>OY992896.1:14214062-14499062 GCA_963921405.1 Cepaea hortensis
CGGAAAGATTTACAGAAAGAGACATAAAGGAAGACATGAGAAGATTTTTTAGTCTTGTGTCATGGCACGGAAAGGAGTCAACACATGAATTGATCCAATGCCGTCGGAGATAGCAATTTGTGGAGAGGCATGATCGCCCACGTCAGCCAGCAAGGCACTGAATGATGATGATTATTCTGGTATACACAATTATGAATCCTTGCTGAGCTACACTGTGCTGAGATTCTTCTTGTATGATTAGTCGTGGTGAAGTAGTAAAGCCACCTGCCTCATGCTGTAAAGGTAATAGGTTCATATCCAAACTGGATCATTCAGACTACAAGTGCAATTTTTCCTGAGACCCTTGGGGGTCATCGCTCGAACTATGGAGTTCATGCTTAATGCAGTGCTCCCAACAGGTGGCTTGTGTTTTTGTTGAGAGAGACCGAGCCAGATGGGATAAAACCTAGGGCAATGATGTTGATTCCCTTACTGTTAACATTTGTCTCCTTATGTGGTCTGTGGAAGGAGCATTTTGGAGTTATGTATCTGCTGTTGCCGGCTCCGTGGTGAAGCAGTTACAAATGCAATTCATAATCCTGTATATCACATTCTGCGGGTGATTTGGAAGCAGGTCGGCCGCCTTGCATGAGTTTCCATAGAATGGGATGAGTGCCGGTCGTTCAGAAAGCAATAGCAAACTACCGAATGCAATCTTGCCCAGGAATCACAAATAGCCTAACAATATGCTGTGAAAG
This sequence comes from Cepaea hortensis, assembly GCA_963921405.1. Taxonomy (NCBI): domain Eukaryota; kingdom Metazoa; phylum Mollusca; class Gastropoda; order Stylommatophora; family Helicidae; genus Cepaea; species Cepaea hortensis. The sequence continues at coordinate 14,214,800 of OY992896.1, forward strand.
TGATTCTTTACAAATCAAAGCTAATAAATTTGTATTTAAAATGACTCATCCAGGGAGAGCCATGACAGAGAGGTGAAGGACCTCACTGCCCAGATCAGGGAGGTCAGCAGACACAGAGAAGCTGCCCTGCGGGAGATTGCTGAGTTGAAGACACAGCTCACCGTGGTGGAGGAGACCAGGGATACAATCAGGAGGGACCTCATTGAGGCCAACAGAGCAGTTAGAGAAGGTAAAGGAAAGTTGATTATGTTTCTGAGTTTCCACAGTGCTGATTACTCTTTGTCGACTTTCCAGTGTTCTGTATTCTCATTCCTTGTTGAATGTGCATATTTATGCTAATGTTTTTTTGTTTTTTTTTAACCATAGTTCCACATACTCATCCTTCCTTCAGTGTTCACTTTGAAGTCAGTCTTCTATGTATTTTTTCCGTGATGAATTTCTTTATTTATGCCAATGCTCTATTTACATAGTTGTAATAAATTTCCACATTTATACCACTGTTATTTGTATTAGTTCTGTGATGAATTTCCACATTTATCCAATACATTATATATACAGGTTCTTTAATGAATTTCCACAATTCTGTCAGTTTTCAAAATATTTGTTCTTTGATAGGTTTCCACATTTATGCCTGAGCGGTTTAAACTGTAGAAGTTCTACAAAAACTGGGAATGAAAAGAGAGTTGATAAAAGAAATTAAAAAGAAGCAAGTGAAATATTTTAACAAGCACATAAGAGGCAGACAACGATATAAGTGAAACGATAACATTATTAGATGGGCAAACAGAATGTACAGTCAGGACTAGAGACTAGAGATCCATTGCAGCCAACCTTCATTGTGGAGACGGCACCTGATTGATTGATTGAGTGTAAACTATTCTTGCTGTGTGTCCACATTTATACCAATACTTTAAATTCTCATTTGTTGTTGAATTTCCACATACCACTTGTCTACATCTTTTGTTTTGTTTTTTAAAATTGAATTTCCATCTTGCTAGTATTCTAGATACCGGTCTCCCTGGCAAAGGGGTTAAGAATGTTGTTCATAATCCCGTATACCCATGTATGGAACACAGCTGCGTGAGATTCAGCAGCAGATCGCATCGCGGTGGTTACTTGCGGAGGTATGTGAGTTGTTCGTTCAGAAAGCAATGGCGAACCACTGATCGTAAAACTTGCCAAGACAACAGCAGCTGAAAAATGCTGGTGTTGACTGCAATGTCCTGTAAAGGATATGCATTAAAAAAATATTTTCTAGATACTAGTTCTTTAATTAATTTCCACATGTCTACCAATATTCCTTATGTGGGTTTTCTGTTAGATTCTGTCTCTAAAGGTGAAGAAGCAAAGGAGGACTGCAACATGACGTTGGAGATACCGGCCTTTGTTCAATGCACACATCGTTGCCATGGTTCTCTGGCATTCAAGTAGAAGTAAAGGATCCCTTTTCACCCCATGAGGTATAGAAGAGTATGGACAACAGGTTCAAGACACAGACTGGCTCTTAAGCGATTTTCCGTAAAGGGGTTGTGAGGATTGAACACTTTAGGCATGTGCAATAGCGATTAAAAAAGTGGCTGCACCGCTATCGACTTTCATTGTGGAAGAACAAAAATGGCGTTATTTGTTTTTTGTGGTCAGAGGGTGTGAAACCTTGTGAAATACATAGAACAATGATGGTTCAGAATGGAGACATCTCACTTGTTTGAGTAAGGGAGAGTGTATGAATGTGTAGAAAGATTTAAAAATTAAAAACAACATTTAAGAAAACAATTCAAGACGCAGGAGCCCGCTGGGAAAGTTATGATGGCCACCTTTTGGGATATTAAGGGCCCTATATTGGTGAATTTTGTGTAAAGGGGTGAAATTATGACTAGGGCTCGATACAGTGACAGACTAATGCACAAACTAAAGCCCACGATACGATTGATTGTCTGGGACTTCTCTTAAAATGAGTATTATTGCTGCACGACAACACCCACCCTCATACGACTGCACATACAGTGAATACACTTCATGCTCTGAAATTTGAGGTCTTGAAACATCCAGCATACAGTGCAGACTTGGCGCCATCAGATCTTCACTTGGTTGGACTCTTGAAAGAACATTTGAAGGGTCAGAGGTTTGCAGATGACAGTGAGATAATGGATGTGATGCAAAACTGATTTAAGGCTGCACCCAAAAACTCTTGTCCTCAAAGGCATCAACAAGCTAGTGGACAGGTGGACAAAGTATTTTCCAGCTGAGGGACTATCTTGAGAAATAACACTCAAAATTTCTGGTTCTCAATATTGTAAATAAATAATTTGTGTTGGCATTCTCGCAGTGGCCTTATGCATGTACTTGCCTGTGCGTACCGTTGGTTTGTCAGTACTGCTATTTGTTCCACTTTTCACATAGCGCTGTGAGGAACATTTTGTGTGATATTCACTGGCACAGGGACGAGTATTATGGGGGTGACCCTTTGCAGTGAAGTTGGAACTGCAAGTAACTAGTCATTTGTAAAATTCATGTTACATAATGATTTCCTCTCGTTTATATTTGTTCAACATTGAATCTGTATGTAGGCGAAGAGGTCAAGGAGCAGTTGCGTCGTGAGATTGTGGAAATCAAACGAGCCATTGGGGAGGAAGTCAGAGAGAAGGACCTGATTGGAAAAACTGCAGATGAGCTGAGGAACAAGATAAAGAAGCTGGAAGGTGAAAAGAATGAGATGGGCCACGTCATTCAAGAAGCAAGACAGAGAATTGGAGGTACTAGAAATGTTTGTATTGAACATAGCTTCATTATCATGTAACCAGAACCTTGCTGAATGTTTTAACTCACACAACCAACCAGAAAGACTATATCCATTGCTAGTTGCCCAGCCTCATGTAGTTTCATGTCTAGGTTTGTTGTCTACTTCTTCTTCCTCCTGCTTCCCCTTGTAGGTAATATAAATATTTGTATTGGATGTAGCATCACTATCATGTAATAAGTACTATGCAGACTGTTGGTCTGTCCACAGCTCACCAGAAAGACTCTACATCCTTTGTCAGTTCCCCAGCCTAACGTAGTTTCATGTCTTAGGTTTGTCTTCTACTTCTTCCTCCTCATCACCCTTCTCTTATTCTACTACTTCTTCTTCTTCATCCTCCACCTCCTACCCATTCTTCTTCTTCCTTCTCCTCCCCCTTCTTCTTCTTCTTCCTCTGCCTCCTCCCCTTCTCATTCTTCTTCCTTCTCTCCCCCCTTCTTCTTCCTCCACCTCCTCCCCTTCTCCTTCTACTGCTTCTTCTTCCTCCTCCTCCCCATTCTCCTATTCTTCTTCTGCTTCTTCTTCTGCTCCTTCTATCTCCTTATCCTTCTAATTCTTCTTCTTCCCTCTCCTCCCGCTTCTCTTCTTCTTATCCAACTTCTTCTTCTTCCTCCTCCCCTTTCTCTTCTTCTTATCCTACTTCTTCTTTTTCCCCCTTCTCCTCTTCTTTTTCTTCTCAATCTTCTTCTTCCCTTTAATCTCTTTTAAAGCATAGGTCCTCAATCAACTCATGCCATGCTGTCCTATCTTTTCCTGTCTTTTGCAGCTCGCTCCACACCCTCCCCATATTATTCATCTCCGTCTCTAGTTCTTTCCACAATGTGTTTGTATTTCTCCTTCTGTTGTGTTTACTCTGTGGGCTCCAATGAAGGGATTTCTAGTTTTACCTTTCTTAGGTTGTTTGAATGAGTGTCGTACTCGTCTTTTCCTTGCTTATTTCGCTGGAATCTGTTCCTCTACCTAAGCTCCACATTAGTGATTCTTTTATACCATTTTAGCCCTTCTGTTCTGCACAGTCACCAGTTAATGAATGTCTGTAGATTATTTGTATCTGCTGTCATAATTAATATCATGGCAAGTGTACATCCAATAATTTGCCATTGCCCTCTGAACCGTTGTGTTCACTTAACCACATTTGATCCTTGGTGTGCACTGAAGCTCAGTGTAAAACTAAACCGTTTCCTGACTTCAAAGTCATTGTCGAATAGACTGGTCTATTGCCACATCATCTTGCAGTTGCCTGCAGCATTGAAGGGAAAAGTCTTGTTATTATGCTCAGTGTAATTCAGCCGGGCATCGAAATTTGTTTGTCCAGCAGGTGTGACTGCCATGCACAAGCAGACTCTTGGAGCCATATGTGAGCTTCACAGGAGCCCAGTTGCTAAGTATGATCCAGGACAACCAAAATGGATATGATTGCCTCTCACCGTTAGGGACTATCTCATACACTCTTGTCCTATCGCCTAGTGGGTATATAGAATATATATATGTATAGAATATACAGAATCCCATAGATGACTGTGATTAAACCCATAGATGATGGTGATTAATCCCATAGGTGACTGTGATGAATCCCATAGGTGACGGTGATTAATCCCATAGGTGATGGTGAGTAATCCCATAGGTGACTGTGATGAATCCCATAGGTGATGGTGATTAAACCATAATGGTGATGGTGATTAATCCCATAGGTGATGGTGAGTAATCCCATAGGTGATGGTGAGTAATCTCATAGGTGATGGTGAGTAATCCCATAGGTGATGGTGATTAATCCCATAAGTGATGGTGAGTAATCCCATAGGTGACGGTGATTAATCCCATAGGTGACGTTCTAAGATGTTTGCCCAAAAAGAATGATGATGGCCATTCACTTCATCCAGTGGGGTTGAAAGTTTGCAGCCATGAGTTCTAAGATGGCTGCTAAGGACTATTTTGGCTCGAACTGTTCTTTGACAATGTGGGCAAAGAATGCATGACATTCCAAGAGGAGGATCTCCTGCAGTGGTTGTTTTTTTTGTCCAGCCTTTTTTTCCCACAGATCTTGCAGTCCTGTTTACTTTACAAGTGACTACACCCTTACATAATGATGTATGCCATGAATTTCGGTTTTTAGCAGCAGTCTCCCAAGTGTTGTGATGAATTCCAAAAGCTTTTAGTGAGATCTTCAGTTTCTTTAAAGTGTTTCCTCTGGCCGCCTTGGGAGCGTTTACCACAACGCAGCTGACTGTAAATAATTTGTTTAGGGAGCCTCAGTGTCAGCATAACATCCTAACATAGAGGGGTACCATTACAAAACGCATCTGCTGTGAAGAAGCAAGACTGAAATAAATTTAGACATTAATATTTAGGCGTTATCTAGGAGGTACTAGAAAGTTTAAGAAATGACACCAATGTCTTATAGCTTGTTGAAAAGGAAAATCCTGTCTGTACCTTCCTGTGATTCTTTATGGAGGGCAAGGTTTCTGCAAAAAGAGGCTGGGGGTCAGCCAACATGAAGATGGGCCCAGGACATGGCAGGCACCTTGACCATGTGGGTACATGAAGCAGCAGAAGTAGATGTATTATGGCGGTTTGGGGCCAAAACAACCGGGGCACCACAGGAGCGCCAAAACAACAGCCCCCTAGGGATCCAACCCCCGGGGCCCCACCCCCCAGGGCCCCGGGGCGCGACCGCCCGACCGGGCCGTCCTCTGTATCCCGGAGCGCACGCATGGCGACCGAGCCGCCCGCCACGATATATTACTCAGACATATTTTGGAAAAGCTGTCATATCTCCCAACACAAGCCGGTGTGATATATCACTGCAGCCACAAAGCTCAAAAAAAACGGCGGGCTATTTTTTTTACCACCACACGTTCGTTAACAGAATGTGCTACACACAGCACGCTTATTTCCCCCGCTAACAAGTGACGTGGAAGTTAATCAATGCGCGTTGAGCCAGTGATATACTTTTATAAGCTTTTATTAATTTCTTTGCTTTTTTATAACATACATTGAAAAAAAAACATTGTATGTACAAAAAAAATTATATACAAATGTATGTACAAAATTATATACAAATGTATACTACATATTTTAATAGTGATATATAACCACAAAATGTTGGTGTTACTTCGGTCGGTGGCGTGGTCAAGTTGGTTAAACCACATCACACTCAGCAGGTCTAGAAATTGAATGGTTTGCATGCTCAAACCCGGGTTTCCATTCAATATTCTAGGCTGCCGTAGTGCGGATGCGGGCACCTTCTAGGTTTCGCTAGTATTTCGTTTCGATTAGCAACCAACAAGGGGGTCGCCTAATCTCTATACATGTGGTTTAACCAACACACCTCACATCTCTCGGAGGATGGCAAGTTGTGTGCATAAAAACCCGGGTTGTTGTCATCCTCTGAGAGGGGTGGGGGAACGAATCACAAAGCCGACTTTTGCATTTTTTTAAATTCTTTTTTTTTTTAAAATCCGCGTGATGGTTTAGGCGGCTTTTTCTTCGTTATGGTGTTATATCTGAAAAATATTAGGGCGCGTCGAATTAGAGGCTGACTTATTGGGCACATACAGATGGAGACCTATGGATGTGAGTGGCCGAAGCTCGGCAAAGAACTTCATTGCGGCCGCCCAACCGTCGGCCTTTATTGTTCTTGGCATGAGGCAAAGCGGGGCGAGGTGATAGAAGAGTGTATATTCTGTGAGAGGGGTGTTAGGAAACCATATGAGATGTGTGAGCGTTGCACACTAGACGCACTTCATAGGATGGTTTGGAAGTTTGAAAAGACGACTGGAATCAAACTGCTACTCTATAAAGGGGTGAAGTTAGATCCTCAATATAGCCCAGAGGGCCTATAGGTGTGGCTTAGCGCAAATTTCGTCGGCCAACCACCATTGCGAGCAACCGTGTCACGCGGGAGAGAAAAAATGTTCATACACACCTTGTTTATCTGAGGAGTATATCCTTCCGCGCATTACCCAGAGGCGGATCATTCAGTGGAGTAGGGGGGTGGTTCCAAACTGTCCTGATCGTGTATACAGGTTATTTCGACCCTAAAGCTTTGACGAATTCTGCCCGTGCCGCGTCTCGGCCTTTCAGAATGAGAGATTTTTTTGTCTCTTCGTCCAGATCCGCCGGCGCCTTGCTCCGAATATCTTTTTTCAACTGGTGAAATTTATTTTCTTCAGCTGTAATTATTTTATACTCCACGTCTGAAATTCTCCCATCATCCAAAGCCTTTGAAACAAGGTCGGCTATACTAGAAAGCTTAGCCGTCGCCAGAGTGCAAATTTCATCATGCTTCTTAGCTTTTGATGTTAGTTTGCGGGACGCTAGCTTGCTCCCAGCGGACATGATTCCACAAGCTAGGGCAGCTATCTCGAGCCCGACAACTATAGGGGCAGCGATAACGGTGGTAAGAAGCCCAACACCCCCCACCCCCATACCAAGGCTAGCCGCCAGCATCGCGCTGTCCACAGCGTCTAATGCATTAACGGCACGCCGATATTTTTTATACAGTGCAGCCCGTTTGTCCCTTTCATCTTCCAGAGACTTCCGAAGACGGGTAAGCTCTTGAATACGATAGGCACCGCCGTCACTAGTATCGATTGTAGGATAGAGCGACATTATTCTTTGCGCGTCAAACCTACTTCTTCAACTGAGATATTAAATGTTCAATGCGAACGGTGCTAATCGACCCTGTAGTGAACAAAAGCCGGACAAAAGCAGTAACGGTAGTAAAAATGATTTCATCTACCGCAACCTCACCGAGCTCTACTATAATGTCCGTCTCTGTTGCCCGGGCCGCCCACGTTCCGTCGGCCGCGGAAGTAATGACGAGAGCAACATGCCTGGGGAGTGATGACGCACTCCATTTAATAGAGACCCCAGGAAGGACTGGGGCTAACTCTGTCTGTGCCACAGGCCCAATAACTAACTCGAGATAGATGGTTGACTCCTTAGGAGGCTTACCTAGCATATCAAGGTCAGCTTTACAATCTGTAACAGCCTTCAGACAATATTTAGTCCCCTGGACTTTAGCCTCAGTCACCGATACGGCATAGAAGAGAGCCCTGGCGCACTGCATTTTCAGAAATGACTGGTAGGTCACAACAGGAGACTTGTTGGGGCGTGTGACTGTCCTGCAGGCCTGATAACTCACAAACACCTTGCCCATGTTAGTTAACCTGATAAGTATCCCATTGGGCTCGAGGTGAGTATATCCCGTGCGAAGCTCAAGCTGCAGATCCCAGTCATCGTCGTCGGGATGGTCTATGGCGGCACGAGCATAGACCCCCTGGGGAGTGAGCTGGAGGCCATAGATCTTGTAGTTATGACCCGGCTCCCGCCACCCAATAGTGTCGGCCAAATCAGCAAAGGTTAGGGTAGAGCATGCTCTTGGGCGATACCGTCCTGGACCTTCTGAATCAGCCATTGTGTTTTCTGATGTGGAGTTCACAACTTAGATATGCCAACGGTACAGCTTTGCCTTTATCATCACAGACCGAAAGTCTAATATCGTTTAGAGTTCCTGTCTCCAACTTCTTATAACGAGGCACAGAGAAAACCTCGTGTCTCCCTTGATTACATTCCACATTTTGAACGGGCACAACCCTGAGGAGTGTGGAGGGAAGAGAATTATGACGGTTCTCATATGATGATAGACCCTCGAGATGAATGTACAACTCCTTATATAAGAGGAGTCTGGGAAACTCTTTTCCAACAATCTTGGTATCATACAAGTCCCACTCAGATCCCCCAAGAGTGTAGGATAAGCCTACTCCCATTATATCGGCGTCATGTGCACCATTGAAGCTTACAAGACCAGTTGCGGGGTTCAGTGTCAGAGAAAACTTGTGAGGCTCAAAGAATTGCTTGTTGAGGGTACATACGTCGTAGTACCCATCGGGGATAACAATCTTTTTACCCTCCACCCATAACTCATTATTGCCCAGCTTATAGGAAATATTAACCCACGCATGGTAGAACAACAATTCCACGATAGCTACCTCTAGGTCACCATCGCGGTTGTCTAGGACCGGGTTGAGGGGGATGGGTTCCCCACGCTGGATGTTGGTTAATGTGATGTACATATTAGCATGTGTAATAATTTACGAGTTCATAAGGGTGGTAAATACCCGACGGAGCAACCATGTCTGATGTGAAGTACGCAGCTTAGATAAGCCAGTGGCACGTCGTTACCCTTTTCATCTCGGACCGAAAGTCTTATACCCCCTACCGTTCCAGTTTCTAGCCTTTTATAATGAGGCACAGAGAAAATCTCATGTCTCCCTTGATTACATTCCTCTTTTTTAACGGGTACAGCCCGGAGGAGTGTGGAGGGAAGAGAATTATGACGGTTTTCATATGATGATAGACCCTCGAGATGAATGTACAACTCCTTATATATGATAAGTTTAGGAAACTTCTCCGCATGGAATGTAAACACCTCATTGAACCGCTCACTTCTGTAGTCTATGCCGAACCCAAGAACACCACCTAGCCCTCCGAACCCTAAGACCACCCCCGATTTTATACCACCGAGACTTACAAGGCCAGTTGCGGGGTTGAGAGAAAGAGAGAGCTTCCGTGGCTCAAAGAATTGTTTGTTAAGAGCACAGACATCATAATACCCGTCGGGGATAGTAACAACTTCATCATCAAGTTTGAACCAATTGTTTTTCAGCTTCGCGGAAATATTAACCCACGCGGGGTAGAACAACAATTCCACGATAGCCACCTCTAGGTCACCATCGCGATTGTCTAGGACCGGGTTGAGGGGGATGGGTTCCCCATGTTGGACGTTGCTAAGTGTGAAAAACATATTAGCACAGCTAATAATAATGACTGCTTACGAGTTCAATAAGGACGCCAAATACCCGACGGGTGGGGTATACCCGTTTGCACAAATAAAGGATCTCACAAAGGTGGACATACAAGTCAACCTCCAAGGAGCCTTTCCGACACAGTTCCCCAACATGTTTGAAAAATACCGGTTGCCATACGTGGAGTCAGACCAGATCGTGCAAGCCTGGTACAGCAATCCGATGCAATTCTGGCAAAACCAACTCAACTTCGCAGTATGGTGTGCCACGGCGGGGTGTGGGGTGTCCGCGCAGGAGCATCTGTCCGGCCCTGACCCACTAACGCGAGCCGTCTTCATATTCCATGTCTACTACCAGATTCGCCGAATCCTCAAAGAGATGCGTGTGGCTCTACCACAAGACCAGGGTTGGAACGCCTTTGAAAATCCCTACGATGTAAGAGCCTATCAGCGTATATGCGCGGAATTTGGAATTCCCCAGAATGATAACTGGAGACGGCTCGGGAGGAATAACGGGTTGGGGAGTGTATACATTTACTGGACGAACACTGGTTATCGCGTCCTGCCTGATGGACATGATGGTGTATATGACCCAAAGCGCCATTCATTCACACAACAAACCACAAATGACATACTACACATAGATTATATCTCACAAGACGATATTCACGCTGATTCTGGCTGGCAGGCTTTCATTCTTAACAAGTCACAGGGCTTCACACGCCCCGGTGTTGAGCGAATAAATGACAGCATTCGAACCTATGTGTGGGCCATCTTAGGGGCCCAGGCTCAGACTAGAACACGAATTCTGGGAACTGGAACGGCGTTTGATGCCCAGAAGCAATTCCTGGTATTAGTAGAAGAAGCCATCTCTGCGCCCGTCGATCTCGCGGCGGCCATCAAAAGATATCAGGATGTGCTACAAAACGCGAGCTCAGAAGTTAATTATGTCTTTGGAACGGGGTTGTATATGGCCCCCAGCGACATGCTGCTCCGCATTGGCCAGATAGCTGGATATAACAACATGATCATCATCGCAGAACCAGGCCTAAAGCGTGGCCTGAATACAACCATTAATGTCCCTAAGCTGCCCACCATTGCACAGCCGACGGTAGAGCTGCCCAGCATTGCTCAGCCAGCGCTGCCGACCACTAGCATAGCTGATAAGGCAGCTGGGCTGCAGCATCAAAATGAAAAGATAGCACTCATTGCTGGGGGTGTCGCAGTCGGTCTAGTGGTCCTATGGTTTGTTCACCGCAATTAGCCGCTCTCTGATAGCCAGCAGCAGCAAGCCACCGAGTGCAACCACTAATGCCCAGAGATTTCCAGCCAGCCATCCCACACCCTTACTCAAGAAGTTAAGAAGCCAGGAGATAATACCGCCTATGATTCCTGGGAGTGCCTCCGCAGCCTTACCAGCTAGCCTGGCTAGAAGGCTCGCTAGGTCTTTCAGTTTCTGCCGAATCCATTCCTTAGCCCCAGGGCCAGGTGGCGGGCCAGGTGGTGGGATAGGTGGCGGGATAGGTGGCGGGCCAGGCGGTGGGGTAGGACCACCACCACCAGTAATGGCTAGGGTGATAGTGGAAATTAAGAGGCCGATCGCTGTGAGAATGCTCGCTATGGTGATACCCTGCTCTCGGAACAGAGTCCGCAGCCTCGCACCCAGTGTGGTGTCTTCATTGACCACCCGATGAATGGTTTCACGGATCCGACTGAATTGGGTGCGTAAGTCTTCGTGTAACTCAGCGACCTCTATTAAAAGCCTCTTCTTAGCTTCTTCAATATCGGCAATCTTTTGCTCTTGAAAGTCCCTACTCTCCTCATTGGGTGCTATCAACATTTTCCGCCGCCTTATGGCGACCTCTTTATCTTGCTGGTCGAGAATAACCAGATAGTTTGTGAGTTTACCTTTAATCGTTGTCACCGCTTTGTCAAGCGCCATGAGCCCCCGGAGTTCTCTCACTGGAGGTAAGCCTTTCTCTCCCAGGTATTGGTCTACGTGTGAGGTTTCTAAAACCCGCTGCACTTCTGGACTCGACATAGCCCGTTCTAAGATGTTGCCAACATTTGAAGCTATTTGTGGGACAGCCTGAATATCTGCACCACTTAGAGCAGCTTCTTCCTCCGCCAGATCACTAGCAGTCTCCTCAAGGATGGTGACAACCTTTGGTGGTATTTTGTCCACAAACCCCAATACCTCTCTGGTACTCACTCTGAGGTTATTCACAGCTAACGGCATGCCATTATCATACTGTGTAATCCTTTGGTGGTTAACATAGAGAGCATTCCGGCGACCCAAACGAATTTTTGTATAATCTATACCAGTTATAGGTTTGATACCCCACATCTTCTCCACCCTTTTAAAATAGTCGTTAATAGCGCTGTTTTCTAGTTCTATGAATAAGTTGCGCTCCCCCTGTGACGTCTCCCCCTGTGACGTCTCCCCCTGTGACGGCCACTCGGTATTAACAATGCGGGGATTATCGACATCAAAATCGTCGTCGATGAAGCCTGTCTCTTCTTCCTCGCCCGTTTCAGGCCTCCCCTCTTCACCACCAAAATCAGTCAGCTCAACTCTATCCATATTAGATATTGCTACAAAGCAATAATAAACAACTAGCCATGTCTTCAAGTGCATATGGTCGTAAGCTTAACCCTTACCGCCGTCTCCGGGAGCCGCTCGGTGTGAAAGGATTGCGGCAAACGATAATCGTGACCAACAATCCTTCTACGATCGGTCCGAAGCAGCAGTTACTAGTTCGTTTTCCCAATCTCGGTGCACACGATGTTATCGTGCCTGGGTCGGTGCGGCTGGCATTCAATGTCGACCTCAGCTCCCCTGATGTCAACCGGTCCGTGGTCCAGAACCTCGGCCGAGCACTGGTTCAAAAGCTGACCGTCAGGCTATCGGGCAATGAAGTCTTCTCTCTTGTGGACAGTGACGTCTACAACGTCTATCTGGATCTTTGGAAGAGCCAATCGGAGCGGGCGAGCGCTGTGTATCAAGGCATCGATACAAGTACCGGCATGAATGTGACCAAGGCGCGTGTTGGTGCAGCGGATGCTGTTGTTCTGCCCCTCGCCAATGCGAGAGACGTGGCCATCGCGAAGGCCTTCAAAAACAGGTACTACATACCACTAGACTTTGAGCTGCTTGAAACGCATGCGCCCTTCTACCAATCTGCTCTTAGTGATCGGCTGGAGATTGAGTTGACCTTTAACGACGCTTCCCGTGTGATTCGCGCAACTGGTAAAGATGCCGGCAACTCCTCATACTCCCTAGAAAACATCTGTCTCGAGTACGAAGTAGTCACTGAACCCACGTTGGCCCGGCTAATTCGGAGCATGTATGAGAGCCGTATGGTGGTGTTATACGAGCGGGTCCTACGACATAGACGGATCCCTCAGAAAAAGGAGGACTCGATATGGAACATCAATCTGAACACACCCTGTAAGTCTTTGAAAGGCATTCTCCTATTATGGGAAGATCCCGCCAACCAAAAGGATTTTGCACGCCAACCAGAGTTGTTTTACAACCCGCAGATCACCAAAGTTGAAGTCATCGTAGAAGGACAAGCCAATCAGCTATTTGCGCACGGCTTAGCACCACATCAGCTCTGGGACGAAGCGAGGAAATTCTTCGCTGGTGGCCTCAAAAGGCACCCTGAGACAAGCGCAGTCGCCAAAGAGCTAGGATTGTTCGATGTTAGTCTAGGCGAGTACTTGACGTCAAAATTCTGCTTGTGGCTGGACTTCCGGACCTCCGACGATGACCATCTTCACGGCAGCGGCCGGCGTGTAGAGAACGGCTCTGAGGGCATCACTCTCCAGATCACGAAAGAGGCCGAACCGGCGGGGCCCCTGTACTGCTACGTTTATTTGGTTATGGACGGACAGCTGAACATCGACACCGGGAGATTCGTTAGTGCTGTTTATTAATGGAGTTCCCACTTAAGCCACACTCGGCCATCATCACAGGCCCCACATCGTGTGGTAAAACAGAATTCATTCTCGACCTCCTGGAAGGCCCGTACAGGGGTGTTTTCGAGCATATTGTAATTGCTTGCACTTCGGTACGATACAATGAAACATACCGGGCCCGGCCGTGGGTGTGGTCAGATCGCGAGGTCTTCATATTTGACCCCGGTGATCGGCTGCTCAAATGGCTAGAGGCCTTCTATAAAATGTTTCAGGGGACACCAACGTTATACATCATTGATGACTGCAGCGCAGAGGACGCTATTGCGCAGAAGCGGACTATGTTGACTTATCTAGCTTTTAGCGGGCGACATGCCCAGCAAAGTCTGTGGGTTCAAACCCAGAAGTACAACGCCGTTGCGAAAGGCCTCAGAGCGCAGACACAATGGGTGGCGCTCTTCCATTCCAAGGATAAGGATAGCTTTGAAGACTGCCTGGATGAGAACTACATCATCCACTCTAGGGAGGAACGTGATGGGGTGCGAAAGCAACTCGAAACCAATGAGTTCTCAAAGCTGGTACTGAGGACCAAGTTCCCATTTTCTTATAAAGTGCTCAAAGCTGGTGAGGTTTGTTAGATACTAAGCATATGTTAAGCATCAGCTAAGCATATGGTAAGCATCAGCTAAGCATATGTTAAGCATCAGCTAAGCATGTATGAAGCAGTGCTTTGTTACTCCGTAACAGCCTTAGTTGTATTACAACTGATATGCACATGTTGTGTGCTTGGATGGGCTGTGCATTCCTATATTAGAGTTAGACGTTGGGTATTTGCAAACGCTGTGATGGATTGTGACACCATACTCGACCAGCTGTTACGTGAAGAGGCAAAGCCGGTAGAGTCTGCTCCGGAACCTACAACAACACCACAGTCCGGACATGCATCACCACCTACCACAACGCCACAGTCCGGACATGAGTTGCATCGTGAAAGGCTGGCAGCACTTGCGGCTGGGGGACGTGCCGGGCAGTACATAGGTGGTAAGTACTCCAAACTTACAATGGAACAGGTTGAGGCCTTGCCTGATCAAGAAATTGAGAAGCTATATGCGAGGCATGAGGCGAGGCTTGGAGCTGCAATAACAAAGACCCTAGGCACAGCTATGCTACAGATGTACGCACAAGTGGCAAGTATGTTCCTCCCCATTGCTGATAATCAAGCTTTGGTGACAGACCTGGAGGCCGACCCGTTTCTAGGGCATGCGCTAAACACAGTTACATGTGAACTCTACCATAAGTTCGGTATGTGCTTAGCACCTGCAACTGTCGCACTAGCAACTTTTAGGCACTGCCATTTTGGACATATCTGTCCTAAGCAAGAACAAGATGGAGGAGGAGACCCCCGAAATTGCTCCACAGGAGAAACTAGTGACGAAGGACCCCAGGAAAGTTGCGGCTGGGAAGAGAGGAGCTGCTGCTCGAAAGAGTCGTGAAGCAGAGAGGCTGTCTCTAGCTCTGCAGCAGGCTGTTCGTGAGAAGAAACGAAAGTTAGCCCCCGAGCATGAGGAGGCCCCACCACCGCTGTTTCCAATGGTGCCAGTTGATTACCGTGGCTGGACTCCCTGGATTATTGGAGTGGCTGGCGTTGTCGTTGTCGTCGGAGTAATTAGGCAGAAAATGCGGCGGACTAAAGCACCTGCCCCACCTGTGCCCTCCAAGCGGCCGGAGACTAACATATTAAAGAATAGAGATCCATTTTATATGGAATAATGGCAGGCGTTGATGGGAAAGCTATTGTTAACGCCGTTTACCACGGCGCTGTGGTGGCCGCGCTTACGGTAGGCACCGCAAAACTGACCAAGGTGATTTTCAAAGGGGCAACCTTGCCCAAGCTAGACGCTGATATGTATGACCTTGGGATGATGGTTTTAGACACGTCCATCGCCTTAGCACTCCGAGATTTGCTTATCAAAGAGGGCTTGATCCCCGCTGATATATTGCATAAACCCTTACAGTATCAGCCCCGCTAGCTATGGCCTCTGTCGCAATGATGATAGGGGGCGCTGTTGTCAATGCCCTCGCGTTTACGGGGGGCAACTACCTCTTTTCCAAGCTAGGGCATGCGGACGCCCATGAAGAAATGAGGCGGCACGATGAGGCTGTCGAGCGGCTACAGGCGGCCCAGGCTGAGTGGATGAGAAAGAGAACCGCGCGGCTGGACTGGCTCAACGATGAGCTACAGCGCGAAGGCCACGCCGTTCACTCTTTCCAGGATGTCGACCAGGCCATGCGGGAATACAGCCTGATCTCTGGCAAACGTGTCGAGCCCCTCGAGCCTGAACCTCGCCTGTCGGATTTCTATGTGCCATCCGAGCCGCAGAAAGACCGCGAGATCACTTTTATCGTTCTTGGGCTGGCAGCGACTGGTATTGTTGCTTACAAGTTGCTTTAGAGATTGACCGCTACTACCAAAATGAAAGATCTGGAGGATATCTACTACAGCCCTCAGGGCTACTGGAAAGGCTTGGCGGCCATTAAGAAGCTAGCTGCTGCAGCTAATGTTTCGGAGGATGTTGCCCGAGACTGGCTCAAGAAGCAAGCTATTTTTCAGATCTATTTACCCGCTCCTCGTTACATTCCGCGGCCATCTATTGATGAAGATAGACCGAATGCCGTCCATCAGGCTGACTTGCTCTACCTACCACATGACCGGGTTGGTCGTAAGACATTTAAGTATGCCTTGACAGTTGTGGATGTTGCCTCACGGTTTAAGGAAGCAGAGGCTTTGACAGACAAGAGCAGTGAAGGGGTGGCTTTGGCCCTAGAGCGAATTTACAAACGCGGGCCACTCAAATGGCCACGGCTTCTGCAGATTGATCCGGGGCGTGAGTTTATGGGTGCTGTGAGCCAGCTGGCAGCAAAGCATAAGACACAGATACGGCGTGGAGAAGCTGGGAATCACCGGCAGCAGGCGATCGTCGAGAGGTTCAATCGCACTCTGGCGGAGAGACTGTTCGGTGCCCAGTACGCCCAAGAGTTACTACTGGCGGCTCGAGGGTCCTCTGAACGTTCAGCTGAATGGGTTCGGGCTCTTCCTCAGGTGGTCGCGGCTCTTAACGGTGAGGTGACTCGTTTGACGGGTCGGAAGCCGGTTGATGCCATTAAGGACACTTCAGTATCCCATTCACCGGCCGCTCCTGCTCACCGTACTATCGGCCTCAAGGAGCCTGTGATTCCGTCTGAGGCTCTAGTTCGGTATCTGTATGCAAGCTCGCCTGGGGAGCATGAGCTTGAAGGTGGCCGGCGCCGGGCGACTGATCCTTCGTGGTCATTAACAGTACACGAGATTCGTAGAACAGTATGCCAGGATGGGCGGCCTGCGCTGTACTACCTGGTGGATGGGCCAGCGCGGGGCTTCGTTCGCGAAGAGCTGATGATTGTTCCTCCCGACACCCAAATGCCTCCTGACCGGATCCTCCCTAAGCGATGAGGCCCAGGCTGGCGATCTGCCCGTTATACATCCCTCGGTTCTCTACTCTATGGACTTCTACCTCGTAGATGGACCAGCTCGTGGATGTGAGGAGCTCCACAGCTACTCCCTAGCAGGATTCTAGGTAGCCGTAGGCCCTAGTGTTGATACCATCAGCACAAATCCATTTTTTCGTGTCCATGGGGCTCAGAGATGTTTTGTTCATCTCATAAACCCCTATCTGGTGGCCCTTGCTTCGTATGGCAACCTGTGTGTGCTTGTATTCCCGCTGACCGAACAGACTGTCCTTGTAGTGTTCGTGTCTGAGGTCCTTCTTCACAACTGCCCGAGCCACTCCTTTGGCTTTCTTGATGTTGGCGGCCTCCTCTAGGATTGAGTACATCTTTGGTCTGAGACCGACAAACTCAGCTATCGAGCGGCCGTTGCATTCATCTTTGAATTTGCCGACCACCTTTTTATTCGCAGTCGAATGGTTAGGGTGGTCACGCGGATAATCTGAGAAGTCGTACCAGTCGGGGTGAGTCTTCATGTCCGCGTACACATCCTCAGTCTCCACCTGAAGTAGAAGGGAGTCAGTATCAGTGTAGCAGAGCTGGAGTCTATTACCGTATTGGGGTTTAAGCCGATTGTACCAGAAGTCGTACATGAGGTACTTGGATTGGTCCAGGATGGCCTGCCCACAATAGACTGGTTTATTCAGCTGGACCTTGTTCTTGATGCTGTGCACCGCCACCAGTCCACCGTTGAAGATTCTACACGATTCGTAGTTGGGGCTGGCGATTAATTTTCGGAGTCGGTCAGTCTCGGTGCCTCTGATAAGGTTGACTCTGATGCGTTTGCGAACATTCTCCATACTCTTCCCAAAGACGGCATTGTTCATCAGCTTGAAGAAGTCCTTCTCAAATTCCGACTTGGCTTGGGCTCGTAGAGAGGTGTTCATCTCTATGTAGGGCTTCATCCATTGGGACTGATTGAACTTGATGGCTCGGTGGATCTGGGTGACCTCTAGACCGAGGCTGTGATAGAGTTTGAGATTGCGGTAGTGGACGACGTATCGCTCCTTGTTGTGGAGATGAGGTACCAGCTTTGTTTGCTCCGTGAACTTACCCCCCAGTTTGTTCTGGAGCTCGCGCTGATAGCTGCTCAACCAGGCCTCTGGGATGGTCATGGTTTCTGGAGCTAGCGGATAGTCACTGTGGGCTTCATGTAGGTGCGCTGGGTACTTCAAATCAACCTCAACAAGCCATCCCTCTGGGGCGTTGTCGGGGGTGTTGAGTACCTCCTCGAGAGTTGGATTGGCCCATTGGAACCCTCCGGTGGGGAGGTATTCCATCATGGCCCACCCATACAGGTTATTTGCATCTAGGTACATGATCCACGAATTGGGTGTTGTGGGGTCATAGTCTGAAGTCTTGGGGTTGTTGGCCTTAGCATACCGCTTGGAGACCATGGCCACACCCCCTCGGAGTCCCTTCTCAAAGAGGAGGTGCATATCCAAGTCGGTTAGGAGCTCGAGTTGCACCTTCGTCTTTTTTAGGAGTGCGTCCCATGCCAGGCCGGGTGCACTGATGTAGTGGGCTGGGTCGAGCTGATATACCTCCATGCAGGTGTCTCGGAATGCCTCGAATATATCAGCCAACAGACTGACGTCTGTTTTCAGGTATAGGTCATGGTAGCCTCCGAGTGTTTTGCAATCGAGCTCCTGCCACACTTTCTGGGCGTGGGCATAGTCAGAGTCACTGATTCCTTCTCGGGTGAGCTTGCTGTAGAATGCCTCTTTGGGTGGTAGGCGGTCCTCTGCAAAGCGCTCGAAGCTGTCCATATATTCGTAGGGGTATACACCCTTACGGAGAAGGAGATGTGACTGGCTCTGGCATAGCGTGGTCCTGAACTTGTTCATTAAGACAGCCCAGGGGGTGTGCTTCTCAGTGTTGCACGTCTCACATCTTGAGATTATATCGTTGCCTCTACGTGTCAGAGCCATTGATTTACCGCAGTGTGTCAGCTCGCTGAGGTTCCCTACCAGGGTGTCTAGAGAGCTATTCATGAACTGTAGACTGTCAATGAATTGCAGCTGACCGATGGTGAAGGAGGCGTACTTCTCTATGGTGTTTGGTATGCAGGTGATTGTTGTGTTGTCTACTTGTTTGGTTTGCCATTGGCTGTTTTTCTTCTTCTTGTAGACCGTTCTTTTTCCCCAGTCCAGACGGCCGGCCGCTTGCATGATGATGTGGGAGTCGTATCCTCTGAGGTTGTGAAAGACTACAGGTATCCTCAGCTTGTCTCTATTGATGCGCCATGCTAGATTACAGACATTGTGGGCAGCGCCCCGGTATTTGCCTGTAATATGGCAGTGGTCTCTCACCTTGTCCTCCTCCAGCGGCTCTTTACAGATGTGGCAGGTGGTGGCGGAGGCAAAGTCTTCACGGTCTTTTTGCCCCAGCACCATGAGAGCCGGCCGCTGTAACTTGTGGTGGATGGTGGCCTGCTCTTGTCCCAAGCGTTTGAGGAATTCGTCGGCAGCATCCTCCCCCCGATATACGACAGGGTTTGTGGTGAGCCCGTCGCAGCGTACAATGGTGTAGCCGAAGCCGCAGGGGGGCTGCTCAGCAAGTTGGCGCGTGTTGCTCTGGCTTGGATCCATTGCCGCACCATGTACTGGAACGTTCAAGGTCTCAAAGTCTGCGTATATGATGTATGGCGCCCTCATCTGTTTCTGGAGGGACTTGAAATTCATCTTTCCCTCTTTAGGCATGACATTCACCTGGCAGGCTGTGTTGATGCCTTGGCAGAGTGGTTCATGCCGGTCCAGGGTTTCCTGAGTGAAGTGTACATGGAGGCAGTTGAGGCATGGATACTTCTTACCCTCATGTTTGCTGTTTCCATACAGAAGCCGCCCCACATCCTTGACCCAGACATAGTGTCTATTCTCATCCTTGTGTAGGAGCATGAGGTTGATTTGGGTGCGCTGGAGTTTGTTGGTTCGGAGTATGGTCGGTCCTTCTTTCCACCCAAAGACCCGGATGGCTATGGTAGGATTCTGTTTTTCAAACTTAGCAATACTGGATAGCTGCACAGGGAACTCGATTCCTTCAAAGTTTAGCTCTCCCAGGTGGGTGCTATACTTGTTGAGCCTATCAGGATGCTCTCCATGTGCTACTGGGTAGAGCGCTGAGAGTATGGCCCATTCAAAGCAGCGGTTGTCCTCATTCTTCACATTCACAACACTGCGTGGTGGGATGAAGCTGGGGGTCGCGAAGTAGCTAGAGCCTCGGAATGGTTGGTATTTTGCGATGTAGAGGTCGAGCTGCACACACTCATCATAGTGCCAATCCGAGCCCTGTTCGGTGAATGCTTCACTGTCAGCGAATATCTTGGCTATGGCAAGGTCCAGCCCCTCAGCAGTTTCCCCCTCGTGCAGTACTTCATAGTTCCTGCTTCCATGGGTGGCGATTGCTGTAATCTCTTCACCTTCTGGAGTGGTGCGATAGTATTTTAGATGGAGATACAGCTGCATTTTAACACTGCCATAATCCCCCAACCCTTTTATCACCATGGCTTTGATGGCGGGCTCCATCGAAATCATAAATGTTGCAGGTTCATCATAGTTGCTACCTTCTGGGACGATTGCTTCATATTTTCTCAGGCTCCCCTCAATCTCCCGGGCGAGTTTCAATTCAGGTGCGTCGCGACTTAAAGCGGAACGCCTCTCAGCCACTTCATCTCGCACTCTATCAACTCGGGCAAGGAACTCTGCTTCGAGGTCGGCGTGTCGTTGAGCACGTTGTTGGGCGCGGTGTCGTCGCTCGGCGACGATCGCAGCTCGGTCCGCGGCGGTACCATGTACAAATCTCAGAGCGGTGGTAATCCCTGCTTCAAGTCGTGCCCCATGTTGATTGGGGTTCTTCTCGAGCAGGGAGGCCCTAGCCATCTCACGTGCTCTGGATATTTCCCCCTCAAGTACGGCCTTCCTCCTCCCACTGTATGGCATGCCATACTCGCGGGCTTGCTGTTTCAACTGAACCAGCGTAGGCATGGCTAAATACACAGATCAGTCAGTCTCTAACAGGTAGGTGTGTAAGTACACTGATGACTTTACATCTCTCTAATTGAAAGTTCAATCCACTATAATCTTAGCAATTCGCCGAATCTCTGCATTATAGTCCTTTACCCTCTCTTCATACCAGATTCGGTGATACTCCTTGTCATATCCACATTCTTTGCATAGTTCTAGGAGGTTGTTGACTCCCTTCCCACATTTCTGACATGGTTTAATAAATGAGCCCTTCCGTATTAGCACTGCATGGACTTTGCAGTAGTCCCTCATACAGCTACGATTGCAGGGCTCTGTGGAATGTAGCCGTAGCCACTTACAGTTGTTCTTCGCGGTACGCATCTTGGTATGTCATCGGATGATACCCTCTAAATCAATGGCTCGGTCACCTGTAGGTGACCCGTGCGTGCGCTCCGGGAGGATGGCGCCCCGGGGCCCTGGGGGGTGGGGCCCCGGGGGTTGGATCCCTAGGGGGCTGTTGTTTTGGCGCTCCTGTGGTGCCCCGGTTGTTTTGGCCCCAAACCGCCATAATACATCTACTGCAGAAGTGGCCGCAGATGGAGACACTTTTCAGCAGTTTGTTGTGAAAGCGATGTTCTGTGGAGGAACTGCTACATGATGATAAACTTCCTGTGGCAGTGGTTACTGGTTAATCAGCATCATAGCACTCTGTGCAACAGTGGGATATTCCGTCTCTCTCAGTGAATGCCGCAAGATGTCAATTCTGATAGCTCCTGTAGCTCACTGGTTATAAACTTGTTGTATTTGTTCTCTCATTCTTCCTTCCTTGCTGGAATCCAGCCTGAATCCAATTTTACATATCCGTCATTATATTGTTTCATCTGTTATTGTATCTGCAATTTGGCATATAAAATTATTGATATCAGAACTGATAAATTGCACTAGAAGCAGGTTTGTGGATATGAAATTGCTGCCAGCTAGCATGCGATTTCAAGAAGTTAACAGTAATAGAGAAGGTGCTTATTTCATTCTTGTTTGTCTGCCTCTAGTTTTGAATGAGCAGAAGGCGGGAGTCCAGCAAGAATCTGCAGAACTGCGTAATAACCTGCGTGAGGTGGAGAAGGCACGACTGGAGGCTCGTCGCGAGCTGCAGGAGCTACGCAGACAGGTATTTCTTTATTCATTCTTCTCCGTAAAATTTAGACATTGTTTCTCCAACTTATCAACATCACATGATCCGTTCCCTGCCAGATGATATCCGCGTTCATATATCACCACACATCTCAGTTCTGGATCTATTCTATTGATATTTCTCCATGTCACCATCTTCGGCCATGCAGCATCAATTTGCCTCTTCTTCAGCTGGTCTTTCCATTGTTACGATATTTTCCAATGCCTCTTTCCTCATTATCTGAACACAGTTTACATAATTAAAATGTTCTTATACACAAAAGAGACATTAAAAATCTACATTTTTATACAAAATAATTTTGTACACAAAGAAACATGATATACGCTTTTTTTTGCATTTGTTATATAATTAATATGTCTTTGGCACATATTCCATGCAGCACATAATCCATTTAGCACATATTCCTATGTGCTGTCTATATGGTAAAGGTGTTGGTGACCCCTCTGGCAGACCAAGATTTATCTTAAGTCCAGGTCATTGGTGTAAAGGTTGTGTAAGCTTTGAACAAGGCTTGCATTGATCGGAATCAGGTCAGTGTAGAGACTTGTCTCTTGATCTGGTACCAAATTACCTTTTTAAAGGGACTGTGGTGTATCTCTCTGATCCCCCATTCAAAAAGACATGTTTCAATGTCATGCCATTAAAAAATTCAGTATTGGCATGGGTGCAGTGTAGATTTTCACTAGCTGTGCCACTAAACCTCAGATTTGTGGTAATGGCAGTGCTAAGAATCGAAGAACAAATTGCGACAGCAGTTAATATAGGGGAGTCGGAGCCCTGCAACTGGAAAGATCAGTGGGAGAAGAGATATATTGAGAGAAATGATGTTGAATGCACTGTGATAAACTAACAAACAAATGAAGTTTATTTTCTAAGGGTCACAAATTGGGCACGCAGGCCCGTCTTACATTCTGCCCTTCCATTCACTCATCTTTTGTTCATCAATTGTGCATGTTACATTCACATAGGAAAAAAACATTGTCAAATGAATAGATGGTAGCATAGAGGGATATCATTAGCAGAGTTTGTCCAAAATATCATGTGCTGTGAGATGAACGCCTATGCCAGCTGGCAAGGCACATGATGATTATGATATTAAGATACACATAAATAATATCCCAATTACTTGTTGTATTGTAGGTAAAAATGCTTGATGGTGAGCGCAGCAAACTGGACAAAGAAGTTACGGAATTGCAGACTCGTGTGGCTAAGGATGAAGAGAAGGAAGAGGAAGCTAGAAAAACATCCTTTGATCTGAAGCAGAAGGTTGGTGATTACATTCTCGTTATGTCTGTTGTTGTTGTTTCTTTCACATTATGTGGTGTGTTTTTTCATTGATTTTTAAAACGTGATTTACACACCTTCCCTGCTCAATCTTCCATGGGTAGGTACTAATGAAAATATTACAATGTTGTTACCCCTTTACAGGGCAGACGCTTGTCCGTTTTTTAGCCTTGAACGGGCAAGGTTTTTTCAGGTTCGGTAAAATTTCGGGTTGCGTTAGTAAAAACATCACAAATAAGGTGTTAGCCAACCGATTTTAGTTAAATAAACAACACAATGAAGGGAAAAGCATGCAGAATATGTTACTCACGTGATTGTTGCCGGTTATCCATATATGAACACAAATATTTATGAAATACAGCTATTGTTTGTGATTTTCAGTCATCTATACGGCAATTTACACATTTTCAGAATCATAATCACTTTCTTTTAAAGTCTGATTCAGACTGCTAATGCAAAGTAACGCTTTTCACTGATATCTAGCTCCGATTAATAGTCAACTTCATGCCCTTTAATGTCACTTAACCCTTTACAGGGCAGACGCTTGTCCGTTTTGTAGCCCTGAACGGGCAAGATTTTTTCAGGTTCTGTAAAATTTCGGGTCGCGTTAGTAAAAACACCACAAATAAGGTATTAGTCAACCGATTTTAGTTAAATAAACAACACAATGAAGGGAAAAGCATGCAGAATATGTTACTCACGTGATTGTTGCCGGTAATCCATATATGAACACAAATATTTACGAAATACGGCATGTTGTTTGAGATTTTCCGTCATCTATACGGCAATTTACAAACACATTTTCAGAATCATAATCACTTTCTTTAACCCTTTACAGGGCAGACGCTTGTCCGTTTTGTAGCCCTGAACGGGCAAGATTTTTTCAGGTTCTGTAAAAATTTCGGGTCGCGTTAGTAAAATCATCACAAACAAGGTGTTAGTCAACCGATTTTAGTTAAATAAACAACACAATGAAGGGAAAAGCATGCAGAATATGTTACTCACGTGATTGTTGCCGGTAATCCATATATGAACACAAATATTTACGAAATACGGCATGTTGTTTGTGATTTTCCGTCATCTATACGGCAATTTACAAACACATTTTCAGAATCATAATCACTTACTTTAAAGTCCGACTCACGACTGCTAATGCAAAGTAACGCTTTGCACTGATATCTAGCTCCGATTAATAATCAACTTCGTGCCCTTTAATGTCATTTAAATTGAACAGAGCGAAATCTCGGCTATCACTTGAAGAATCGCCGAAATCCATTTTGAAAAACAGCGTAAAACTCCCGAAAACTATCAAAACAAGTCCGTAAAAGTCCGTTCAAAGTCATTGTAGCGCGTTTACATATGGCGGCCACGTTGTCAAGCTATGGGCGAAAGTGAAAGTAGCCGACGGAAGTGTCAGAAAGCCGAGAGATCGCGTTTTTACAATGCATAATAGTATCGGCCGGAATCGGCCGTTATGCTCGTATTTAGAGACCGGCCGGTAAAGGACGCTACGCCTTGTAAAGGGTTAAAGTCCGACTCACGACTGCTAATGCAAAGTAACGCTTTACACTGATATCTAGCTCCGATTAATAATCAACTTCGTGCCCTTTAATGTCATTTAAATTGAACAGAGCGAAATCTCGGCTATCACTTGAAGAATCGCCGAAATCCATTTTGAAAATCTAAGCGTAAAAACCCTGAAAACTATCAATAAAAGTCCGTAAAAGTCTGTTCAAATTCATAGTAGGGGCTTGCAAATGGTGGCCACATTGTCAAGCTATCGGCGAAAGCGAAAGTAGCCGTCGGAAGTATCGGAAAGCCGAGAGATTGCGTTTTTACAATGCATAATAGTATCGGGCGCTTTCGGGCGATCTGCCCGTTTAAGCCATCGGACAGAAATGGACGTTACACCCTGTAAAGGGTTAATACATGCATATTACATGTATAGATGTGTGTATCTGTCTCTTCTCTCTCTCTCTCTCTCTCTCTCTCTCTCTCTCTCTCTCTCTCTCTCTCTTTCACTCTCTCTCTCTCTTTTTCTCTCTCTCTTTCACTCTCTCTCTCTTTGTCTCTCTCCCTCTCTTTCTCTCTTTGTCTCTCTCTCTTTGTCTCTCTCTTTGTCTCTCTCTTTCTCTCTCTGTTTATCTCTCTTCTTTCTCTGTCTTTATCTCTTTGTCTCTCTCTCCCTCTCTCCTCTCCCTCTTTCCTCTCCCTCTCTCTCTCTCTTTGTCTCTCTCTGTCTCTCTCTGTCTTTGTCTCTCTCTCTCTTTGTCTCTCTCTCTGTGTCTCTCTCTTCCTCTTCCTCTCTCTCTGTCTCTCTCTGTGTCTCCCTGTCTATCTCTCTCTCTTTGTCTCTCTCTCCTCTCCCTCTCTCTCTGTGTCTCTCTCTGAGTCTCTCTCTGAGTCTCTCTCTTCTCTCCCTTTCTCTCTTTCTCTCTCTCTTTTTCTCTCTCTCTCTCTCTCTTTTTCTCTCTCTCTCTCTCTCTCAGAAGAAGGCTGCATTGGTGGATAAAGAACAACAGAATAATGCTGCATTGTGGATAAAGAACAAGAGAAGAATGCTGCATAGGGGGATAAAGAACGACAGAAGAATGCTGCATAGCGGGATAAAGAACGGCAGAAGAAGGCTGCATTGGGGGTTAAAGAACAACATAAGAAGGCTGCATGGGGGGGGGGGGGGGGGAATAAAGAACAACAGAAGAAGGCTGCATTGGGGTGATAAAGAACAACATAAAAAGGCTGTATTTGGGGGGATAAAGAATGACAGAAGAATGCTGCATTGTGGATAAAGAATGACAGAAAAATGTTGTATTGGGGGATAAAGAATGACAGAAGAATGCTGCATAGGGGGATAAAGAATGACAGAAGAATGTTGTATTGGGGGATAAAGAATGACAGAAGAATGTTGTATTGGGGGATAAAGAATGACAGAAGAAGGCCACATTGGGGGGATAAAGAATGACAGAAGAATGTTGTATTGGGGGATAAAGAATGACAGAAGAATGCTGCATTGGGAGAAAAAGAACGACAGAAGAAGGCTGCATTGGGGGGATAAAGAATGACAGAAGAAGGCTGCATTGGGGGATAAAGAATGACAGAAGAAGGCCACATTGGGGGGATAAAGAACGACAGAAGAAGGCTGCATTGGGGGGATAAAGAACGACAGAAGAAGGCTGCATTGGGGGGATAAAGAACGACAGAAGAAGGCCACATTGGGGGGATAAAGAACGACAGAAGAAGGCTGCATTGGGGGGATAAAGAACGACAGAAGAAGGCTGCATTGGGGGGATAAAGAACGACAGAAGAAGGCCACATTGGGGGGATAAAGAACGACAGAAGAATGTTGTATTGGGGGATAAAGAACGACAGAAGAAGGCCACATTGGGGGGATAAAGAACGACAGAAGAATGTTGTATTGGGGGATAAAGAATGACAGAAGAAGGCCACATTGGGGGAGGGATAAGAGCAGTAGAAGAAGAAGTTGATATGTGAAGACCTTACTATTCTAATATCCGAGGCAGGATCTCTTAACTTCTTTTATCCGTGCGTTTCAGGTTGTTGAGACAGAGGCATCTCGTGAAGCCCTACGCAAGGACCTGGCAAATCTCCAGCGTAAAATGGCCGAGCTGATAGATGAAGCCAGGATGAAGGAGAGGGATTACCAGCTGGCCATCGAGGACAGCCGCAGGTCTGAGAGGAAGCTGGAGGACAATCGACGCAACCTGGAGTTAGCCCTTGAAAACAGCAGCGCCGAAGCAGCAGATCTCAGGGTAAAATGGCAATGATGCTTCATTTAATTACACTTGTTATCTAATGGTCTTGATATTCACTGTGTTCTTTGTTGATCGGTCATTTCATTTTTATGTTATTTTGTTTGTAGACTTGAAGAAGTGCATCAATTTTTATGAAGAATTTGATCACAGATTTGAAGATTACAGAGTGCTGAATTTCAGAATCGACATTACTGCACTAGGGATGATTCCCATGCATCTCCCCTCATCAAAGGACGCTGCAGGGTTACCATTCTGATGGTACCAATGTCTGTTTGAGTAATTTATTGAACATATACCTGGCTTTTCCTCTGCTTGAAGAGTGTGTACGTTACATTCAATTTAATAATAAATGCCAAGAATTTAGTAATAAACTGAAACAAATGGAAGTAAAAACCATTTTTTTGTTCAAGATGTGTTCATTTGCTTGAAGACTTTTATCATAAACTTGAAAAATACATTTCTAAAATTTAAGAATTCATAAATTTTATTCATCATAAACTTCAGGAATATAAACATAAATTTGACAGTTTTAGTATTCAAATACAAAATTAAGGACCCTCTTCCACACCATGAGGCACATTGAGTCTATGGTAAAAAAGTAAAGACTGCGGTTGTTGCACACAGTGAACAACTAGGGTTAAAACTGAATTATAAGAAGACAGATTATGGTCATCACGGGAAAGGAAGAAATACCACACTGTAATATATAAGTAAATGGGAATATTCTTAAACAAGTGAATCGGTACATTTAACTCGGAACAGTCATAACATCTGATGGGAGATGCCTTGAAGAGATTAGTACAAGAATCGCCATGGCGAAGATAGCCTTTTGCAAGATGAAAAACATTCTGACCAATAAAAGGATGTCAATTGCTACGAGAAAAAGAGTGTTGAGGTGCTACATAGAGCCTGCACTTTTGTATGGATGTGAAATGTGGACAATGTGCAGTCAAGCTGAAAAACATCTGACAGTGGTGGAAATGTGGTTTCTGATGAGAATGCAAAGAATACCATGGACAGACAGAAAAACCAATGACCAAGTCTTACAAGAAACAAATGAAAATCGTAAACTGATTAGAGAAATTAGATGTAGACAATCACAATTTTTTGGGCATGTTATGAGAGGAAATAAATTGACAACTGGCAAGATCGAGGGGAAGAGAACAAGGGGAAAACAGAGAAGTAAATACCTGGATGGCTTGACCACGTGGCATGGTCGAGACAAGAACACAGCTGATCCACGACTCTGGTGATCGAGTGAAATGGCGAATCATGACAGCCCACTCTTACTGGCATAGCACATGATGGATGGATGGATTAATTGTGAGGTGTTGACAACAGATTGAACTTGGATATTAATTGTGAGGTGTTGACAACAGATGAAACTTTGGTATTAATTGTGAGGTGTTGACAAGAGATGAAACTTGGATATTAATTGTGAGGTGTTGACAAGAGATGAAACTTGGATATTAATTGTGAGGTGTTGACAACAGATGAAACTTGGATATTAATTGTGAGGTGTTGACAACAGATGAAACTTGGATATTAATTGTGAGGTGTTGACAACAGATGAAACTTTGGTATTAATTGTGAGGTGTTGACAAGAGATGAAACTTGGATATTAATTGTGAGGTGTTGACAACAGATGAAACTTGGATATTAATTGTGAGGTGTTGACAAGAGATGAAACTTTGGTATTAATTGTGAGGTGTTGACAAGAGATGAAACTTTGGTATTAATTGTGAGGTGGTGACAAGAGATGAAACTTGGATATTAATTGTGAGGTGTTGACAACAGATTAAACTTTAGTATTAATTGTGAGGTGGTGACAAGAGATGAAACTTGGATATTAATTGTGAGGTGGTGACAAGAGATGAAACTTGGATATTAATTGTGAGGTGTTGACAACAGATTAAACTTTGGTATTAATTGTGAGGTGTTGACAACAGATGAAACTAAGACATTAATTGTGAGGTATTGACAGCAGTTGGAACTGCAGTCTTAATTGTGAGGTACTGACAGCAGATGAAACAAAGATATTAATTGTGAGGTTTTGACAGTAGATGAAACTAAGATGTTAATTGTGAGGTTTTGACAGTAGATGAATCTAAGGTATTAATTCTAAAGTGTTTGACAACAGCTGAAGCTGAGTGGCACTGAAGGACGAGTCAGTGCCTTAGAGGCAGCCTTATCTCGTCTGGACAGTATCAAGCGAGAGCTGGAATTCAAGCTCAGCAGTATTGTATCCACCCTTCGCCGCACTGTCGGATTCCGTCTGGACCGGCCACGTTCCAAGAGTCCTGGCATTTTGAGGTCTCGCAGCCCATCACCACGACGCTCAAGGCCAACATCACCGACTAAAGGTGAATATAAATGTCATTTGCCACATTTGTTTATTATTATTATTATAATTGTTCGTTAATTTCCAATAGTGCAGGTTCCAAATATCTGAATTCATGGAAAGCTTTTGTGTGCAAAATCCAACAAACCGTGAACATATTTAAAGGTATGGAAACAAGAATAATTCAGCTAACCAGGAGGGAAGGAGGCTTTTCTAGAAGAGGTATGGCGGGATGTGGCAAAAGCTGCAAGAGGTCTGGGTCACTGAATGACTTCCTGTCACCTAGGCTTCCAGAGAATCAAGAGATGTTGGATAGGACATGCATTGAGGACACACATTTAGATAGGACACATGCTGAGATAGGACACACATTTGAGATAAGACATGCATTGAGGTAGGACACGCATTTAGATAGGACATATGCTGAGATAGGACACACATTTGAGATAAAACACACATTGAGATAAGACATATTGAGAAACCTGATAATAGTATAACTAGGAAGTCCTCAACAGGCAACACACAGGCCAAGCGAAATAGAGGGGGGTCTGACGATACATTGAGAAAGAATTAGAAATAGATCAATAACACGGAAAGGACATGGAGGAAGCTGTAAGAGATGGAAAAGATGTGATGACTTGGCGTGTGTTAGTTGTGGGGCTTTGCTCGAGTGAGAGATAAAGAGCACAAGAAGAAAGGGATGGTGTTGATTATTAATAGTGGATGTAGTCGTACGGTTCCAACTTCAGTGTAACAGGGCGCCCCATTATTGCTCTGTTCCTGTGCCAGTCAAAACACATGAAATGCTCATTATTGTCCCATGTGATATTGTAGTAAATGAAACAGCAGGCTCAACAAGATTAAATTGTCAGAGCACTGGCAACAAACTGTCCTTCATTCACGTGAACATGCATTTCATTGTTGAAGAAGACAGTCATCCAAACAAATCCTGGCCAGCCGTACACTCATTATCACATAAGGGAGTCGCAGAAATGTCGACAGCTAACCGTCCACCATTTTCTGAAGCTACATTTTACAGCACAGCAGATGTGGATACAAATACAAACATTTGGAAAAAATCCACAGGTTACTGTGTCGCATCAGGCGCTCATCTAAGTAGCTGAGCTACAAAACCAGATCCTACAAGTCAAAACATGGTGGAAAGGCACTAGGAAACTGTGCCCAGAAACAGTCAGCTCTTTAGGATATTAACAATCTGCCTGCCTATTCGCCATGTTGCCCATTAATTTTATTATTTGTGTGTTAGTGTGAACATGAAGAAAAAGATGTTAATTTCCTTGTAACCTCTCTAACATTTAGTTTATTTCATTGTGACATAAAATGACAGAATTTGCCTTTGTACTTACGCTCAAGGAGGAGCGGCTGGCCGAGTGGCTAGAATGCCGGACTCTCCTTCGGGAAACCCGGGTTCGATCCCTCGGTAAGGTGTGGGATTTTTTTCTGTCGGGGGCAAAAAGAAAATCCTAACCTGCACAGTTCGCGGCGACTGCACTAGCCAGGCGGCCTTAATTCCTCAGGCTCAAAGACCCCTCTGCCATACACCGCAAGGTACTATATTGACAGTAAATGACAGTTTTGGTTTATGAATGACTTACGTTCAAACATGGACACAACCCTATCCATCTCAAATTCTAGGCTTTGACAACACCTACGCCACCACCACAGAAGGAAGAGGCAGTCCAATCCCACGAACAGGATCCCCTGTCCGAACTGGAAGTCCGTTTAGAAGCCGCAATCGCAGCTGTAGTCCTGGCCGGGTTGACTGCACTGATGTTGATATTGAGGCAGTTCGAGCAGCGCTGCGTGACTTTGTGTCCCAGCTGGCGTCTGCAGAAAGGGAAAGGGTGAATAGAAACATTTCTTGTGTCACTTGAA
Source organism: Cepaea hortensis (assembly GCA_963921405.1). Taxonomy (NCBI): domain Eukaryota; kingdom Metazoa; phylum Mollusca; class Gastropoda; order Stylommatophora; family Helicidae; genus Cepaea; species Cepaea hortensis. Next base: position 14,246,314 of record OY992896.1, read on the forward strand.
GCTCATTAATTTATGTGCTCATGTTCGTTCTCTCTTTCTTTCTCTCTCCTCTCTTTCTCTCTGCATCCTTCTCTTTCTTTCTCTCTCTACCTTTCTCGCTCATTGCCTCCCTCACTTTCTTTCTATTTCTTTCTCTTTCCCTCCCCATCTCTCTTGCTCTCTCTGTCTTTCTCTCCCCTCTCTCTCTCTGCATTTCTCTCTCTCTCTCTGTACCTGCCTCTCTCTCTATCTGCATCCCTCTCGTTGTTTCTCTCTCTCTATCTACCTTTCTCTCTCTATTACTCCTTCACTTTCTTTCTATTTCTTTCTCTTTTCCTCCCCCTTCTCTCTCTCTTTCTCTTCTCTCTCTGTCTCCCTCTCTCTCTCTCTCTCTCTCTCTCTCTCTCTCTCTCTCTCTCTCTCTCTCTCTCTGCATCTCTCTCTCTCTCTTCCCCCCCTCTCTGTCTCTCTCTCTCTCTCTCTCTCTGTGCATCTCTCTCTGTGCATCTCTCTTTCTCTCTCTTTCTCTCTCTTCCCCTCTCTCTCTCTCTTCCCCTCTCTCTCTCTCTGCATCTCTCTTTCTCTTCCCCTCTCTCTCTCTCTCTCTCTCTCCCTCTTTCTCTGCCTCATTTTCTTTCTCTCTCCCTCCTCAATGCTCTTTCTCTGCCTCCCCCCTCTCTCTCCCTCCCTCCCTCTCTCTCTCTCTCTCTCTCTCTCTCTCTCTCTCTCTCTCTCTCTCTCTCTCTGCCTTCATGTCTTTCTTTCTCTCCTCCCTCTCTCTCCTTCTCTCTCTGCCTTCCCCACCACACATACATATTTGTGAATGCCAGTAAGACATATTAAAGATACAATGTCCGCCCCATATTTTTGGCGACCGAGCGGCATACATATAATCCATATCGCCAGGCACCTTTATTTTCCTATTGAAAACTAGCATCCATTTGATGAGGCTGGCTCAACCCTAGGTAGTAAAGTTTAGTCAAGAACCGACATCACAGCACATGGACATTCCCATACATGCTTCGTCCTTATCTTCAACAGCCAGCAAAGAGTCCCAATACTAATCTGATTACTTTTCTCTCAACTGTGTAGTAAAGTAAGTAAAGCCACGAGGTGTACAGGTGTATACTATAATACTGGCCCCATATGTGTAGACCCGTCAGCATCCACTGTGTGTGATGTGGTTCAGATCAAACAGTCACTTCTACTTCCCAGAAGATTTCTGGGGCCCATTTTGGGCTGTGTTGGCCCAGGTCAGTAGAACAAACTCCCGACCTAAAAATGAATTAAAACACATAACCACTGGGCCAACAGGTAACTGCTAGCCATTTCATTACCATGACTCTTCTACTATGGTTGTCCTGGTTGGAAATAAGCCCAACCTGGCATGTCAGGGGGTTGAACCCGTCTTGGCCCAAGTTCACAAATCTTTAATCACCAAAGGAAATCATGAAATAGGTACCTGGATTTGCTGTGCCACAGCATATCTTATATATAAGACCGAATGTGTTTCAAGTACTCAGTATTCAACACATTTATGGCACAATTTGCTTTGAAGTGCCTTGCTTACTTCTGACATAAACTAGTCATTATTTTAATTTTGCCACAGATCTTTATGGCGTGCGCTTTTATATTTCAAACTTTCACGGGATTTTTAACATGCACACATTAACTCACATTTTTTGTCATTGTCCAAAATATAAAATTGTTATCCACTACCCAGAAATCAAAAGGAGGGAAGTGTGACATTATTTGATTTATTCTTAAAAACATATAGCTCTCAATCGATTACAATAATAAATAATAATATCATTTAATACAATCACGTGGAATTATATTATTCAGTGCCACCCATCAGGCGCTGGAATGTCAACTATTTCCTCCCCACAACACTTTATGGCAAAAGTGGAAAATGGTGATGATAATAGATTTCTCCAATTGACTTCACGGGCCTGTCTTGGAATTTTATATGGAGATAAACAGGTCTTTCCCATTGACTTCATGGACCTGTCTCAACATTTAGTGTGGAGATAAACAGATCTTTCCCATTGACTTCTTGGACCTGTCTCAACATTTAGTGTGGAGATAAACAGATTTCTCCCATTGACTTCATGGACCTGTCTCAACATTTAGTGTGGAGATAAACAGATCTTTCCCATTGACTTCTTGGACCTGTCTCAACATTTAGTGTGGAGATAAACAGGTCTTTCCCATTGACTTCATGGACCTGTCTCAACATTTAGTGTGGAGATAAGCAGGTCTTTCCCATTGACTTCTTGGACCTGTCTCAACATTTAGTGTGGAGATAAACAGGTCTTTCCCATCGACTTCTTGGACCTGTCTCAACATTTTGTGTGGAGATAAACAGGTCTTTCCCATTGACTTCATGGACCTGTCTCAACATTTAGTGTGCAGATAAGCAGGTCTTTCCCATTGACTTCTTGGACCTGTCTCAACATATATTATGGAGATAAACAGGTCTTTCCCATTGACTTCTTGGACCTGTCTCAACATTTAGTGTGGAGATTAACATATCTCTCCCATTGACTTCTTGGACCTGCCTCAACATTTAGTGTGGAGATAAACAGATTTCTCCCATTGACTTCTTGGACCTGTCTCAACATTTAGTGTGGAGATTAACATATTTCTCCCATTGACTTCATGGACCTGCTTCAATATTTTGTGTGGCGATAAACAGATTTCTTGTCTGTGTGAATATTTCAGGATGACGCCCTGTCTCAAGTTCGCAGCTTGACAACCCAGTTAAAGGACCTTGAGGAAGAAAGGGAAAGAGTTGAAAACAGATTGAGGATTCTGCAAAAATCACTGGGCGAGGCAGAGGAAGGTAAGTAAAAAAGAAAAAAGAATGAGGCAGTTATAAATGAAATATAATTTTGATGAGTCGCTTTGATGGTTTCGCAGGGTTATTTTAATAGTTTTTGGTTAGATAGTGAGTTTAAATTTAGGGTTATAAGTTGAAATTCAGTGTTATAGGTTAAAGTTCATTCAATTGCCAAACCATCATTGTCTTGTGGAAGTTCTTGTAAGAACATGGGCTAGGGCAACAAAACTTGGCAGAGCTCACAAGCCAGGGAAGGCAATCTGCCTATGGGAGGAGACATCCAGAAAAGAAACCTCATCCGTCAAAGTCTGAAAGATTTTGACCTATGTGATACGGGAGTAAAAATCAAACATCTATTTTGCAATGAATGCTGTGTACCACACATAGCAAACGTTGATCGCAGAAGAAGAAGGAAGTGTAGTGTTACAGGTTAAGGATCATTCTTCTACTTTTTCTTTCTCTTCTCCTCCTCTTCCTCCTCCTTTTACTTCTTCTCTTTCTCCTCCTTCTTTTTCTTCTCCTCCTCCTTTTTAATAACTGCAGGGTTGTCCATTTTTCGCTAGTTTAATGTTTTTGAAGAGATAACAGTATCTGCCAGGTATCATCTACCTTAACTATTTGCGTTGGCTAATTTATTTTATAAAGAAATCTGTGATATACAACTTGTTTAGTTGATTAAATCTCCTGTCATTAGAAGGCTTATCTGTATATCCTCAAAGATATACGGAAGACAAGGTAGGTTTTGGTGTTGTGTATTCACCATACACTCACGTACGTGTGGTTTGAATTTCACAGTGTTTAATTGTCGTACATATTTTAATTGTAATTGGAACTCAAAGGTTTATGAACAATATGCCTGAGAGTTATCTACCTATGTCAGTTGCATATCCTTTACAGGACGTCGCAGTCAACCCAGCATTATTTGGCTGTTTGTGATTTCTTGGCAAGTTTACGTTCAGTAGTTTGCCATTGCTTTCTGAACGACCGGCACTCATACTATATTATGAAAACCAGCATACGGCTGTCTGTTTCCAAATTGCCGGCAGCTGTGTTTCTAAGCCACAGCTCCGGTACTACAAATGAGATGTGTCTAAAAAGTAACAAGATTGAATTGTATGGCTTGAAAACTAGCAACACTAAAGCCATGCCTCTGAGATTGAATGTATGGCTTGAAAACTGGCAACATTGAAGCCATGCCTCTGAAGCCAACCATGACATACATTCTAGTTGAAGTTGCTACACAAATGTTTGACAACAATACGCCAGGAAGTCTATCTATTATCAGTGGTCATATTGTTGATGAATGTTGGTCCACATTTTCCGTTAAGAGGGAAGTTGACAGTTACTTTAGATAGTAGATGGAACTGAAGAGCAGCCAATAGGTAGTTGTTGGTTATGGTTTCCAATTTCACGAGGGTAGGCAGATGATTTCTTTTTGGAGACAATGGCTAATTTCATCGACCAAAATGGTCACTTCTAAGAAGGAACGCAGTGGCAAACTACCTTCTTTACAGATGCCTAGAAAATTATGTTTCGTCAGTCCATAGAGAATCTGAAAGATGGTGTAAATAGGTGCTCCTGAAGAGGTACATGTGATTCATTGTTTCACACTTCACTTTGTTGTTTTCTGTGTGGTGATTAACTGACTCACACTTCAATATGGTGTTCTCTGTGGGGTTGTTCACTGACTCACACTTCATTTTGTTTTTCTATATGTGGTGATTCACAAATTCACACTTCAATCTTTTGTTCTCCATGGGGTAATTCACATTTCAGTTTGTTGTTTTCTATGTGGTGTTAACTGATTCACTGGGTGTGTGGGCTGGGGGATGGGTGTGTTTGTGGGGATATGTGTGTGTGGGGGATGTGTGTTAATAGGGAAGGGTAGTTTGGTGGGGTGTGTGTGGGTGGGTATATGGGGGTGTGTGTGGGTGGATGGAGGGTGTGTGGGCGGGTGAGGTGCGTGTGGGTGGGTGAGAAGGGGATGTGTGGGTGGGTGAGGGATGTCTCTCATAACATTGTAATATGCATTGCTTAAGTTTACAACATTCATTTGACAATATATTTTCCTATGTAAATGTATCGTGCACTATTAATGAATGAAAGAAGAGTGATTGGAAGGGCCGAATGTAAGACTCGCCTGCGTGCCCAATTTGTAACCTTTTTAAAATAAAGTTGAATTTAATTTAATTCACATTCTAAAATGTTGTTTTCTGCGGGGTGATTAACTGATTCACACTTCACTTTCTTATTCTGTATGTGGTGATTCACAAATTTACACTTCAATTTGTTGTTCTCTGTGAGGTGGTTCACACTTCAATTTGCTGTTGTCTATGTGGTGATTCACAGATTCACACTTCAGTTTGTTGTTCTTTGTGTGGTGATCCACAGATTCACACTTCAGTTTCCACAGATATAATTGAGTATTTGAGCATCTATTTTATGCTGTGTAGAATATTTCCATGGGGGTTAGTGGAATCACCTGCTATCACAGTGAACCTGATTGAACTCCCCCACCAATGTCTGGATGTGTTGTTTCCTGTCAGGATAGTTTAGGGGTCAACACAGTGTCATACAATGAGTACCAGACACTTCAGATTGTCTGGGTAGGAATGGCAGCGAGGAAGGGAACTGGCCACTCACCTCCCTACACCATGGCATAGATATTGTGAAGGCCTATCACTTTACACCCCAAGGGCAGTCTGTCTACTGTGGGACTACCTGAGCGTGCTTGCTGGTTTTGGCCTGGGTTGTCTCCCTTGAAACTTGAGAACACGAATTGCTATGGCGAAGGTTGCCTTTTGCAAGATGGAAAACATATTGACTAAATAAAACGATGTTAGTTGCAATGAGAAAAAGCATGTTGAAGTGCTACATAGAACCTGTACTTTTGTATGGATGTGAAGCTTGGACAATAGTGAGTGCCTTAGTATATTTTGTAGGAGCTGTACTGATAATCTCATAAATGAGGATGGACGAGGGTTTGAAGCCTGTGTGCATCATCTGCTAACAGGGACAAAATCTAGCCACTTATTTCTCCATATATTCAGGCCTGCAGAGTGTGGCTGCCCTGTCACTTCATAGACCCATGTCTGGCTCCTGCTTTAGGGCATGTTTGAGGTCTGTGGCAACGGCATGTAGACATGTCATCAACTGAACTGATGTAGAACTCCCTGGAGGGAGATCCACGGAGATACATGAGCATTTACGTCAGTTGACAAGGTGTATGAGGATGAGGATAGGAGAAACTTGTTCGCAATTTGTCTTGTTTGTTTTATTTGCATTTTTCAATTTGGTTTTTCTACTGCCTTGCCAGGTATTATAGATTTTGTTTTCCTTATATAATTATCACAAGGAAATGCAACCTAAAGACTAAATCTCATAGCAGGACAGACCAGGCCCTCTGCTTTGGTCAGCAACTGGTCTAGGAGTAAAGTTCTGACAGGCGGACAGTTAGAGCATTGCTTTGCTGATCCGGCAACTTCTGCAACTTGACTTGTTCCAGATGTATTGGTGTAACCTTTCCTCTGAAAAAAATCTAGGCAGGCTGAGAGACGGTTCATGCTCCACATTTGCAACACATGGTCTCTTCAATTCAGCCCAGGCTTTGTGCTAATTTTGAAGCACAATGTAGCAAATTATCATCTGTTAACCCTTTGCAGGGCAGACGTTTGTCAGTTTTTTAGCTCTGAACGGGCAAGATTTTTCAGGTTCGGTAAAATTTCAGTTACGTTAGTAAAACCATCACATCCAAGGTGTTAGTCAACAGATTTTAGTGAAATAAAAAACAAAATGAAGGAAAATGCATGCATATTATTTTACTCACGTGAATAAGTATTTCACTATTGCTGATAATCCACACATGAACACAAATATTTACAAAATGCAACATATTGTTTGTGATTGTCAGTCATTTATACGGCAATTTACAAACACATTTTCATAATCAGAATCACTTTCTTTAAAGTCTGACTCACGACTGCTAACGCTGATCACTGATATCTAGCTCCGATTAATAGTCAACTTCATGCTCTTCAATGTCACTTAAATTGAACCCAGCGAAATCTCCGCTATCACTTGAAGAATCGTCGAAATCCATTTTGAAATACAAAGCGTAAAACCCCCAAAAACTATTTTAAAAATCCATTCAAATTCAAAGTACATGCTTGCAAATGGCGGCCACGTTGTCAAGCTATTGGCGAAACCAAAAGTAGGCAATCGGAAGTCTCGGAAAGCCGCGAGATTGCGTTTTTACAATACTTAGTAATCATGAATGCTTTGGAGCGTTTTGCCCGTTCCGGGGTAAAAACGCTCTTGGGCATTCTGCCTGGTAAAGGGTTAAGATGGCAAGATGCCAGAATTATATGCCAAGTTGCGATGCTGATAATGTCATGCAAGTGGTCACACAAGGGTTCGGCGCCTACATTCATTGTCTGCTAAAGAGAGGGAAAATCTGGCCATTTATTCTTCTGTGCATTCAGGCCTATAGAATATGATGGTCCTGGCATATTACATATCCAAAGCAGCTTTCTACTTTGGGACAAGAATTTTTGGGTGTTTTCGTTTTATGCTTTAAGCCAACTCCCTGTTATCATTTCCAATCAGGCAAGCGGGATATTGATGGGCGTCTGGCATCTGCTCAAACTGCTCTTATGCTTCAAGAGGAGACAATTCGCAGGAATGAACGTGAACGCAAGGCCTTGGCAGACAAGGTCCTCAACCTGGAGCGATCAATAGCATCTGGGGAGACAGAGAAAAGGCAGTTGCAGGCAAGTATAGTAGTGCCCTGTTGCTCTGTAGTAATGCTTTGGTGATCTTTGTAGTGTCGTGTGAGCTATTGTAGTGCCCTTGTGATCTGTAATAGTGTTCTGTGATCCTATGTAGTGCCTTTGTGACTTCTAGTTAGTAGTGCTGCGATGATGACTCAGTCTGAGAATCACAATTCTGTTAACTGAATGACTCAATCTGAAAATATCAATTCTGTTAACCATTATCGAAAGACTGTCTGAGATTACCAGTTCTGTTAACCATAATTGAATGACTCAGTCTGAAAATATCAGTTCTGTTAACCATAATCAAATGACTAAGTCTGAAAATATCAGTTCTGTTAACTGAATGACTCTGTCTAAGAATTTCAGTTATGTTAACCGAATGACTCTGTCTGAGAATATCAGTTATGTTAACCAAATGACTCTGTCTGAGAATATCACTTATGTTAACCGAATGACTGTCTAAGAATATCAGTTATGTTAACCGAATGACTCTGTTGACAATATCAGTCCTGTTAACCGAATGACTCTGTCTGAGAATATCAGTTCTGTTAGCCATAATCGAATGACTCAGTCTGAAAATATCAGTTCTCTTAACCGAATAACTCAGACTGAGAATATCAGTTCTCTTAACCATAATGAAATGACTCAGTCTGAAAATATCAAATCTGTTAACCGACAGAAAAATCATATTTCCCCAGGAGAAGATATCGAAGCTCAAACAGAACGAGTCCAAGCTGGAAGAAGACAAGAAGCAAATGAGGATCAGCTTGGATGATGCTGAGAACCGATGCACAAAAATAGAGCTGAGCAGGAGAGCTTTAGAGGGAGAGCTTCAGCGTGGCAAGCTGGCAATAAATGACAAGGAGACGGAGAACCAGGTGAGCTGGCATAGTCTTTCATCACGGGCATCAGTTTTATCCTGATGCTTCTGTTGTTTAGTCATACATGTATGTGATACTTTAATTTTGTTTAGTCATACTTTAATTTTGTTTAGTCATACTTTAATTTTGTTTAGTCATACTTTAATTTTGTTTAGTCATACTTTAATTTTGTTTAGTCATACTTTAATTTTGATTAGTCATACTTTAATTTTGTTTAGTCTTACTTTAATTTTGTTTAGTCATACTTTAATTTTGTTTAGTCTTACTTTAATTTTGTTTAGTCATACTTTAATTTTGTTTAGTCATACTTTAATTTTGTTTAGTCATACTTTAATTTTGTTTAGTCATACTTTAATTTTGTTTAGTCATACTTTAATTTTGTTTAGTCATACTTTAATTTTGTTTAGTTTTACTTTAATTTTGTTTAGTCATACTTTAATTTTGTTTAGTCATACTTTAATTTTGTTTAGTCTTGCTTTAATTTTGTTTAGTCTTACTTTAATTTTGTTTAGTCTTACTTTAATTTTGTTTAGTCTTACTTTAATTTTGTTTAGTCATACTTTAATTTTGTTTAGTCATACTTTAATTTTGTTTAGTCATACTTTAATTTTGTTTAGTCATACTTTAATTTTGTTTAGTCATACTTTAATTTTGTTTAGTCATACTTTAATTTTGTTTAGTCATACTTTAATTTTGTTTAGTCATACTTTAATTTTGTTTAGTCATACTTTAATTTTGTTTAGTCTTGCTTTAATTTTGTTTAGTCTTACTTTAATTTTGTTTAGTCTTACTTTAATTTTGTTTAGTCTTACTTTAATTTTGTTTAGTCTTACTTTAATTTTGTTTAGTCATACTTTAACTGTGTTTAGTCATATTTTCATTTAAGCACAGAAGTCACAAACAATATGTTGCACAATTTATTGCCTGGCATATTTCGCTGCATCTCGTCATGTGCATACTGCAGAGTTATATATCATATGAAGTGAATAAATTAATAATATTTTAGTTGAAACAATTAAAATACATAGTTGCAGGTATTTTTCAAATGTGGAGCAAAACTGCGAGAATGTCAAACAATACCTGTGACTTTGTGTTACGCCCATAAAACGCCATTGGTAGCAATCACTTGGTTGTCAGTAGTAAGCACACTGCTAGATTACCATAAAAGCCCAGCCTTGTCTATTGCCCAGTACTGAAAAATTGTGGCCATGTTGTCAAAGGAAAGGCTGTTTTGCAGTTTGCAAGTAAATGGGAATATTCTTCAACAAGTGAATCGATACAATTATCTCGGAACAGTCATAACATCTGATGGGAGATGCCTTGAAGAGATTAGAACAAGAATCGCCATGGCGAAAGTAGCCTTTAGCAAGATGAAAAACATTCTGACCAATAAAAAGATGCCAATTGAAACGAGAAAAAGAGTGTTAAGGGGATACATAGAGCCTGTTCTTTTGTATGGATGTGAAACTTGGACAATGTGCAGTCAAGCTGAAAAACATCCGATGGCTGCAGAAATGTGGTTTCTGAGGAAAATGCAAAGAATATCATGGACACACAGAAATACCAATGACCAAGTACTAAAGGAGACAGATGAAACTCGCAAATTGATTAGAGAAATTAGACGTAGACAGTCAAAAAATTTTGGACATGTTATGAGAAGAAATGGATTGGAGAACTTAGTGACAACTGGCAAGATCGAAGGGAACAGACCAATAGGAAGACCGAGAGGGAAATACCTGGATGGCTTGGCCACATGGCATGAACGAGACAGGAACACTGAGCTGATCCACGACTCTGGTGATTGAGTGAAATGGCGAGTCATGACCGCCCACGCTTTCCGGCATGGCACATGATTGATTGATTGATTTTAACAAGAAACAAATATTCAAATTTACTGAAGCTTCTACCATTAGGTTCTTTAAACCCATGTTATGCAGACAGAAAGACTCACTAGCAAATCTGAGATTACCATGGGGATAACACATATTCCACATTCAAACAGTATCAGTGACTATATGTGTTACATATTTCAGATAGGAAAGGATTCATCTATTCACTTCATATGATATATAACTCTCCAGTACGCACCAAACTAGATGCAGTGAAATGTGCCAGGCATTAAATCATGCAACATATGTTTGTGGTTTCTGTGTTAAAATTCACCAAGGGAACACATTGTTTTGGACTTCCTGTAGTATTGATTTTCCTTGAGATTGACCTGGTTCTTGTGAAGATCACATCTTCGAATGCGCCTGCTTTGTGTAATCAGTCGACAGATGTGAATAATTAATCATATGTGTGTTTTATTTTCAAAGCCTGTGTTGCTTGTTGTGAAACTTAACAATGAATAAAAAATAACCTTTCTTATTTTACCATTATGTTTATAAAGATGTTAGTTTGAAAACAGTTTCAACAAAAGACCTATTTAGAGATTCTTTGTTGTACACTGGCTAATATGAATTTGTTTGGTGGGATTCACTGTTGTGTGTTAAATAGGTTTGGATAGGTCGTCAGCTGTGTTTGACCTTTTCTTAGCTGTTGTTGCCTGGTCGGAACGAGGTGTTTCTTAAACTAGGTCGTTCAGTAGGCTTCTGATTTCTCTGTTTCATGTGGAAGTGAAAGACAGGAATGGCCTGGTCACCTCACATTTGAAAGTTATGATCTTGTTTATGTGAAATTGATAGGTTTTCACGTGACTACTGTGATTTCTTTCCGTGGATTATCTATACGTTATGTTTCAAAAATGCAATGTTTGTGCAAGCAATTTGGAAGTATGTACAAGTTTCATATGTGGTTTGTTTGAGAAAAAATTGAGTCAGAGTTTTGTTTGTAAGAAATAAAGTCTTATGTAGAATTTTGCTAGAAAAAAAACCATGTCTTGTGTAGAGTATTGTTAGAAGAAATAAAATCTAATCATTTTGTTATAAGAAATTGTCTTAAATTGAGTTTTGGTAGAAGACATAAAGTCTTATGTAGTTTTATTAGAAAAATTTAGTCGTTTACAGAGTATTTTTTGGAGAAATAAAATATAATATAGAGTTTTGTTAGAAATCATATCTAATATAATATATGTAGTTTTGATTGAAAAAATAGAGCCTTATGTAAAGTACTATTAGAATAAATGCAATCTGATATGGAACTCTATTAAAATAAATTGTGTCCTATTTAATTATGTAGTTCTTTGTTCTTTTGTAAAGAAGAAATCAAGTCTTTTATAGTTTTGTTAAAGGAAATCAATTCTTATGCAGAGTTTTTGTTAGAATAAATAATGTCTTATATAGAGTTTTATTAGAACAAAACAGGTCTTATATAGTGCTTTGTTATAAGAATTGAAGTATTATATAGAGTTTTGCTATAAGAAATTAAGTCTTATGTAGAATTTTGTTAAAAGAAATGAAGTCTTATACAGAATTTTAATACAAGAAATGAAGTCTTACATAGAATTTGTTAGAAGAAATGAAGTCTTACATAGAATTTGTTAGAAGAAATGAAGTCTTATACAGAATTTTATTACAAGAAATGAAGTCTTACATAGAATTTGTTAGAAGAAATGAAGTCTTACATAGAATTTGTTAGAAGAAATGAAGTCTTACATAGAATTTTGTCATCCATGCGTCATTAGGTACTTCAAGACCGTACAGAGAACCTGATAAAGCAGATCCACGACCTGGAGTCTAAGTCACAGAGCTTACAGCTGACCATTGACAGACTCAACATGAACCTGGCCAAAACAGAGGAGGAAGGCCATAAGACTAAGGACAAGGTAATGTTCATGTCTTTTATGTTTTTGTTTTGTTTGTTTGTTTGTTTTGTTTGTTTGTTTATTTGTTTGTTTATTTTTGTTTGTTTGTTTGGTTTTTGTTTGTTTGTTGTTTGTTTTTTTTTTGTTTGTTTGTTTGTTTTGTTTTTTGCATTTTCTTGCTTTGAACTCAAGCATAGTCCATACATATGCTATAACTTCTAGTAATTGCCACTACTGGGGAGTGCACTGGACTGTTTGCGTGTGGATTATCTTTACCTATAACCACTGACCCTCGCCATCAGGTGAAGAATCCACTGCAACTTCTGAGGTACTTGTAATTTACACACGCAAGTCAAAGATGAGAAGTCAACATTTTAGTCCAAACTGACCCCGTGTAAGGGTTGAACCTGCTACCGTGTCATTAGCCCACTAGATGTTTAAGAACGAGCATTCTTATCTGTTCGGCCGTGCTGACCTCTGTTCTGTTGTATTGGACATTTTGACGGAAACTCAGTCGTGTAGGTGAGGGGGGCTAAGTCGTGAAGGTGATGGGGGCTGAGTTGTGAAGGTGATGGGGGCTGAGTCATGAAGGTGAGGGAGGCTGAGTCGCAAGAGCAACTTATCACAGACATTAGACAGAGGCAGTCATAATTTTTTGGCCACATTATAAGAAGACAAACACTGGAGCATGATATGACAACTAGACAGATTTGTGGAAAGAGAGATAGAGGACAGCAAGAAAACATGCTTGACAGTCTTGTGTCGTGACACGGAAAAGAGTCAACACACGAATTGATCCATACCGTCGGCGATCGCAATTCATGGAGATCATGATTGCCGATGCCAGCCGGCAAGGCACTTGATGATTATGATTATGCTTCTGACATTCGGCAGTTTGGTTCTTCTGTAGCTAAAAATGCTATTCCTGGTTGTGGTCTGGCTTATTTGTTCAATCATTTGGCTACAATGGATACTCAACACTGGCTGTCTCTCACCTTGTCTGTACATTCTGTCATATTGATGTTCTTCCATCTCTTGATGTTATCTTCCCACTTGTATCGTTGTCTATTTGTTACTGGGGCCCAGAAGGGAATTACAGAATAGGAAGCTTGTACAGGGTGTATTTTTTATGACTGCAGTGTTTGAAAACATTACCGGTCCAAGTTTTGTATTTACCTATTATGTTGCATGAACTTTACAGAGGGTGAACACAAAACTTGGACCGGCAATATTTTCAAACACTGCACAGTCATTAAACATACACCCTATAGATGTTCACCTGCCAGGCCTGGTGGTCATGGCTTTGATTCACATCCGGGTGGTATCAAAGTTTAAACACTGACCTGGCTCCCAGGTTGACCCAGCCTAAAATAAGTACCTTGAAATGAATTGGGAAGTAAAGGCAGCAGGTACAGTACAGACCACATGACCCGCCCACTGCCAGGTTATCTATAGACATGGGTCTGGCACTTTTTGTTAACTTAACACTGTAGCCTGTAAGGTAGGATATGTTGGATTTAGAAAGTAGGGTTGGATTTGTGAAGGAATGTTGGATTTGGAAAGTAAGGTTGGATTTGTGAAGGAATGTGGGATCTGGAAAGTAAGGTAGGATATGTGAAGGAATGTTGGATTTGGAAAGTAAGGTAGGATATGTGAAGGAATGTGGGATTTGGAAAGTAAGGTAGGATTTGTGAAGGAATGTTGGATTTGGAAAGTAAGGTAGGATATTTGAAGTAATGTTGGATTTGGAAAGTAAGGTTGGATTTGTGAAGGAATATGGGATTTGGAAAGTAAGGTAGGATATGTGAAGGAATGTTGGATTTCAAAAATAAGGTAGGATTTGTGAAGGAATGTTGGATTTGGAAAGTAAGGTTGGATTTGTGAAGGAATGTGGGATTTGGAAAGTAAGGTAGGATATGTAAAGTAAGGTTGGATTTGTGAAGGAATGTGGGATTTGGAAAGTAAGGTAGGATATGTGAAGTAATGTTGGATTTGGAAAGTAAGGTAGGATATGTGAAGAAATGTTGGATTTGGAAAGTAAAGTAGGATATGTGAAGAAATATTGGATTTGGAAAGTAAGGTAGGATATGTGAAAGAATGTTGGATTTGGAAAGTAAGGTAGGATATGTCAAGAAATGTTGGATTTGGAAATTAAGGTAGGATATGTGAAGGAATGTTGGATTTGTAAAGTGAAGTTGGATTTGGAAAGTAGGTAGGATATGTGAAGGAATGTTGGATTTGGAAATTATGGTTGAATTTGGAAAGGATGTTAGGGTTTAGACATGAATGTGAAAATTGAATAATAATCTAAGAAAAGGTACAAAATGTTTATGAGGTGTTTCATGTTCTGAACTATCATCCTCGTTTCCTTTATCAACTATATAAAACTGGCAAGATTCATGTCTGTAATCTGTTTATCTCTCTTTATCCACTATTGGAGTAGCAACTATGGGACATATAGGGACAGCAAAGAATACTAACACTAGAAACCTACCTTGCATGTTCTGAATCTGTTTATCTCTCTTTATCCACAATTGGAGTAGTGACTATGGGACATATAGGGACAGCAAAGAATACTAACACTAGAAACCTACCTTGCATGTTCTGAATCTGTTTATCTCTCTTTATCCACTATTGGAGTAGCAACTATGGGACATATAGGGACAGCAAAGAATACTAACACTAGAAACCTACCTTGCATGTTCTGAGAGTTGACAAAGAAGAGTTCACATGAGACTGACTACCTTATCCTTTAGGAAACTTAGCTGCAAAATCTAACCAATCATGTACAACTATACAAAGGGCTTTGGGAGTCTCTGTGGCGAAGTGGTCAAGCCGTTTGACTCGTGCTCCGAAGGTTGTGGGTTCGATTCTGGGCCGCGTCCTTCGGTTTACGAGTTAAATGTTTCGGAGACTCCTGTGGGTCGTCGCTAAAAGCTGCGGAGTTTGTGCTTTGTGCGATGCTTTCCATGCTGCGGAAAGAGACTGAGCCATATGGGATAAAACCCGGTGCAATGAAGTCGACCCTGTCGACTTTTAAGCGACTTTTTTTTATACAAAGGGCTTGTTGTGAGTTGGCTGCAAAATCTAACCAATCATGTACCAGTATACAAAGGGCTTGGTGGGAGTTGGCTGCAAAATCTAACCAATCATGTTCCAGTATACAAAGGGCTTGTTGTGAGTTGGCTGCAAAATCTAACCAATCATGTACAATTATACAAAGGGTTTTGTGTGAGTTTGTTGAGGACCCATGGTCCACAGTGTTGTCTCAGGATGTATTTATTACAAGCAGTTATCCTTCTGTCTTGTTGCTATGTAAGTTGTGTTCGATATTATGAATTTGATCACTTTACAAACACTGACAGGTCCAAGCCTTGAACCTCTCGCTGTCAGACAGCAATGCCATGATCAACGACCTGGAGGAAACTGTGGCCAAACTGCAGAGAGGTCTAACTTCCAGTGAGCATGACAGGCGAGTGTTGCAGGAGAGGCTTGATGCAACCAGGTGAGTTAGAGAACGAACTGGATGCTTCACTCTTTTAACCTTATTCACCTTTCTCTTTCAGATATCCTGTATCTGAGGTCCTGAAGAGAAGTGCTCAAATTTCATGTCATCTCATCACCTTTTTTTCCCTTGCAGGATTGAATTAGAATCTGTAGACAATTATTCTTCTTCTTCTTCTTCTTCTTCTTCTTCTTCTTCTTCTTCTTCTTCTTCTTCTTCTTCTTCTTCTTCTTCTTCTTCTTCTTCTTCTTCTTCTTCTTCTTCGCCTTCCTCCTACTCTTTCTTCCTCCTCCTCCTTCTTCATTTACCTCAGTGAAGTGTTGGGGGAGATGTGAAGATCTTTTATGCACTCTTTCTAATCCTGTTTGTAGATTGGTATCCATTTCTTTAAAGTTGTTCTCGATAGTATCACTTCACCTTGTTCTGTATCCAATATATTTCTTCAGTGTGGTTTTTCATGGCAGATGGTACCAGGACATTCTTGTGAGGTGGCCAAACCATTTAATCCGTTGTTCCTAATGAAGTGCATGACTGGTTTCAGACCTAGTCGTCTTCTAATATCCTCATTCCTAATTCTATCTCTCACGGTTACTCCCACAGCTCTTCTAAAACATCTCATCTGTTGACAATGAAAGCCCTAAACCCCCACAGAGGAAACGTGACCCACCTGGGTCTAACCCCAGCCAGCCTGTATGTGCTGTGCTGAATCATAACCTGCTTAAATCAGAACATACCTCTCCACAGATGTGAAATTTCAGTACCCGTCCTGCACACCCCGCTGGTTTCTGAGCTTGGAGAGGGTATGGAGAGCTCTATACCACAGTCCCCATGGAGAGATAACTTTGGTATTTGGTGCCAGGTCAGGGGGAAAGTCTATACACCAACCTAACTGTAATAGATGCAAGCCATTTTTTAGGCTGAAATAACTGAGTGTTAAAACTGAGCCTTCAGGAGGCCTCACCAACCATCCAGACTCTTATTCATGTCACTCATCTGTGATCTCTTCTAAGGAATAATCCTTAGTATTATAGATAGACTGGGGACAGTCAAAGGCTAGGGGAAAGTAAACCTGAAAAAATGCTTGTTGAAGTTGGATAGTTAGTTAGTTGCAGTTCCAACTTCACGGTAATGGGTCGTCCCCATTATGCTCCGTTCCTGTGCCAGTGAATATCACATAAAATGCTCCTCACTGCCCTATGTGAAAAGTTAAATAGACAGCCAACAGCCGGCTCAGGTACATTGTGCATAATGCTGCCGTCAGAATGCCAACGCAATAGTCCTCCATGGAAAATACAGTTCATCGTCGATGAACGCAGTAGTCACTGGAAAACCAGCAGCCACACAATGCTGCATTAAAAGAGGAACAACTTCATTGCCCCGGGATTTATCCCACATAGCTTAGTCTCTTTCGGCAGGTGGCCTGCCGAAAGCATCGCACAAAGCATGAACACTGTAGCTCCAGTGACAAACGACTCAGGAGACTCCGAGAAAATTGCACTCATGAACTGAAAAGGCAATCCAGTCAATTCCAAGCTACAGGCTGACCACCTTAGTTCTGAACATGCAGTTCACACTACAACAAGCGTGGACAGATGTAAAAACATTCCAAAAAAAATTCACAGCTCACAGTGTCGCCGCCACGCACTCAACTCAGTAGTAGGGCATTTCCCAACCATGCACCACCAGTCCAACATGAGGAAAAAAACGAATGCAAACCGTAGCCAGAAGCATAAACACTCCAGAGGCTTAATGGTTCAAATGCCTATCCGCCATGTTGGGGACCGGAAGCCTGAAGTTGGATGTACTAAGCCACAAGTTTGACGAAACTACTGAATTCATTAAAGATGCCATGCTGTAACCTACCATACTTGTAAAAAGAGACAACTAGGAGGGCTGGCCTGAGACTGACTACTATATTCCTTAGAAAACTTTATATCTACCACCAAGAGGTGCATTCTCTGCCAGCCTATCAGCCTGTTCATTCTTCTTCTTCGTTCATCCGGAGTTTTTTTTTTCGGATGTGATTGCGTTGTGCCTGTTTACAGCAGAGCTGCGTTCTTGCACCGTTAGGCCGACACATCCGACTTCTGCGGGCATTTGTTGACCGGGTTAACCTTCCCGGAGCCTGTTCATTCTCCTGCACTCCTGCATGGCCATGATCACGACCGGAGAGGTGGTCATGAATCTGTGGGACCAGAGGGAGAAGGCAGGGGAACCCGTATGTGGAAAGAATGATATTGCAGGGGATCAGCAGGGGTTCTGGTAGACTCTCAAAACTGAGAGGGAAGACCACGATAACTTTCAATCAGGTAGCGGCGGGAATGATTAGTAGTGTGACTCTTCGCTAGCCGTTGAACAAGGGGACGGAGCACATATGGGAATGTCCTGAGTGCAGTGATGTCAGTTCTTATCTCAACTCAACTGAACTCAACTTATTGAGGGTTTATGCTTCATTGGGAGATCAGAGGCAGAAATTGAAGGACATTGAGGTTGAGAAGAAGAGATCTTTATTGACAGCCTGCTGCTGCCTTTTATCCCCTAATGAAGCACAGGTCAAGAGCCATCTTATGCAAGCCCCTCTGTCTGAAAACTTCTTCATAGTTGGTTGAATTTTACAGCTAAGTTTACTATGGGATGAGGTACCCATCTCTACTCCACGCCTTCTTAGTCGTCTCTTACCCAATACATTGTAGACTATAGTGTTACTATTCTTTGCTTTCCTTATAAAATGTGTTAAATAGTGTTACTTTGATTTCCTTATAAAAAGTATTAGGATAGTGTTGATATTCTCTGCTTTCTTTATAAAAAGTGTTAGAATAGTGTTAATTGTCATATGCCATATGACAGGCAGATAGAGAGAAACTGATGCGCAAGTACATCAGTAAACATAAGTAGCACATTAGCTGAGATAAGCGCAATGAAGCACTATAAATATACAAGTGCTACGTCATAAAGTTGCGTTAGTTAACAATGCAACTGTTCTTAGGGACATCACCAGCTTTCACGCTAGCTAGTCACTTAGTCGCTCTACAGCAGTACAGATTGTGCATTAGAACGCTTACTCCTTCACAGATAGAGATAGTCTACAGTCATACGCTCACGTACACTTCTTCATAACCAGACCAGGGCATCTGCTAACTGCTGGACGGCCAGTGAAGGTGCTTGTTAATCTTGGTACGACCTCGTCGGTGCTGATGTCCGATGATCGTGCTGGACCATCGTCTTGACTTGACGGTCGGGGCCGTTAGCTTTGAACACCACACTCGCATGCACTAGGGGCAGCTTCACAACGCTAACAACTGGGCTGTATGATTTGTAAGTACGTGGCGGGAACATGAGTCTCATTAATAGCCTGAAGGCTGGCGACAGGAGATTGTTCGTATCCTTTCTACACGTCTACTTGCTGGTGGCGAATAAAAGGCACCATTCATTACTTTCAGTCATTGTTACTCGTTGCTGATGATTATTATTGTCGTCTGGCTGTGATGTGTCGGATGTGGGAGGCCGACCCATCGGACTCGCTGCAATCAGTTGGCTCTTCTGGATATCATATTACACTCTAGAGCCTAAAACAGAGGAGCGGAATCATTCAACCGATATACTCTGTGACATTAATATTCTCTGCTTTCTTTATAAAAAGTGTTAGAATAGTGTTAATATTCGTTGCTTTCCTTATAAAAAATGTTAGAATAGTATTACTGTTTTGTGCTTTCCTTGTGGACCCCAGTAACATAAACAGAAATGAGATATTACCTGTAAAGATATCATTAGATGTAGAAGTTGATGTACCTGCTTATACTGTATCTTTGTAGGCAAGCCTTGAACGATGCCAAGAAGCAGAACCACACCCTGATGGAGAGACTGCAGGTCATCCAGCATGACATGGCTGCGACAGAGGTCAGGTGCTCCGAGCTGGAAGGCCAGATGAAACAAACAAACAACGTGAGTTCACCTGCTGCTGCTGCTGTCTTTTATTCCCCAGTGAAACATAGACCCTCGACCAATTCATGCCTTGTCCTCTTGTGTTTTTTTAGTTCTCCCTTTATTTATTTTGCCCTGTTGGTCCCATATAAGGCATTTCTTGGTATATTTTTTTTGGTTTGCATATCCTTTACAGAACATCGCTGTCAACATCAGCATCTTTCAGCTGATTATTGATTTGTTGGCAAGATTAGCTCAGTAGTTTGCCATTGTTTCTGAGCGACTGGCTCACATACCCCGTAAGTTACCGATGCGGAGAGAATCGCTACCAATTCTCATGCACGTCACGTTACTCAAGAGAGTATACAGGATTACGGAGAAAGTCGTGTAACCCCTAGACCAGGGAGACCAGCCTTGTTATACTATTAACAATTATTAAACAAGTGCAACAAATCCCTGGAAGCCTTGGGGCGTGTGGTTTTGTAGAAGAATGTGGACAATCAAAGTGAAAAACCTGGAAATTTTGAGGGAAGGTAAGTCACAAAGACAACTTATCACAAACATCAGAAAGAAGCAGTTATCAATTTTAGCCACAAAATGAGAAGACAAAAACTGGAACATGTCACACCTGGAAAGATTTGTGAAAAGAGAGATAGAGGAAGACAGACATCATGAGAAAATTCTTGACAGTCTTGTGTTTTGGCATGGAAGGGAATCAACATACGAATTGATCCATGACATCGGAGATCGTAATTTGTGGAGAAGCATGATTGCCCATGCCAGCCGGCCAGGCACTGGATGATGATGACTATAAACAGGTTTTCTTAATGTGACTCCTTCCAGCTACGTCTTTTCCTCACCTCTTGATTCGCTGGAATTTGTTGACTTCTTTCTATTAGCCGGCGCTGCAGCCAAGGGATTATGGACGCAATTCACAATCCCACATACCATGTTTGAAACACAGCTGCAGGCAATTTGGCAGCAGACCGCTTTACGTTGGTTTTCATAAAATGCCATCCAACAGATGCTCTCTATATTTGATTGTTGAATGGAAGCCTGCCACTCTGCCCAAAGCATGCTTAATCCAGTCAATAGTCAGTCAGAATAATTAAGGTGATACTGACATTGTACATTGCTTCCGGTCCCCAACATGGAGGATAGGTGGTTGAGCTGTTATGGTCTCTGGAGTATTTATGCTTGTGGCTACTGTTTGCTTATGTTGGACTAGTAGTGAATAGTTCCGTCGCCCTGCTACTGAGTTGAGTGTGAGCTGTTAATTTTGTGTGGAGTGCTTTTACATTTGTCTGCGGTTGTTTGTAACGTGATCTGCATGTCTGGAAAATGGCGGCCAGCCGGTTGCTGAACTAACTGGGTTACCTTATGCGGTAATGTGTGGCTGGTGGTTTTCTAGTGACTGCCGCTTCCATCGATGATGAACTACTGTATTTTTTTATGCAGACTTTTATGTTGGTATTCTGGCAGCGACATTATGCATAATATACCTGTACATGCTGTTGGTTTGTCGAGACTCCTGTCTGTTCCACTTTTCACATGGGGCAGTGAGGAGCACTTTGTGTGATATTCACTGGCACAGGAATGGAACATAATGGGACAACCCTTTGCCGTGAAGTTGGAACCGCAACTAACTAACATTATGATATATTGTTTGACAAACTGGTCAATAATTCTCCAAGTTGTATACATTATCCCACAAAATATATAAACAATCTCATTGCTTTGTTTTAACATTTTATTCTTTGTACTTCCTAGCTTCTTCAGTTTGAATAATCGTTTACGTTCTCTTACTTTCTGATTTCAAGATATTTACAAATTGGCTCTTTATACTTACTAACTTCCTAAGTAGAAGCGTCAATGTTTCTATATCATTGGGTTTGTTTTCTTGCTTTCTGGCTTCAGGACATTTACAAATTGGATCTTTATACTAACTACCTAATTAGAACGATCAATATTTATATATAAATAATCATTGACATTATGTTGCTTTCTGGTTTTATGAATAGAAGCAATTTGATTGTTGATATTAACATTTGAATCATCGTACTTCTAGTTTCTGAGTAGTGGAAACGTCTTGAATGAACAGAATTTCATTGTTAATTCTTTTTTATGTTAAATTTATTCTTTCTGCTAGCTTCTTGTAAAATGTCACTAATTTTGTTTTACTCTTTTATTCTTGCATCATTCTAATTTTTTTAGTTGAAGCAGCTTCAGTTTTATTTTGGACTTTCTCTTCTTTCTGGCTCTTTGGATAGAAACAATTTCATTGTTATTTTATAACCTTTCTTCTCTTCCTTCTGGCTTTCCAAAGTACAATTTCACTGTTAAATTTTAACTTTTCAATTCTCGCTTCGTCCTGGAATCTTGGATAGAAACAATTTCACTGTTATTTTTTCATCTGTGACTCGCTCTTCTTTCTGATGACTTGGAAACAACTTCACTGTTATATTTTTAACCATTGATTCCCTCATCCTTCTGGTGTCTTGGAAACAATTTCACTGTCATATTTTAACCATTGACTCCCTCATCCTTCCAGCTTCTTGAGTAGAGAAAGGAGTCATTAGTAAGAACAATTTCACTGTTATATTTTAACCTTTGATTCCCTCATCCTTCTGATGTCTTACAAACAATTTCAGGTATATTTTAACCTTTGATTTCCTCTAACTTGTGGTGTCTAGGAAACAACTTCACTGTTACATTTTGACCCCCTTTTCCTTCTAGCTTCTGGAGCAGAGAAAAGAGTCAGAAAAGGAGTTGAACTTGCACCTGCAGAGAGTGTGTGCAGACAAGCAAGCCCTGCAGGAGAGGATGGCCTCCATGTCCAGGACACTCAGCAGCATGGAAAATGAGAAGAGGGAGATTGAGAGATCCACCATGAGGCTGGAGAAGGATAAAACTGCCCTGCGGAAGACACTGGACAAGGTCAGGCATCACGGTGTATAGGTGTGTGTGCGTGAGAGAGAGAGTGAGTGAGTGAGTGAATGTATGTGTGTATATGTTATATACGTATGTCTGTGAGTGTATGTATATGTATGTACTTGTGTGTGTGTGAATTTATGCCTGTGTGAGTGTATGTATGTTGTATATATGTATATGTGTGAGCATATGTATGCATGTACTTGTGTATGTGTGTGTGTGTGTGTGAGTATATGCATTATATATGTATGTGTGTGGACATATGTATGTTTTTTCCTGTGTATGTGTTTGTGCATTTATGTGAGTGTATGTATGTAATATCTATGTATGTGTTTGTTTGTTTGTTTGTGTGTGTGATCATATATATGTATGTATATGTGTGTGCAGACATGTGCACGGGTACTCTATATATGTATGTATTTATTTGTATGTAAGTACATCAGGTACTCATATGTGTGTGCGTATGTGTATGTATTTACTCATGTAAAAGGGTGGGGAGGGGGGGGACATGGTGAAGTGGTTAAGCTGCCTGCCTCATGTTGTGAACGTTGTGGGTTCAATTCTGGACTTGGTCATTCAGGTCAGGAGTACAATTTTCTCAGAGATTCCTGGGGAAGTTGCTGGAGACCTACAGAGTGTGTTCTGTGGGATGCTTTTTGGCATGTTGCTCTGCAGAAAGAGACCAAGCCATGTGGGATAAAACTCGGTACAGTGGAGTTGATTCTGTTGCCTAACTCCCTTTTTTCATAAAATTGTATATGTGTATCTGTGTGTTTAGATATGTGTATCTGTGTGTTTAGGTATATGTATGTATGTGTGTGTATGAGCGAGTGAGTGTGTGTGAGTGAGTAAATGAATGAAAGAAAGAAAGAAATAAAGCATCTTTGTAGAGCTGTCTAGAGGAAGTCAGTCTGAAACAAATGCACTCTGACCTCGGACATACTAACCTCTGACTTAAATTTAATTTCATACTCACAGGTGGAGAGAGAGAAGATGCAGACGGAGGAATTTGCTCACAAGTCCATCTACAACCGTGACAATGTTGACCGCACCTTGTCCAGGCTAGAGGAGGACAACATCAGTCTTCAGCGCCAGCTGCAGGAGATGCAGGCAGCACTGGCAGAAGCTGAACAGACGCATGCCCAGAGGTGAGGCTTTCAGTTCTTGTGATTTCATAGATTTGCCAGAGAGCTCTTGGCATATTGCTCCGTTCTGTCTTTTCCTCCATACATAAATCAATAGCAAAATATATCTGCAGCACTGGCAGAAGCCAAACAGATGCATTCCCAGATTTGTATATGTTGTGACCCCAATAGTCTTAGTACTTAGTCCTACAAAGGGGAGAGGTGATGTATGGCGCCTCTTATCCACCAAAGGCCAGATCACAGAATTGTGAGGTATTTTATAGAAAAATCTGTTTCAACAAATAACTTTAGACAAAGGCTAGCATAGACAAACCAATGGACAACCACCATTGTACATCCCTGGTACATTATGATCATTATATGCACTTATGTAAAGTTTCAGTACCAATCTTGAACACCTTGCTGGTATATGAGGTTGGAAAGGGGGAAAAATTTGTAACAGTTCCCATGGAGGTAATCATCATCATTATGTGCCATGCCAATAAGCATGGGCGGTCATGTTTCTCCATCTTACACGATCACCAGAGTTGTGGATCAGCTCTGTGTTCTTGTCTTGACCATGCCATGTGGTCAAGCCATCCAGATATTTACTTCTCTGCATTCCCTTTGGTCTTTTTCCCTCAATCGTGCAAGTTGTCACCAAGTTCTTTAGTTTATTTATTCTCATACTGTGCCCAAACAATTTTTACTGTGTCTAATTTCTTCAATCAGTTTACGGTTTTCATTTATTCTTGTAGGACTTGGCCATTGGTTTTTGTGTCTGTCCATGGTATTCTTTGAATGTTTACCATTAGATGTTTTTTTCAGTTTGCCTGCTCATTGTTCATGCTTCGTGGAGATAGTAGGCTAACCAAAATAGTATTATGGAGATAGTAGACTAACCAAAATAGTATCATTTGGCAAGTGGTCACTGATCCATTACATTCTTTGG
This sequence comes from Cepaea hortensis, assembly GCA_963921405.1. Classification (NCBI taxonomy): domain Eukaryota; kingdom Metazoa; phylum Mollusca; class Gastropoda; order Stylommatophora; family Helicidae; genus Cepaea; species Cepaea hortensis. The sequence continues at coordinate 14,270,963 of OY992896.1, forward strand.
GAAATTCATGGGCTGTTCACAGTTTCTTCCATAGTGGCAAGCCATTTCTTCATTCTGTCCAGTAGCACCTTCTGTGTGCTAGCTCATGCATGCTTATATACATGTATGAGCGTACATATCTGTGCACAAATATGTATCTTCCTTTCTGTCTCTCTGTTTCACTTCTGTCTCTCCTCTCTCTTCTTTTCTCTCTCAGTCTAAATGTCTATCTAACTCTATATGCCCTTTCTCTCTTCTCCATCCCCCATTCTCTCCCTCTTTCTCCCACTCTCTCTCTCTCTCTCTCTCTCTCTCTCTATCTCTCTCTTTCTCTCTCTATCTCTCTCTCTATCTCTCTCTTTCTCTCTCCAAAATACATATGTGAAACAGAGTGTATATATTTAGACTAAATGTTCTTACTGTACATAATCACCTAGGAAAAATGCAATATCAATTTTTTAAAAATATAAACCTGATAACACCACACAGCTAACTTGCCTGTCTGTTTCATCCCACCATTACTCATCTTGAAATATTTAAAAAAAAATTATGCAGCCTGTTTGAATTTAACAAGGATCACCTGAAGAGGTAGAGTGATGTGTGTGAATTCACAACTCATCACATATCACAACTTGTTTCTGCACCTCACATTTGTTTCACTTGATGTGCTTTATCACAGTGCAAACTTTTAAGGGTTTGTTATCTTATTATGTTTTTCTGGCTTTCTTGACAACAGAAAATGACTATTCTACAAACTTCTGGCAAACACATTAGGGCATATATATATATATATATATATATATATATATATATATATATATATATATATATATATATATATATATATATATATATATATATATTTTTCTTTCCTTGTTTCCATCCTGTTTCAGGATATTGCGGTCAACATCAGCATCTTTCAGCTGTATGATGATTCCTAGGCTAGATTACGCTCATTGTTTATGTTTACAAAATTCATTTGACAATTTTTGTCCTATGCACTATTGATGAACGAAAGATGAGTGATTGGGAGGGCCGAATGTAAGACGGGCCTGCGTGCCCAATTTGTTACCCTTTGAAAATAAAGTCTGTTCGTTCGTTCATCAGCACTCCACGACTTTTTAAGCGGCCGGCTCCATACTCTCATAAGTCACTGGAGCGACTCAAACCGCTTCCAATTCTCGTGCGCTCACGTCAACCACGAGAGTATTTGGGGTTACGGAGAAAGCTGCTAACTCCTCGACCAAGGAGACCAGCATATATATATATGCCCTAATGTATTTGCCAGAATTTTTTAAAATAGTCATTTTCTGTTGTCAAGAAATATATATATATATTCTTTAATATTTTTATTTCTCTCAAATAAAAATATTGCTAGATGCGATTCCAGCAGTGTTTCGCAAACAAAAGACTTTGTTTTAAAGTTTAAGGGGATAACAAATTTTTCACACAGTCAGAACAATATCAGTGGCTGTAAGTGTAATTCATCTGTTCATTTCATATGATATATAACTCTGCAGTATGCACATGGTGACACATTATAAATGTCACGCAGTTGTCATGGTTGACCATATTATAAATGTCACACAACTGTCGTGGTTGATTGTATTATAAATGTCACACAACTGTCATGGTTGATTGTATTATAAATGTCACACAACTGTCATGGTTGATTGTATTATAAATGTCTCACAACTGTCATGGTTGACCATATTATAAATGTCTCACAGCTGTCATGACTTATGACATTATAAATGTCACGCAGCTGTCATGGTTGACCGTATTATAAATGTCACACAACTGTCATGGTTGATTGTATTATAAATGTCACACAACTGTCATGGTTGATTGTATTATAAATGTCACGCAGCTGTCATGGTTGACCGTATTATAAATGTCACACAGCTGTCATGGTTGATTGTATTATAAATGTCACACAGCTGTCATGGTTGACCGTATTATAAATGTCACACAGCTGTCATGGTTGATTGTATTATAAATGTCACACAGCTGTCATGGTTGATTGTATTATAAATGTCACACAGCTGTCATGGTTGATTGTATTATAAATGTCACACAACTGTCATGGTTGACCATATTATAAATGTCACACAGCTGTCATGACTTATGACATTATAAATGTCACACAACTGTCATGGTTGATTGTATTATAAATGTCACACAACTGCCATGGTTGATTGTATTATAAATGTCACACAACTGTCATGGTTGACCACATTATAAATGTCTCACAGCTGTCATGACTTATGACATTATAAATGTCACACAACTGTCATCTGGCCGAGGGGTTAGCAGCTTTCTCTGTAACCCCGAATACTCTTGTGGTTGACGTGAGTGCACGAGAATTGGAAGCGGTTCGAGTCGCACCAGTGACTTATGAGAGTATGGAGCCGGTTGCTCAGAAAGTCGTGGCGTGCTGATGAGCGTAATCTAGCCTAGGAATCAACATACCCGCAATATCCTGAAACAGGATGGAAGGGGGGGGGGGAGGGGACACGACACACACACACACACACACACACACTGTCATGGTTGATTTATTATAAATGTCACACAACTATCATGGTTGATTTATTATAAATGTCACACAACTGTCATGGTTGATTGTATTATAAATGTCACACAGCTGTCATGACTGACCACATTATAAATGTCACACAGATGTCATGACTGACCACATTATAAATGTCACACAGCTGTCATGGTTGATTGTTTTATAAATCTCATATAACTCATGATTTACAATATTATAAATGTCACTGAGCTTTATCATGATTGACTGTATTATGAATCTCATATAACTGTCATGTCACAGAGCTGTCATGATTAATTGTATAATAAATCAGAGAGTTTTACCAACTTCTATTTGCTTAGGTTGATTGACCTAACCACACGCCACCGCGCTGAAACAGAGATGGAGACGGAGCGGCTTCGCAGTGCCCAGCAGCAGGCGGAGCGGCTCCTGGACGCTAGGGAGAAGACTCACAGACAGAAGGTCAAGGGCTTGGAGGAACAGGTGACAGTACATCTAGTTTAGGCTGTTTCTCCCTTGCTCACTCACTGGCACCTTGCCATCTTGACAGACGATAGTTTCTTACATTGTGCTACCAAAGACAAAAGCCATAATAACTACAACCCATAGCGGCGAGGTCAGGAATGGAGTTATACCCCTCCATAGCACAAAGCCTGTGCTTAATTTAGAGACTATGTATTGCCCGTTCAGGATGATCCCTCTCTTGGCCTGCCTAGTTTACTCCAGAGAAACGTTAACACCAATACTTCTGGAACAAGACCAGCTGCCAGATCAGCAAAGCAATGCTGTAACTGTCTGCCCGTCAGAGCTTCTATCCTAGACCAGTTTCTGACCAAGGTTTAGGGCCTGCCCTGCCCTGCCATGACATTTAGTCTTAAATTTGAATTTTCCTGCACTAGAATAAGGCATGTATCCTCCCAATTGCGCTCCTCCACTAGCACAATGTGGGGTGTCGGGTTTGGTGAGCACTGCCTAACAAAGCAGGTTGTAATATCTACTGTCATATGGTAGCTCAGTCATATCTGACTAAGACCTGACAGAAATTTGTTCGTTAGTTACACTAAAAAATACAGGACCCAATTCCACACCTTGAGGCACATTGGGTAGATGGTGTTAGCCCCATATTTGTATCGACCCATTGTCTCCCAATGGGTGTTGTGGTCGGTGTCACAAGTGCTACCTTTACTTCCCAGGAGATTTGGTGATGTCCACTGTAGGCTGGGCTGGGCACAGGTCAGTGGAAACACTCCCTGCCACTGACAGAAACCCAGGAGATTTGGTGATGTCCACTGTTGGCTGGGCTGGGCACAGGTCAGTGGAAACACTCACTGCCGCTGACAGAAACCCAGGAGATTTGGTGATGTCCAGTGTTGGTTGGACTGGGCACAGGTCAGTGGAAACACTCCCTGCCACTGACAGAAACCCAGGAGATTTGGTGATATCCACTGTAGGCTGGGCTGGGCACAGGTCAGTAGAAACACTCCCTGCCACTGACAGAAACTAGGGAATATTAATTCCTTTTGTCTTAGCCATTTGTCACATTAGCCCAATATATCCTGGTTATTATGTTAAGTTTTGTCTTTGTCATTTGTTATATTAACTCAGTATGTAATAACTAATACTTTTACTGTTGTTATATCTAGTTATCACATTAATCCATGTTCTAGTTACTACTTTTGCTTTTATACTAGCCATTTGTCACATTATTAACTCATTATTTCCTACTTTCACTTTTATCTTAGCCAGTTCTCAACATTAGCCCCTGTTCTACTTATTACTTTCACTTAATCCTAGCCAGCTGTCAACATTAACCCATTAGTTCCTAGTTAATACTTTCATGTGTATCCTAGCCAGTTGTCAACATTAACCCATTAGTTCTAGTTAATACTTTCATGTGTATCCTAGCCAGTTGTCAATATTAACCCATTATATCCTAATTATTACTTTCACTTTTATTCTAGCCAGTTCTCAACATTAACCCATGTTATAGTTATTACTTTCACTTTTATCCTAGCCAGTTCTCAATATTAACTGATTGAGTACCAAACAAAAAGTGGGTTTTTCCCAAGCAGAAATTGATGGCAGAAAATAGGAAGTAAGGGTGTCTCATAATAATGATCTAAAAATTGTTAAAACGGTAGCAAATATATTGTATTATATATCAAATTAAAGGACATTGCACAAGGAATACGTTGGTATTGCTACTGTTGCTATAAGTTAGAAATATAATAATAATATTAGCAGATGTTGTAAAAAAATAATTGAAGACAGGGGTCACAAATGAAATTTCCACTTACCAAGGCGTTACTGCTCTAACGCTGTTTATAATCCAATGAAACTTACTGAATTATGATAACTACACCACTTTGCTACACAAATATCACTAGAAAGGCTTCATAACATCAATAAAACACAATAAAAACATCAAATTTTGAAGCGCATCATTGTCACATAAAATGGAAAATAACAAGACAGGTTTTGACCGTTTTCTACTTAGAAACAATATGTACACTATTTTGTATTTAGTTTTATCAAATATTATTATTATTCTTTTAGATTTAATTATTTAAATACTCCTTAAATACTTTGTGATAGGCAAAGCAAACTTTAGGGGTACAAGTGTGGCTCATTAGCTAATTCGACATGATGACAAACTTGCATGGTTAGTGGCTAAGCGGCTAAGCTAGTTTTCATTTATATAAATAATTAATTTTAACCGAACAAACACATTTAACATGTGCTATCAGTTTAGAATCATTCACAAAGTCCTTTAAATCAGAATAACTAAAATCTAACATTGTTTAAAACTTTTATTTAATGTAAAAAGGCCGAAAATCTTGCCATTCCTAAAACCGCGAGTAACTACCACTTAAAACACCTCAAATTCATCAAATTTCGATACCTCGTGGCCTGTGTGTAAATGAACAACCTTCTATCGGTGTCAAACTTCGTTTCAGGGCATTAAAATTAAGCTAGGGGATGAAAACGAAACAAACAAACGAGCTGCCAAGATCTTGCCAATATATTGATGAAGGGGCAAAACAGTTGAGACTGTTTGGCAACGGGTTGGCGGATGGCACTGAATCAGTTAACCCATGTTATAGTTATTACTTTCACTTTTATCTTAGCCAGTTCTCAACATTAACCCATGTTATAGTTATTACTTTCACTTGTATCCTAGCCAGTTCTCAGTATTAACCCATTATATCCTAGTTATTACTTTCACTTTTATCCTAGCCAGTTCTCAATATTAACCCATGTTATAGTTATTACTTTCACTTTTATCCTAGCCAGTTCTCAATTTTACCCCTTTTCTAGTTATTACTTTCACTTGTATCCTAGCCCTTTTGTCAATATTAACCCATTATGCTATAATTATTGATTTAACTCCATGTGCCCCCAAAAGTTACTAATTTAACACAGTGTCCATGCTGCTACTATATTAACTTCTAATCCAGATAGCTGTAATTGTTGCCTGGCAAAAAGAAAACTAACCTGCACAGTTCGTGGCGGCCTTAATTCCTCAGGCTCAAGACCCCACCTGCCAAACACCGCAAGGTACTATATTGGCAGTAAATTACAGACAGTTGTTTCCTGAGGTAATTAGAACTAACAACACACACCTTAATATACTAACTTCTAATCCAGGTAGCTGTTATTTTTAAGTAATTGTTTCCTGGGGGAACTAACAACACACACACACACCTCTCATGATTGGTTAACCTATTGCCGTTTTGTTCTCAGAATTCCCTCTTGAAGGACCAGATAGCTCAGGAGCTTCGTAAACGACAGCTGTACATCTCCAAGTCAGTCCGCGCTGGCGACGAAATCCGTGACCTCCGCGGTATCCTGGACAACTCACTCACCAGCGTCATTCGTGACTCAAATCTGGACCCGATCTTGTTGGAACAAGAGACTCGGAAGCTGGAAGAGAGCTTGGGCTATCAACGTCCAGTCACCCCCAGTCAAAGGACCCCGCTGCGTGGTTCGTCACCTGGTCGCATCGGAGGCTACACTTCAACGCCTCAGTACCGTGCAGGCCCGCGGAGCCCAATTTTGCGGCGTAAAATCAAGCAGTAGATCAAAGAATATCCCAGCTTTTTTGTTTGATTTGAAATGTACATTTCCTACTGTTTCTGTCAACAAGCTGTCAACTCCACAAATAGTTCATACACAGGAGGCTTCTAATTAGTTGTCTCTTCCCTTCCCATCACCAATCAAATATTCTAGCCTCGTTATCTTCATGACACGCGGGTGTGTTTACTTAGATTGTGATTCCCAGTCATCTTTCTCCTGTTGCATTGTCTGTCCAAGTAAAGTACTGGATCCTTTTATATGGCTTGAGTCCTGTTTACTGCCTACTTTTAGACTTTTCTAGCAATTTGAAGTAAAATCCACAGTAGAACATGTATAGTAGGTGGCATCTGATCATCAGAAGTAGTCCTTCCTTTTAGCCAATGAGTGGAGGGAGAGGTTTCTTGGATCATGACTCCCAATCTCCCATTGCAATTTCTGTACCATAAGCACAAGAAAAGGCTTCTGATCATCAGAAGTAGTCTATCTCTCTTTTTCTCTCTCTTGTTCTCTCTCTCTCTCTCTCTCTCTCTCTCTCTCTCTCTCTCTCTCTCTCTCTCTCTCTCTCTCTCTCTCTCTCTCTCTCTCTCTCTCTAACTCTCACACCCCTCTATTAAACAAATGCTTCACATTTCTCTGCTCCTAAGAGTAGGGGAGGATGTGATGATTATGACTCCCATGCATCTTTCTCCTGTTGCATTTTCTATACCCAGTGACATAATTTGTAAACAGTTAATTGTAGGCTTTATAATGGTTTATAATGAAGTTGATCGCATTGCCACTCAGGACTACGCAGTCCCAGCAGGACATGCAAAACCTGGCTAAATATAAAATATTCGAGAACGTATTACATGTTGGTTGGGATTTGCAGAGATGAGCCAGCTGTATGTCACTCGCTGCTGGGGACTAAAAACGGGGGTTACTGTCAACGAGTGATGTCAGAAGCGAGTGAAATGTGACACACAAGCTCAATAAATGAACGACGCAAACAAGCTCAGAAATTAATGTTTTGTCTTTGTCATTCCTCATTCACAGATGGCTATATCTGAAAAATACTGTAAAACAGTCTTATTTTTGTTTTTGTCTGTCTGAGCATCACAGTTAAATAGTCTTATTTCTGTCTTTGTCCAAGCATCACTGTAAAATAGTCTTTTTTTTTCTCTTTTTGTCTGTTTAAAAATCACAATAAAGAGTCTCATTTCTGTTCTTGTATATCCACCCAAACTGGTTGACGTGAAATAGTCTTATTTCTGGGTTTGTTTTTCTGAACATCACTATTTACAGTCTTATTTCTGATTTTGTCCATCTGAAGATCACACTAAAATAAAGTCTTATTTCTGTTTTTGTCCTAACATAATCAAATAGTCTTATTTCTGTTTTTCAGTTGAGCTGTCATTTTTATGTTTGTTCATTGACAAAAAATTTTGATCGAAACATTTCTGATTGAACTTGTTTGGATCATTCATTCGTAAAGTTTCCTGGCCATATCTCCTATTCATCATCTTGGGACAGAAAGAATTAACTAACAATTTTTAGCGAAAATCATACTTGATGCTCCTGCTGCCACTAACGAAAACATCTGGAGCATCTGCCGTCAATTGTTATCCATATTCCCATTATGAACTGTGATATTTTTGTTCCGTGTATTTGCGAATGTCAAACTGGTATGTCAGCTTTTGTTTATTGATTTGTGGATGAAGTCAGCAACAGATGACAGTTTTTAGTCAGTAATATATTTGGTAAAGTGTGTTATTCTATGTATTGATTATAACAAAATAACATTTAACAGAGTTCTTGTAGCTAGTTTAAATGTGGGTTACAGAAGTGTGGAGGATTGTTGCTACTTGCAGATGTGCTGGTTGTCTAAACTCATGAAGTAGATAACAGGGATATTAGTTTAACAATCTATAGTTTAAATGCAAGAAGTATATTCACTGAAATATGTTGTTTAAATTCTTGGTAGCTTAAATAGAAGGAGTATATTAACAGTGACATGGTTAAATTCCCAGCAGTTTACATACAAGAAGTATATTCTCAGCAGTTTAAGTACAAGAAGTATATTCTCAGCAGTTTACATACAAGAAGTATATTCTCAGCAGTTTACATACAAGAAGTATATTCTCAGCAGTTTACATACAAGAAGTATATTCTCAGCAGTTTACATACAAGAAGTATATTCTCAGCAGTTTAAGTACAAGAAGTATATTAAACTGTGCTGTGGTGGTTACATTTTCAATAGTTTAAATACAAGAAGTATATTAATTTAAATTTGTTGGTTAAATTCTCAGCAGTTTAAATACAAGAAGTATATTAACTGAGAAAATGATGATTAAATTCTCAGCAGTTTAAATACAAGAAGTATATTAACTGAGAAAATGTTGATTAAATTCTCAGCAGTTTAAATACAAGAAATATATTAACTGAGAAAATGATGATTAAATTCTCAGCAGTTTAAATACAAGAAGTATATTAACTGAGAAAATGTTGATTAAATTCTCAGCAGTTTAAATACAAGAAGTATATTAACTGAGAAAATGACGGTTAAATTCTCAGCAGTTTAAATACAAGAAGTATATTAACTGAGTGATGATGGTTAAATTCTCAGCAGTTTAAATGCAAGAAGTATATTAACTGAGAGATGATGATTAAATTCTCAGCAGTTTAAATACAAGAAGTATATTAACAGAGATAATGGTTAAATACTCAGCAGTTTAAATACAAGAAGTATATTAACTGAGAGATGATTGTTAAATTCTCAGCAGTTTAAGTACAAGAAGTATATTATGTTTAATCATCAGAAGTTTCAAATCAAGGATGTATGAGAAGCATTAGTTCAGTGGTCTGTGGTCCCAATTCTAAACATAGATAATTATAAAGATACAAGTAAAACCAAATGATGTTGAGACACATGTCGTGCAGGAATACAGGAATGTATGTTGTGTGCATCTACACCGTCCTATGCAAATACCACTCATTGAAAAAAGATCTATAGAAATGTGTTTAAATATATTGAAACTATATTTCTAACAATAATGAAATATGTCAATAAACCTGCAAAGGTCTTGTATTGTGTATGTATGTTTTCCAGTTATATACAATGTATGTGTGGCATAGCATTTATTAAGTCTGCATTGCTGTTTTGTTGACTAAATTTACGTTTTTGTTAACCAATTTCTAGCATCAGTATTGGCCTTTTTTAACCTTGTTGATTTGTATCCTTCCTATATCATTATTTTGATAAAGACGTTTCTTGCGTGTGTGTGCTTTTTTTTAACTGAGACAGTTAATCTGCATTGTTGCATGCGCATATTTTTAGTATTAGTAATGGCTTATTTTGTGTATTGTGTTTGTACCCTTGTTGATGTGTATTCTCAGCAAGCAGCTGTAGTAACTGCTGATTTTTATTGTTGTGTTTGTTTGTGTATTTCATATTGCCCTTGAGCAGTTTAGTTTGTTGGTAACAAATATTTGTAGCATCATTGTTGGCTTTTTCATTGTATCCTCAGTAATTTTATTCTGACTCTTATTTGTCTTCTCATAGTTATATTCTATTTCATTTTTGTTATCTCTAGTTATATTCTATTTTATTTGTATTATCTCTAGTTATATTCTATTTTATTTGTATTCGGCTAGTTATGTAATTTGTATTCTAATAGTTATATTCTTGACTATTAGTTTTATTCTCATGAATTGTTTTTCTATTTCATTTATATTCTCATTACTTATATTCTTACTTTTATTTATTTTATCATTATATAGTATATAATTTGTATTCTAATAGTTATATTCTTGACAATTATTTGTATTCTCACGAGTTATATTCTATTTGTATTCTCACTATGTAACGCTAATAACCACTGATTTTGTTGTTGCCTCTGTGTATAATTTATGTGGGTCTTCACCAGAGAATTAGTTCATATTGTTGATTCAGATATTGCTTGTATTGGTAGTAGCTTTTTCTGTATTGATTCGTATTCTCACACTACTCCTTCTTCTTATAGTTAATATGATATTGGTAATCTTGTTCGTCCACGGTCTCTGCATCATCAGGTGTCACTGAAGCTCGTCTCTGTTGAGTCTCCAACACAACCGTGGTGTGTTGTCATGATGCTTTCATGCCAATTCCGTCCAGTCCATCTCTTGATGTTGTCTCACATACTGTCAATAGTACCCTGGTAGACTTTCCTGGATGTTATCAACTCAAAACTGCTTAGTATCTGCTCATGGTTTAGTTAGCATTCTTCTATAGAACCTGTAACTTCCAAGTAATCGGTCACTAATCTTCTGGTTGTCCGTGATTGACATCCATGATTCCCCATGTGGAAGTGAAGATGGATTTTGTCTGTGTGATGTCTAACCCTGAGACATCAATACATGTCTGCTATAATCTGGGTCTGGAGTTCCTCACTAGCCCTGAGACATCAATACATGTTTGCTATAATCTGGGTCTGGAGTTCCTCACTCCACTAACTCATTCATCCAACAAGGATGTGTATTGAGTTTTATAACTTGTATTTATATTTCTATAATCCGTCCATTTTCTGGCATTGTTTATGTAACTAACATGTATAATTCTTACAACACCAATATTTTTTACTGTGTGCATGATTTTATTTGACTTTCATATTATGTATACAATTTTATATACATTGTTTTTGCCGTAATTTCAAACCAATTCTCCATGTATTAATTTAGTCAGTTTTGAACATGCATTAATTTCCTGCATATATGTTAGGTTATTGAGTCAGAAGCCTAGGATGAAGTTTGTTGTCTTATCACCTTAAATCTAGCTTTACAGCTACCCATGAATTTTTGGGGGGAGAAATTTATGTGATTGCTTCCACTTGCCTTCAGCTTCCATACAACAGATGTCTTCTTCTTCTGCCCTATTTCCCACATTGAAGCGTTGACCCTGAACCAACTCACTCCAAACCCTCCTATCTTTTGCTATCTCCTGCAGCTCTGTCCATGTCCTCCACATTATGATTTATCTCTGTCTTCAATTCTCCTCTTCATGTATTGTTATGCTTCTCTCTTATTTAGACAAAGATGCCACAAACAAAATTTTTCACGATTTATTACCTGGCTTATTTCACTGCATCTCGTCAGGTGCATACTGCAATTACATATTTTTTAAAAGTTGTATATCCTTTACAGGACATAGCAGTCAACCTCATCATTTTTTGTGATTTCTAAGTTACAATAAATGAGGCGGGTCTGCCCAGTTCCCTTCTCTATCGCATAAGAGATGTACTTGCATAAATATGTCTTATGGGTCGGTTTACTAGTGTGATGGAGATATTATCAGTGGAGCAGTCAGTTTAGTTTTATGATGCCCAACTACTGAGAAATATTTAACATCCACACAAGACGTCATTTTGTTCCCCCTTATCTGAGAAAATTAAGAACCTAACCCAGTATCAAGGAGTGTAAAATCCTTAGGTTCCTTACCAATAATCAACATTGTAAACCCAGACAATTATTTTGGGCCTGCATCCGTTCCATTTGAGAGAACACTATGGAGATGCCAAGAAGCTCAAGTGGATGGCGCTTTCTTTAAATATATTCAGGCTGATGTACTCAAGTCAGGAGGATCAACTTCATTGCACTGGGTTTTACCCCACCTGGCTCAGTCTCTCTCTGCACTTACCATTAGCATCGCACAAATTCCATTACCAGCAGAAGTCTCCAGGAAATTTGCTTTCATGTTCTGAGGGGTCCAGAAACAAACCCCTAACCTTCAGATCATGAGGAAGTGGCTGAACTACTTTGTCATACAGACGCTCAAGGTCCATCAGACCAACGCCTGAAGGTGTACAACGAAGAAGAAGACTTTTAAACAATCAACTCTTGTTAATAAAAGCCCATGAGTATTTACTGAATAATGATGTGCCAGATTTTTTAACTGTTTTGCTCCAAAATAATTGTTATAAACTGTTTTATAACAAGTTTTAGAGTGACATTTTTGGCAAGTATGTGGGCTAGAATATTAATACTGGCAATTCAGATAATTGGCTTATTATAGTCACAGTGCAGAAATATCTTTTAATATGCTTTTTAAACCATTGTAGTTATTTGTTACAGGTGTGATGGTTTTAATTTCGGTCTAAAAAATTGTAATTATTTTTGCAAGCAAAATATTTGTTGAAAATCTAGTTATAATAAAGATAATATTTATTAATCTAAGATTCATTGTAAAATATTTGTTGACAAACCTAGTTTTAATAGAAATTATTTGCTGAAAATCTAATTGTAATAAAAGATAATATTTGTTGAAAAATCTAGTTGTAATAAAGATAATATTTATTGATAATCTAGTTGTAATAAATATAATATTTATTAAAAAATCTAGTTGTGATAAAGATAATATTGGTTGAAAATCTAGTTGTAATACAGATATTATTTGTTGAAAATCTTGTTATAATAAAGATATTTGTTGCAAATCTAGTTGTTATAAAGATATTTATTGAAAATGTAGTTGTTATAAATATAATATTTATTAATCTAATATTAATTAGGTCTCCCTGGCGAAGGGGTTAAGGACGTTCGTAATCCTGTATACCCACATATGGAACACAGCTGCGTGAGATTCTGCAGCGATCGCATTGTGCTGGTTACTTGCGGAGGTATGTGAGCTGGTCGTTCAGAAAGCAGTGGCAAACTATTGGACATAAAACTTGCCAAGACATCAACAGCAGCTGAAAAATGCTGGTGTTGACTGCAATGTCCTGTAAAGGATGGGGGGGGGGGGGGGGGGGGGGATTATTAATTTTAATATATTTGTTGACAAATTTAATAGAAATAATTTGTTGAAAAACTAGTTGTAGTAACAATAATATTTCTTGAAAATCTTGCTATAATAAAAATAATATTTTTTGAAAATCTAGTTGTTTTAAAGACATTTATTTAAAATTTAGTTGTAATACATATAATATTTGTTACTCCAATATTAATTTTAATACATTTGTTGACAAATTTAATAGAAATAATTTGTTGAAAATCTAGTTGTAATAATGCTATTTGTTAAAGATCTAGTTGTAATAAAGAAAATATGTTTTGAAAGTCTAGTTGTAATTTTTTTTAATTTTTCAAAATCTAGATGTAATTTTTTTGTTTTTGCGCAAGTTTTTCTTGTTAAAAATCTGACGGCAGTTGGAAATTGCCAGTAATATGCCATAAGGCCACTGCTGTGGCATAATTGTTGGGAAAGAAAACCTACCCATGGGTAGAATCTGTCTATAGTTTTTTTATTGCAGTGGGCACCATTAATATTGGGACTCTTTGCTGGCTGTTGAAGATGGAACTGAGCACTTATGGGAATGCAGTGATGTCGGTTCTTGACTTGGCTCAAGCCAACTCTGTCTAGTGGAAACAAAGCTTTCACAAATGTATGCCGAAGTCGGTGCATAATGTAGTGTGACAGCTCATCTCGCCATAGAAATGAAGAGGAAGAAGAATAAAAAGTTCAATCTAAAATATCAAAAACATAATTGTAACAATGTTTGTGAGTTGAATTGAAGTATGTTACTGCTTGTTCCCATTTCATTTATTTTGCTTGTTATGTTATCGATTGGTTTCTTATTTTTAAGTCAGCATTAGGAGTGCTGATATATTTTCAAATGTATGTGATAATTCAGCATTTTTGTATGTCTGTAACTGATCATAAATACTTTTTTGTGTTGTCCCCACATATAGTATTTGACTAATTTGTTGATTTCTCTACAGTTTTCTGTGACATATTTTAACTCTTGCATGCAGTTGTCTCACATTTATTGGATCATCAGTTATTTCTGTAATTTTTTACCTTTTTTTGCATGTTGATCACATTCTGATTATTTCTAGTGTCTAGTTTTTAACATAAAGAAACAAATCAAAGATTTTGGCCACACAAAAGCTAAATAAAATTGGTACTCCCATCTTCTGTCTCACACACAGAGGCTTAGCTGTTACAGATACGATGACATTTTACCTGTATGTCCTATATGAAATTAGAATGACCTTGGAAGGAACGGAGATGTGACAAATGTTTCGAGTTTCTTGGACTGCCAGAGCAACTAACAACGATTGTCTGAAAGAGGCTAAAGCTAATGAAACTAGAACATTATATACAACAATAAGAACAAGACAAATGGCTTTCTTTGGTCATGTGATGAGAAGAGAGGCATTGGCAAACATCGTTACAAATTGTCGATCAAGGGGGGAAGAGGCGGATCAAGAGAAATGATGCTGGATGGATTGATTTGGTGGCATGGAGGAATATCATCAGCAGAGTTGAACCAAAACACCAAATACCACAATCTGTAGAGAGACATGAATGCCTACGCCAGTAGATAAGGCACATGATGATGATATTCTGTACGCTTTTTTTTTTTAAATCGCTAATCTGTCTCCTCTCGTTGTCCTTTAACATTGCCAGTTGTCCATTTGGGTCAGTCCCCTCATGCTTCATTCTTTTTTCTTTGAGTAGTAAGAAAAATCCCCTGCCGGCTTGCTAGGCCAGTCGCAGGTTTAGAACAGGACAATCTGGCCAAAGGGAGCTGCGAAATGGTAGCTCTTCACATATTCCAGGTCACAACATCATGTGAGGTGGCCAGTTTCTTTCCCCATTACCTTCCATCACATTCAATTGTCTGGTATCTACTGTATGAAGCTGGGTCCACCCCAGAACTGTGCTGGTTAGACAAAGATACTGCAATTCTTACAGTGAACCACAGGGTAAATGAGTACACTCACCACCATACACAGCAACGGCTCCATGGAATGTTTACAAAATTTAGAACATGTTTTTCAAACGAGATGGGGGTATAGATTTGTATTGTGTTTTATTTTCACCATTTAGAATGGTACAGCACTATTCACAAAACTGCATGCAAATTCAGAGTTTATCTGTAGCAAATTTTACTTGCTCATACATATTCAATCACTTTATGATTTATTTGTCAAGCTTGTGTCCTTCTCTATTATTGAAGTAAAGTGTGCTTATTAACATGTTACTTTGTCTGGCCTGTTTTCTTGTTATCACAATCGACATCCCCGCACATTGGGTATCCCCATGCATGCTAAGTCTTCCGATGCAGCAGCCATGTTGAGGTATCTCCACTCACTGTTCCCATGAGGAGCTGGTTATAATGTCTCCTCTCTCACTCTGGAGGACGAAATAAACGTGCTTGGCCAGGCTTCATTCCCAATTTGTGTAATCGAAATAGCATCGAAACAGGGTACGAGCTGACAGCAGGAGAAAGACACCCGGAGTCATGACCCAGTTAGGCTTGCCCCCAGAAAGTGTCAGGAAGGTTCATGGCGGAAACATTTAAGAAAGGACTGCTTCTGGTGATCAGAAGCATCGTGTTGTGCTTGCTCTGCAGCAGAGTTTTTATCACAGTCCCCCAAATGTTGTATTTAGCAGTGCATGGACACAAAATGTTGCAAGTGATGCAAATTCTGATATCATCAACATTCAGTGCCAGCCCCACATTAAAGGTTGGCTGAAATGAGTCGCCATCTTCTTCTGTCTGGCATCATTACCATTACCTCGGACACATTTCTTCTAATGGATTCCGTATCTCACAAATGCTTGGATGTTTTTAACGTGAACACTTTAAAATTCTTTTTGTCCATGTCACTTGTTACTTTAAATCTTTCTGTCTTATACAGTTACTTCAAATCTTTCTGTCTCATACAGTTACTTTAACTCTTTCTGTCTCATACAGTTACTTTAACTCTTTCTGTCCATACAGTTACTTTAACTCATTCTGCCTCATACATTTACTTTAACTCTTTCTGTCTCATACAGTTACTGTAACTCTTTCTGTCTCATACATTTATTTTAACTCTATCTGTCTCATACATTTACTTTAACTCTTTCTGTCTCATACAGTTACTTTAACTCTTTCTGTCCATACAGTTACTTTAACTCTTTCTGTCTCAACCAGTTACTTTAACTCTTTCTGTCTCATACAGTTACTTTCTCTTGTATATTTTTTATTTAGCGTTCTCTCCCTTTGAACTTAAGTGTAGTACAAACACGCTGCTTATATTAACACTGGACTGACTTTTGCGTGTGGATTAGCTTTCCCTATATAACAGTGTCCCTCGCCATATGATAAACCCACTCCGACTTCACAGTTACTTGTAATTTACGTCCACAAGTCAAGGACGAGAAGTCAACATTTTAGTTCAACTGTGTTAAATCTCCTACCTCATCATCAGCATGCTGGTTGTTTAAGAAGGAGCGCAATCGGTCCATCCTTACTTCCACCTTTAACTTACCTCTTTCTTTCTCAACCAGTCATTTTTCTGTCTCAACCAGTCATTTTACTGTCTCACCAGTCACTGTAAAACTTTATGCCTCAACCAGTCCAAATGTTGCTGTTATTGAGGCGCAGAGTTGGTGTGAGCGCCCAATCTTGAGAAATACCCCATGGCTCGTGCATACACCACCTCTGACAGCAAAAGTCCGACTCCTGGTCTTCATGTGGCAGAACTGTTTTAACTAACAGGAGAAGGGGCAGTGGCGAGTCTCTGGCGCCGTAAAAATAACCAGAATGCTCTAGATGTGTGTGCACGTACATTCATGTGCAAATACGTGTGTGCGTGCGTGCACATCTAAACTCAAGTAAGACCACAGTCTGCTGAAGACGGAGGCAACCAGGCAGGAGACGCACCACAGAAATCACAGGTCACGCAATGAGTTATGTCGATTACTGCAAATTGCTATGGTGCTCACCCTACTTTGGACCGCCAGGCAGTTGCAGTGCCGGGCCCTATGCCTCAAAAGGGCCCAACCAAAACAACTAGAGGTCCTTCTCAGGTGTCATTTGGAGCCAGAGAACCTGAGAACAGAGCGTCTGGCCATATCAAACAAAAACTAAAAATAATGCACTGGAATAGGGAGAGAGTCAGCATCAACAAAAGTAGAGCTAGAAAACTCTTTATATCAAGAACAGATATGTATATGTTGCTTGCAAAAAACTCACTCAATGAAAACATAGCCTTCAAAATCAGAGGCTACCAGTGCTACCTATCTAGTAGAAAGGACAGGCGAAAGGGTAGGATGCTGACCCGTATAAAATAATAACATCGCTGCTCCCAAAATGAAGTTTACATAGAAGGGCCGAATATCAGACACTCAAACTTAAGACAGGCACTATAGATCTTCGTCTGACCAATTACTACTGTCCAAGTGACCGCCCACAGGCACTGGACTTACTACAATTAAAAGAAAAATAAATAATTGTGTGTGGCGATTTCAACAGCCACTCAAAGAGCTGGGGGTATGATCACTTGGATCAGAGAGGAGAGAGACTGGAAGACTGGCAGGATAATAGGTTCATCTTGATTAACAAGCCGTCTGATCCACATACCTTTTACTCAAGATCATGGCACACTACAACTATATCTGACCTGGCATTTCACTCACCAGACCGTGTGTGGAATATCATACAAGTTGTTGGGAAACCACTTGGTGGTAGTGACCATCGGTCAGTCTTTCTAACTGTAGAAAATAAGCTTGTAAGTGAAAGCAGCACCCTCTCGAGGTGGAATTACAAGAAAGCAGACTGGGCAATGTTCAAACATCACAGTAGTATACTGGTTAGAAATCTGAACACAGATAAAGTAGTTGAAGAGTTTGGGAAATGCTTACTACAGGAAGCACGAGAAACAGTACCAAGAGGAGCTCGTAAACAATACAAACCGTACTGGAGTAGTGAACTGGAACAGTTGCATAATAATGTGGAAGTGTGTAGAAAGTAAGTAGAGGCCACACTCAGCCAAGATCACCAGAATAAATACCAGCACGCAAAAGCCAAATTTCAAAGGGCCAAGCTGCAGCAAGACGGAAAGGCTGACAGGGGAAAACAGAGTCACTGAACTTTGAAAGAGACACAAGGAAGTTGTGGAAGCTAATAAAACAACGATGAGGGCACAGGGAGAAACTCAAAGATAACACTCCATAAAGACGGAAGCATCTTAACAAGAAAGCAAGCAGTTGACCATTTTGCGGACTCATTTGCACAAGATAACAATATCGGAATTAGTCCAGAGAAACAAGAGATTCGAGAGACGTGGCAACATACAGGACATAATTAAATAGTCCATGAGACGATGGTGGTACCTATCACAATCAGCGAACTGGAGATAGTAATATCAAAACTAAATATGAGACAGTCACCAGGAGCTGGCAGTATCTCTAATGAAATTTTCAAGAACCTAGGGAAAATGGCCAACAAAAAAAAAGCTGCTGCAGATCTTCAATAACTGCTGGACCTCAGGCAGTGCTCCGCTAGCCTGGAGAGAAAGAATCATAATACCTCTCCGTAAATTAGGGAAAGACGGTTCCAGTGCCTCCAGCTACAGACGAATTAGCCTCACTATCTGTCTCTGCAAAACAATGGAGCGCATCATCAATCACAGACTGCAGTGGTATGTTGAAAGTGAAAACATCCTTGTGCCACAGCAGGCTGGCTTTTGGCAGTGCTATTCTACGGAAGATCAGACAGCCTATTTCTCTTAAGAAATTGAGGATGCATTCCAAAAGAAGAAGCTGGTACTTGCTGCATGGATAGATCTGAAGAAAGCCTTTGACATAGTCTGGAAAGAAGGTCTGATGAAGAAACTGAGAAACTGTAAATGAGAGAATGTACAAATGGGTGAAAGCATACATGCACAACAGAAGAGCCCGAGTACAGATAGACGGACTCAAGAGCAAGAAAGTACTACTGCGTCACGGTGTCCCCCAGGGCGGAGTCTTGTCCCCCACACTCTTTCTAATCTTCATCAATGATCTTGTTGCTAATTTATCACATGGAATTAAAGCGGCAATGTACGCTGGTGACCTGGTTCTATGAAGCACAAATGAACATGCATCAGTGGCCATCAGATCGCTACGTAGAGCGGTAGATGCATTAGTTGCATGGGCAAATAGATGGTGTGTCAGCAAACCACTGACAAGTGCGGTACCATCCTATTCACCCTCTCTCCAAAACAAAAGGCGGGCATACCTGTTTGCTTGAAGCCAGCCATTGTGGGTTACGACAATGTGTGTGTGTGTGCGTGAAGTGTGCATGTTGTTGTGTGTATTCGTGTTAAAATGTGGTTGTGTGTTTGCGCTATGTATTTGTATTTTTTTTATTTCAAAACCAGCCTCGATGTGAGTTCGATTGAGCATATTAAATTAAAAAAATTACAGGAATAAAATTATTAAATAAATTCATTATTACAGTTTGAGTTATAGAAAATAACAAAAGGGATAGCGCCGCCCACGCTCTCAGCTCAAAGCTGACTAAGTAAGCCATGCTTATCAGGTTGGCGTGCGACAGATATCACAGCAGTGAACCAGGGCTAGTGTAAACACTAGAGGCCACCCCAGCTCTGGATGGACGGTTTATTTCCTTATAGTGCTCAGGCGTCCATCCCCGCCCCTCCTCCAAAGGCAGGTACCCTCAAACCATATATCATGTCTTAAGGGAGGAACCTCGCGCGACCCTAAGCTTTCCAACCCAGACAGGCCATTGTCTGAGTCTGCGAGGACCTTGACCACTCAAAAGTGACAATGTGGCCGGCGAGGTCACGTGGTCTCCACATACCAAGGGTATCCTGTCCATTAACCAACCGGGTTTCCCCAGAAGGCTGAACGATTAGAAACACACGCCGTTTCTTTATACACCGACATGTTGTTGTGTTGTTGTTATTGTTGTTTGTCCATCAAGAATGATGATGACCATTCATTTCATCCAGTGGGGTTGAAAGTTTGGAGCCGTGAGTTCTAAGATGGCTGATAAGGCCTATTATGGCTCGAAATTTTCTTTGACAATGTGGACAAAGAATGCTTGACGTTTCTGGAGGAGGATTTTCTGCAGTGGTTTTTCTGTTCTGTCTTTTCTTCACAGCTCTTGCAGTCCTGGTTGCCTCACAAGTGACTGCACCCTGGATGAAGAATGACTTGCGCGATGAATTGGATTAAAGTGAGGAAGAGTTGCGCAATTCGTTGACCTCACTCTCTCGCCTGAGTCCATCTGAATCCAGTGGCAGGACAATTTTTTTTTAAAACTTTTATTGAGTGTTAAAATCGTTGCAAAGTGTATTGTTTGTATTTTTTACAGAGCGTTGCATGTGGACGTGTAGGTGACATGCGCCAAATTACAAATATTTTATACATTTTAACATTTCTACATTGAAATTGTTGTAGGGTAACATTACAAAACAACAGCATGATGATAGCGCACCGTTATTTTTTCCTCTGCCACCTCCCTCACCCATCGGCTCCAACCGACTCATTATATTGCTTCTCTCCACGGAAATGTTTAGTAAAAGGCGAATGTTTTTTTTTTTTTAACTTGTATTGAGTGTTAAAGTCGTTGCAAGGTGTATTGTTCGTGTTGTTACAGAGTGTTGCATGTGGACGTGTAGGTGACATATGCGCAAATTTTACAAAATTTTTTCCAACATTTGTACATTTGAAATAGAGGTGTGGGGGAGGGGTGTAAACGAAAACCCAAAAACAAACAACAACAAAACAATAGTATACCATTATTATTTCCACTTCCACCCCTCTCACCTATCGGCTCCAACCCCACCAGTACTATCATCACCATTCGGTAATGAGGAAAATGGCACCAGCTTCTTTGAACCAAACGGTGAGTGTGGCAGCAACATCAACAACAAACAGTAGCGAAATGGAAGGGGGGGGGGGTCAAGGAGTATACTAGTTGAATATTGCAGAAAGGGTAGTGATTGTATTTGTGTTCGTGTTGTTACATGCGTCCTGTGTGTTCAGTATTACTATTTGTGTGCGTGTATTAACCGAGCGTTGCATCTGGGCGTGTAGGTGACATATGCGTAATATTACAAACAGTTATTCCATTTGACATATTTACATGTGTAAAGGGGGGGGGGGGGAGCCCATATTTTATTTTATTTTACCACTATTGTTTCTCCTGTCGCCACCCTCTCCAGCCGGCCCCAAAGCCACCAAAACCATCGCCACCTCTTCGGTAATGATGGCAGTGGCAGGAAATTGTTTGAACCGACCAGCGAGGGCGGTATCAGCGTCAAACAAACAACAGTGAACAAGCGGAGAGGAGGGGGAAATTAGGGAGTATAATAATAATAGTAACAATCATAAAACTTAAAAACAATAAAATTGATTACAATAAACCCTAATAATATAAAGGTAATACACTAGGGTAACTATCGCAATAAGGAGGCATGATAATAAGATGTAGCGTCTGATTTGTATGTTTATGTTTGTGACGGTCTGTTTGGGAGGGTCCAGTACTGTTGCTAAATATATTATTTTGGGTAATATGTATGTGTTGACTATTGTGCTTCTACCAAATATTGTGGATGTCTTGTACCTATACCTGTGTAACATGTCTGTGATCTGTTCGGTCAGTGCGTGCCATGTCTGTCTGTGTGTTTCTGTGGGATCACATGGAAATGTGATCCCATACAGCTTCATGGTGTCTATGTGTTTCAGATCTGGAGGGAAATCAGCCTTTTGTTTCCACTTTCCTAGGCCCATTATCTGTGACTTCTGTATATTTACTTTGGCTCCACTGCCTTTTCCAAAATGGGTAAAGGTGTGGAGTATATTCCTTATTGATGTGTTGCTGGTGGGAAAGAAGGCAGTGTCATCTGCATAGGCGATGAGCTTCTGCTCTCCTATCCCATGCAGGAAGGTTCCTTTAATACTAGTGTCTTGCCTTATCTTCTCTAATAAAGGTTCTAGGGTGAGCACATACAGGAGTGGTGATAAGGGACATCCCTGTCTTACAGATCTCGTGAGCCTGAAGCTAGCTGTCAGTGAATGGTTCACCAACACTCTGCTCTCAGGATTTTTGTACAAGATCTGTATCCACTGCCTGTAGTACTCTCCTATGTTACAGTGTTCTAGTGTCCTATGCAGGTAAGTGTGGGAAATTCTGTCGAAGGCCTTCTCTTGATCCAAGGATAAGATGGAGGATGGACAGTCTTTTCCATGTGTGTAGTTGATAATGTCTCTAATGAGGTGTGTGTGGTTGTGTATATTTCTGTCTTTGACACTGCACTGTTGGTCTGGGTGTATTAGTGTTGGCATGAAAGGTTTAAGTTTGTTGGTGAGTGATTTGGCGAGTATCTTGTAGTCTGTGTTGAGTAAGGAAATTGGTCTGTAGTTCTTCAGTTGTGTTTTGTCAGTTTTATCCTTGCATATGAGTGTAATGTAAGACATGTTGCAGCTGTCCGGAAGATTTTTTTTTGTCAAAGGCTTCCTGATAGACTTTGAGGAGAAGATTGCCTAGAATAGGAAAGAAGTGTTGGTAGAATTCTACTGTCTGGTCCTGGAGTTTTGTCTTTGTTTAGTGTGCTTAGTGCCTGTGTTATGTCTGTCAGTGTCAGTTCTGTGTCCAGTGTGTCTTTGTCTGTGTCAGATAATTTCTTTGTGTATTGTAAGTTGTCTTGTATCTGTGTATCGACTGTCTCTGCTGTGAATAGTTGTGTGTAGTGTTGTTGGAAAGCAGTCTCTATGTGTGGTGTTTCTGTCTGCATGTTTCCTTGCATGTCTGATATTTTGCTTATTTGTCTGTTACGTTGTACGTTCTGTTCTATTGCTAAATATTGCCTCGTAGCTGTCTCTTGTGTAATTGTGTTGAGTTTTGTTCTGAGAAGAGCACCCAGATATATGTGTTGTTGGTGTTCTTCTAGTTGTGCTTCTAATGTGTGTAAGTGATATGCATCTCTGCCTGTTTGTTTTGTTAGTCGTATGGCTGTCTGTATGATGCGCTCCTGTCTTAGTCTGTCTTTATGGATCATGGTTGCTAGATGTTGTGTTCTGCTTCGTATGGTGTTTTTCAATAAGTCCCAGTATTGTGTGATGTTCTCAGTCGGTATATTGTCTGTGTACGTGTGTATGAGCTGTGTCATATATGTTACATATTCTGAGTGTTCCAATAGTGAATTATTGTACTTCCAGTAAGGTGACCTTTTGTTTGGCTGCGTGTTTGTGCTGTTTGTGCTGATGTGTACTAGTATTGCTTTGTGGTCTGTGTAATCTAATGTTTCCCGTAGGTGTTTGGTTTGTATGATGTGATGTGTTGCGGGCGTATAAATCCGGTCTAATCTAGATGATCTGTTGTGTGTTTTGTTTGTGTATGTCGTTTCTCTACTGTCGGGGTGTGTATGCCTGAATGCGTCTGTGAGGTTGTGTGTGTCGATGATATTTCGTAGTGTGTCAAGTTGATGTAAGCTGTCCCTGCCGGCTCTCCTCAGCTGTTTTTTCACCTCCCCACCCACCACGTCTAAATCTTCAAGAACACAATTGTAATCACCGGCATGAACAATATTTTGTCCTCTGTATGTCTGTGTTAGTAAGTCGTCTAAATGTTCATAAAATAGAGGTTGATAATTGTAGTTAGGTGGTGCGTGTATGTTGACTATGACAAATGAGTGTGTGTCGTTTTTAACTTGAACTGTGGAAATTCTACCATGTGGGTCTGTGTGTGTTTTAAAGATAGTCCATGTGTCGGAAGTTTGAAGAATGGTAGTTGCCCTTCAAGTATGCCCGTAGAGAATGTATTTATTTTTTTTTTTTTTTTTTTTTTTTTTTTTATAGGATTCTCTGCAAAGCTAACTCACATGCATTTGTCTTGGCTTCTTCAAATATTAAACCACTGCCCAAAGCCACAGACACTTTATCTACAAACACAGAGCATAGAAATGAGTTGTTCTTGAAACGAACTACACATTTAGTGTTAAATTCAAGACGCATAGGGACACTGTTCACAGCTGACTCAAGTTTAGCCTCAGCATTGGGAAGAACAGTTTTTAAAGCAACTACTTTGTAAGCCAACTTTTTGAATTTCTGAAGCTGCACATCCTTCTCATTTTTCCAGGCAGTAAGATAATCCTCCCTGCCGAGAATTGGCTTTGCATCTAGTACAGGCGGGGATTTAAATACTGGGGTGGATGTCTTGCTGGCCTGTGTATCAGTTTGTGAATTCTTAAGCCTGCCATCAGATACAGAAGAGGTGCATTGTTGACAGCTTCTGTCATTTGTGGTTTTTGATGAACAAATGGTAAATGTGGCAGCAGCTGTAGTTGTCAAGGGATCAGATGATTTTACCATAGATAGTATTTCCTCATGTTCAGAGACTACATCATCATTAATATTGGCAAACTCAGATGGTTCTTCCTCATGTTCAGAAACTATATCATCATAAATGTTGGCAAGCTCAGATTGTTCTTCCTCATGATCAGAAACTATATCATCATAAATGTTGGCAAGCTCAGATTGTTCTTCCTCATGTTCTGAAACTACCTCATCATTAACGTTGGCAAGCTCAGATTGTTCTTCCTCATGTTCAGAAACTATATCATCATAAATGTTGGCAAGCTCAGATTGTTCTTCCTCATGTTCAGAAACTATATCATCATAAATGTTGGCAAGCTCAGATTGTTCTTCCTCATGTTCAGAAACTATATCATCATAAATGTTGGCAAGCTCAGATTGTTCTTCCTCATGTTCAGAAACTATATCATCATAAATGTTTGCAAGCTCAGATTGTTCTTCCTCATGTTCAGAAACTACATCATCATTAATGTTGGCAAGCTCAGATTGTTCATCTTCATCATCAGAAATTACCTCCACTTTAATGCTGACAAGCTGTGCTGTAGCCATGCTTTCTAATATCCTTGTCGTGTGTTCAACTACTCGGTTACATTTTGGTAATCCTGCTTTCGTCTCCAATTATAAACTGTTGTATAACAGAGAATGTACTTATTTTTTTTTTTTTTTTAATTTTTGGGTTTGGCGGTCATCCCAGACTAGCTGGTTCCCCGCCTCCCCTGTTTTTGGCGAGGACCCTTAGTCCCACTGTGAGCTGTTGCCCACAGTGGTCCACCGGGCCCACATTTAAAGTGATGTTTATGTGAGTTTTTTTTTTCTTTTTGGATCACCCGGCCCCCGGCCAGACCAGGCGCACTACTGGAAGAGGCAGCAAATGCGTCTGATCTTAGCTTAGGGACCGAGAATGATCATCCCGGCCTCCGACCAGACCAAGCGCACTACTGTCTGGGGGCCAGCAAATACACTTGATCTTAGCCAAAAGGCCGAAAAGCGATCAAAAGGCCGAGACAGAGAATGTCCTTATTTTTTTTTTTTTTTTTTTTTTTCAATTTTTTAGGGTTTGGCGGTCATCCCAGACTAGCTGGTTCCCCGCCTCCCCTGTTTTTGGCGTGGACCCTTAGTCCCACTGTGAGCTATTGCCCACAGTGGTCCACCGGGCCCACATTTAAAGTGATGCTAATGTGAGGGTTTTTAGAGAATGTCCTTATTTTTTTTTTTTTTTTTTAAACCTTTTATTGAGTGTTAAGAAACATTTGCATTTGTATTGTTTGTGTTGTTACATGCGTACTGTGTGTTCAGTATTTGTGTGCGTGTTTTTACAGAGCGTTGCATGTGGGCGTGTAGGTGACATATGCGCAAAAATTACAAATATTTTATACATTTAAACATTTCTCCATTGACATTGTTGTAAGGAAATATTTTAAATCAAAAGCGTGATGGTAGCGGGCTGTTTTTATTTCCCCTGCCGCCCCGCTTTCCTGTCAGCTCCAAAAACTCCTACCAAAGTACCATCACCCTCGGTGATGATAAACATGGCGGTGCAGAACTGAAACAAAACGGTGCGGGTGGCAGCAGAGACAACAATCACAGTATCAAAAGGGTGGGAAAGGGGGATGTGATAGTATACGCGTTTACAAAGCCATATATATTAATAGTGATTACAATGATAATAATGCAAAGTAACAACCAAATACTTAAATAAATATCATAGTGACAAGGAATAACAGTGCTGAGACTAGTGATAGACTCAATGATAATAAATAATAGTTTTAACATGTGATTTTATGTGCTAAATTGATTACCTTAGGAATGGTGTTTACATGAAATACATCTTATAATAATAATGACAAGGAATAAAAACCTACTAAGGGTGATGACAGCAATGCTAATATTTATAAACACAATGGTAGGATTTATTTTGATAATGATCACATTTTCCAAACTTGTGATTCCATTGGCTAAATGATTTTCTTAGGAATGGTGTTAAAACATGGCAGGTACATACAATAACAATTGCATCTTGCACTGTTAAATAATATAGTAGGTGTAAAAAGGAGTTGGTTATCTTTTTTCTCCTTGCTTATTGTTTTTTTTTTTTTTTTTTTACATATGCATGCAATGTTCAATAATAGTAGAAGTAAAAGGAGTTGGTTTTCTTTTTCTCCTTGCTTATTTTTTGGTCATATTTGTAAGGGTTCATTCATTTTTTCCCTTCCTCTTTTTTTTTTTTTTTTTTTTCTTTTTGTAAAAAGTAAAACAAGCATCAGTATTAGTACAAACTTTTTTACAATCTTTACATTTAAATATTGAGCACAACCCACTACTGGCAACGCCGATCGCATTCTGGCATGACTCTAAGGCCTATCCACGTCAATATGGAAGCACTATACTCGAGTTTCGCCCTCATTTGAGCTCGTCAGTAGTGCATATCCCTGACCGGATCCGGAAACAGTCCCGGATCACGCGTGCGAAGCGGGTGTGTAACCACGCAGCACACACTGGATACACCAAATTATCACAACAGAACACCACAACGCTACCCATCGTAGGCTATGCTCAAGATTGCCCAATCGCCGCGACCGACGTCCGTCAATCGATGGGACCCGAACGATCAGGACTTCTCACTGGCAAGGAACACCAGGCCTCCTAAATCCAGTGAGCAATAATCAATTGATAATGTGGTTGTTTCGGGATTTGAAATTTAAATATTGAGCACAACCCACTACTGGCAACGCCGATCGCATTCTGGCATGACCCTAAGGCCTATCCACGTCAATATGGAAGCACTATACTCGAGTTTCGCCCTCATTTGAGCTCGTCAGTAGTGCATATCCCTGACCGGATCCGGAAACAGTCCCGGATCACGCGTGCGAAGCGGGTGTGTAACCACGCAGCACACACTGGACACACCAAATTATCACAACAGAACACCACAACGCTAACCATCGTAGGCTATGCTCAAGATTGCCCAATCGCCGCGACCGACGTCCGTCAATCGATGGGACCCGAACACCACAACGCTAACCATCGTAGGCTATGCTCAAGATTGCCCAATCGCCGCGACCGACGTCCGTCAATCGATGGGACCCGAACGATCAGTTCGGCCGAGAAGCAGTATGTCCTTAGGCAAAAGATTTGTACGTTGTGAAGAGAAACCAGAGTTACAAATTATTCGATTCGATCAGATGGCAAATATCCCTCAACGTGCAGGTTTTTTATACTGTTATTGCATTGCACTGTACCTAATTTAAAATATACGTAATAAAGAAACAAGATATGTCACCCACTTATAATCTTCATATTATAAATACCATGATAGCATTAAAGTGTCATATTCCAGTATGAGTTATTCAACAATAAAATCATCCGAAACAAATTCCGAAGAGTCATATCCCTTCTTAACAAATGAATAAATATTGTGCCCCTTTGTTTTATGGATAACAACTTTCCCCTCCTCCCTCCATCCATCTTTATATCTATCTTACCTACCTAGCTATCTTACCTAGCTATCTTACCTGCCTACGTATCTATCTATCTCGCGCGTGCGTGCGCGCGCGCGCGTGAGAGTGAGAGGACACATAAAGGACGTCGGTTTTATGACTTCATTTCGGATCTTGTCAGTTTTTCTCCTCAAAATATTATGAAATTTTAAATCGTAAAGTTAATTTCCAAGCAATGGAAGGCATTTTGCATATTTCAGAAATGAGCTCATTTTCGGGATTTTAATCTTCTGTATAATTTAATATCAGTTAGTCTATGATAATTTAATATCAGTAGGTCTATGTTATGCAAAATTGGCATATGATGAAAACATTTAGAAGAGAGTGTTGTTATTTCCCCTTGGTAAGGAAATTCTCTATGTGCTGTGCTGTAATGGCCTTTAAATAGTTTATGCGAGAACTTGGCTGTACAAGTTATCTTCGTTTAACGGACAGTTTGCGGATTCGGTAAATATTAAAACGAACGATAAGGTTTCTACATAAACATGTAAATGAATCGATTTCCTCTGAAAGGTAAGAAAGCTCAACGATTGAAATGTATGTAAATTTGGAACATGTACCAGATTGCTCCCACCTTGTCAAAATAATGACAGAAAATGGCACATGTGACACGAAAATCACACAAACGAATTGAACTGCTGAAAGTGAACATCAAATAACAAATAATACATACTTATGTTTAAATAAATATCACTAAAACAGAAATTGTGGCATGTTGAATGTCACGTGTATTCAAGCCCGCTACATGATGAAGTGGAAACACAGACCTTGACTTCAAGTCTCCTTGCGGACTGGACACGTGTGAAATAAAATCTGCGTGTATTACATAACCGAAACCTAAAGGTTCATCGCTCGTTCCTTTCATGTTGAGGGGATAGCGCGAACGCAGTCCCCCTTACGATTAAAAAAACTACGCACTCAAGTCACCCACATTTGGGGCGATCGCAGGCGTCAACCCAACCGAAGTGCAATGGAAGGGCCTCAACCTGGGAGCATCACCTTATTGATCATGGTAGCTCCCGTGCCATGTAAGTATGCTTCTGGTATGAACCTAAGGCCTATCCACGTCAATATGGAAGCACTATACTCGAGTTTCGCTCTCGTTTGTAGTGCATATCCCTGACCGGATCCGGAAACAAGCCCCGGATCGCTGGCGTGTGAAGCGGGTGTGTAACCACGCGGCACATGCTGGGCACTTTAAAAAAAAAAAAACTTTTATTGAGTGTTAAAATCGTTGCAAAGTGTATTGTTTGTGTTTTTACAGAGCGTTGCATGTGGATGTGTAGGTGACATGTGCGCAAAAAATACAAATATTTTATACATTTTAACATTTCTACATTTAATTTGTTGTAGGGTAAAACCTTACAGAAACAACAGCATGATGATAGTGCACCGATATTATTTCCCCTGCCGCCTCCCTCTCCTGTCGGCTCCAAAACCTCCAATACCATCACCACCACTCATCTCATCTCATCTCATCTCATCATGTTCCTCTTGTACCTTGCGGTGTCGAGGTGAAGTATAAACTTCGTGAGAGTGCCCGATTGTGGGCTTCATATATCGATATTCCCATGGACTCTGCTATTCCCTCCGTCCAACGTTTACGTGGTCGGCCTCTTCCTCTGTTTCCATCTGGTCTGTACATCATTGCTTGCTGTGGTATGCTGTTGACTGGTAACCTACTTGCATGGCCAAACCATTTGACTTGCTGTTTTCTGATAAAATCTAGTGCTGCTTTAACCCCCACTTTATTCCTGATTTCTTCATTTCTGATCTTATCTCTTCTTGATACGTTGAGTATTCTTCTCAGGAATCTCATTTCTGTTGTTGTGATTTTTCTTTTCTCTTTTACTGTCATTGTCCAGGTCTGGCATTGGTAGCATAGAGTTGGTAGGAAGATTGTGTTGTAAAGTGCTTTCTTAGTAGTTATTGATACATGGTTGTTCTTTAGTACTGGTGCCATTTGTCCAGTCCGTTTATACTTCTTAGTTTTTCTACGAGTAGTATGAAGATCCCCTGCCGGCTTGCTAGGCCAGTCGCAAGTTTAGGACACAAATCTGACCATAGGGAGTCCATCCCCTATGGCGAGCCATAGCCCCGTTAGCCCATGACCTCGCAGTATAAAATGTTTGAACCAATCGGAGAGGGCGACAGCAGCATCAAACAAACAAACAGTATCAATATGGTGGGAATGGGAGATGTAAACATTATCCGGGTTTACAAGGCAGAAAAGGTAGTGGTTGCATTTATAATGTTTGTGTTGTTACATGATACATGCGTTCTGTGTATTTAGTATTTGTGTAGGTGTGTTTACGGACGTTGCATGTGGGCGTGTATGTGACGTGTGCATATTTTATTCATTGGACATATTTACATGTGAAGGGGGTAGATAGGGAGAAGGATAAAACTTTCCATTTTTGTTTTCCTTGTCACACTCTCACCCATTGGACCCACCACACCAATGCCCTCATCACCACTCTCTGGTAATGATGGTAAAGGCAGGATCATTATTGGAACCAAAAGGTGAGGGTATCAGCAAAGGCAACAACAAACCATGAGCAAGGGAGGGGGGACCATGGGAGATGAGGTTATATATTAATAAAGGTAAACTATAATAATAATGCAAAATAAACGAAATACATCAATAATAATGATGACAAAAATTAACCTACTAAGGGTGATAACAGTACTGATAGTAACAGCAATGATACTAATAGTTATGATAAAGATCACATTTTACAAAACTGTGATTCCATTTTCTGGAATGATTTTCTTTGGAATGGTGTTTGCATAGCATAGCAGGTACATAAAATTGCAACCTGCAATGTTCAATAATAGTAGAAGTAAAAGGAGTTGGTTACCTTTTTCTCCTTGCTTATTTTTTTTAAAATTAATTTTTTGGTCTTATTTGTAAGGGTTCATTCAATTTCCCCCCCCCCCCTTTTTTTTTTTTTTTTTTTTTTGTAAAAAGTAAACCAGCATTTGTATTTGCACAAATTTTTACAATCTCATTGGTTTGGTAAACCTATGTGGTTTTGTATTCATTCATTCAATATTCACTCACATTTTCTTGTTTCTTTCTCGCACTCATGTGTACTAAATTTTAAAAAAATTAAGAAGAGTACTTGTGTTTACTCTGGAGATATCTGTGATATTTTGTGTTTACAACATGGGAAATTTAACCATTAGCATATTCCATTCCTTGAACACATTTACATGTGAATGGGAGTTAACAAGGAAAAAGGGAAATCTTTACATTTCTGTTTCCCTTGCCACCCTCTCACCAATTGGTTCCACTCCACCAATGCCTTCATCACAACTCTCTGGGCAATGATAGAAAAGGCAGGATAAATATTTGAACCAAACCGGTGTGGGTATCAGCAAAGGCAACAAGAAACATGAGCGAGGGGGGGGGGCACATGGGAAATGGGGTTTTGTTTAATTACTAATGATGACAATAATAATAATGACAAGAAAAGACATAATGAGGGTAATAACAGCCAATATAAAAAAAAAACAGCAATGGTAATAATAGTTATGAAAATGATAACATTTTTACAACATGTGATTCAATTTGCTAGGATGATTTTCTTTGGAATGGTGTTAACATAGCATAACAGGTACATACAAATGCAAACTGCAGTTTTTAATAATAGTTGGAGTAAAAGGAGTTGTTTATTTTGTCCTCCTTGTTTTTTCCCCCTTAACTGTAAGGGTTCATTCATTTTTTCCCCCTTTGCTCTCTCTCTCTCTTTTTTGTATGGAAAATATAAACAAGCATTTGTATTAACACACATTTTTCCAGTATCATTGGTTTGGTAACCATATGTGATTTTGTATTCATTCATTCAACACTCACTCACATGATTCAAAAAGGTGACAAAGAGAAAGGGAAATCTTTACATTTTTGTTTACTTTGCCACGCTACCACCAATTGGTTCCACTCCACCAATGCCCTCATGACCACTCTTAATGATGGTACAGGCAGGACAAATGTTTGAACCGACCAGTGGGGGTAATAGCAAAGACATCAAACCATAAGCAAAAGGGGGCACAAGGGAGATGAAGTTGTAAAATAATAATGATGATATCAATAATTTTTATAACATTAATGATACAAAGATTAATAAGGTAGGATAAATAAAGTAATAATAATAATAATAATAATAATAATAATAATAATAATAATAATAATAATAATAATAATAATAATAATAATAATAATAATTATAGATATGTGATTCTATTTACTAATGATAATCTTAGTAAATGTTGGTAGTATAGCATAGCAAGTGCTTTTAAAGCAAGCATCCAACAATTAATACATTGGAATGGAAGGAGTTGATTTTCTTTTCTCCTCCCCCCCCCCCTTATCTATAAGGGTTAAATCATCATTTTGAAGCAAATAAACAGGCATTTATACTTCCACAAATCTTTACATGAGGGGTTATTCATTGGTCTTGGTGACCATATGTGATACTTTATAATCATTCACTCACCATTCACTCACAGTTTCTTCTTTCTTTCTCGCACTCATGTATACCAAATTTGTAATACAATAAAGAAGAATACATATGATTTACTCTGGAAACAGTTGTGATATTTTGTGCGTGTACATAAATGATATTAAGTGTGTGTTATATGTGCGGTGTTTGTATCTGGCTGAGTTTCTACATGTCCATATGAGATGTCTATAGTAAGAAAGAGCTGTCCGTAGTTTTGTATGTATGTACTTTGCTGATTTTGGTATAGTGTTGAGATAAATTGCTTTATATATGTCGGTTTGTTTGCCTGTGTGCGTTTGTATGAGGTGTTTGAGTATTGCACGTATGGCTGTAATTGTTGGACATATATACTAAATGTGTTCCTCTGTCTCTGTTGTGTTATTTCTATATAGCTGACACTGTGATATTTGTTTGAATTTGTATGCTTCTGTCTGTGTTGTCGGTGTCATATTGTATAACAGTCTATATGTGATTTCCCTAGCTTTTGGTGTTATGTGTTTGTTGTGTAGGTTTGAAAAGGTGCATGTGAAGTCAGACATGAAGTATTTGTGTCCTTTGTAAATCCTAAGTTTGAGTGATGGTGCTTGTTCTCTAACTAACTGTTTGTATATTGTGTGTGTTGTTTGCTGTATTAACTGTTCATGTCCTTGTATTGCCTGTATGCATGTCTGGTAGAATGTTGGCAGTGTTCCCTGGAAGTGTGCAGTTGCATTGTTAAGAGGTGTGAGGTGTTTTATGTTGTGTGCTATATAATATAAAGCTAATCTATGTTGTTCTGGATGTCTGATGATTTTACCTATGTGACTGATTCTAAGTGACAGTATTTTTGTGTGGATGTCCTGTAGTGCAATCCCCCCCCCCTTGTTTTTTTGTCCTGTATGAGTGTTTTGTGTTGTATGCTGTGTATTGTGTTGGTGAAGATGAAGCGTATGATTTGTATGTTTATGTTTGTGACGGTCTGTTTGGGAGGGTCTAGTACTGTCGCTAAGTATAATATTTTGGGTATTATGTATGTGTTGACTATTGTGCTTCTACCAAATATTGTGGATGTTTTGTACCTATACCTATGTAACATGTCTGTGATCTGTTCGGTCAGTGAGTGCCATGTCTGTCTGTGTGTTTTTGTGGGATCACATGGAAATGTGATCCCATACAGCTTCATGGTGTCTGTGTGTCTCATGTCTGGAGGGAAGTCAGACTTTTGTTTCCACTTTCCTAGACCCATTATTTGTGATTTCTGTATATTTATTTTGGCTCCACTGCCTTTTCCAAAATGGGTAAAGGTGTGGAGTATGTTCCTTATTGAGATGTTGCTAGTGGGAAAGAAGGCTGTGTCATCTGCATAAGCGACGAGCTTCTGCTCTCCTATCCCATGCAGGAAGGTTCCTTTAATACTAGTGTCCTGTCTTATCTTCTCTAGTAAAGGCTCTAAGGTGAGCACATACAGTCGTGGTGATAAGGAACATCTCTGTCTTACAGATCTCGTGAGCCTGAAGTTAGCTGTCAGTGAATGGTTCACCAACACTTTGCTCTCAGGATTTTTGTACAAGATCTGTATCCACTGCCTGTAGTACTTTCCTATGTTACAGTGTTCTAGTGTCCTATGCAGGTAAGTGTGGGAAATTCTGTCGAAAGCCTTCTCTTGATCCAAGGACAAGATGGAGGATGGACAGTCTTTCCCATGTGTGTAGTTCTTCTTCTTTTCGTTCATCCGGAGTGTTTTTTCAGATGTGATTGCGGTGTGTCTGTTATGCGCCCTTGGGCCGAAACCCGTAGGCCAACACATCGACTTTAGCGTGCTTTTTTGACCAGGTAGCATTCCTGGGAGACTCTCACTTTTGTGGTGCCGTCTACATCCATGCTGGCCAAGTTAGAACGGTCGAAGACAACGGTCATCCCTCAAAGGAAGGCAGGGACAGTCCATAGCATTTTCCGCCATCCAAGGTTGCTTCCATAGTTGCAGGGCCGACACATAACGCCCTGGTTCTGGGCTAGCCGAGGGAATCGTCACGTCCTGCTCATGGCTGCTTTAAATCCTCACTTCAATATATTGGTCATTTCGTTTGCCCCGGGCCATTCCCGCACAAACCAGACAGGTGTGCAGACGGCATCCACTCAGCGAGTTTTCGGACATGTGCTTGTCGTTGCGCCCGTCAGAGCTGTTCCAGGCACGACAGACATTCGGAAAACTACCTAGTCAGAGCTGTTCCGAATAAGAGCGGCATTCGGAAACTAGGTAGTCAGAGCTGTTCCTAGCACGAGAGACATTCGGACAAGACATTTCACTCGGACGTAAATGCGTAGTGTCAATTTTTAGTTTGCCACCCGTAGGACGACACTTCCGGCTTCCGGCGGGCATTTTTTAATGAGGTTAGCCTTCCTCGGGTTTCGAGACTCTTGTTTCGGCTTCCACACAGCAAGCTTTCGCTTCGGGCTGCCACGTAATGGATTCGCAAGACAGGCGTTCCATTTCGTGTCAACGAGACAATTTTCCACCTTTGACTACACTCACTCCATGAGTGTGGTTACAGACTATCGGACGTCTGCGAGACGTGCGACCGAGGTGTTTTTCCACCTTTTGTACTCACTCACGAGGTAGGCTACATGTGCTGCCGGCTCAGCACCTTACCTCCGTGCGTCTGTGGGCGAGTAACGGTCAGGCCCTTTCATCCGGGGATACCTCATATCCCCCAGCTAAGAGCCATCTAACGAATCTGCGCCGAGCATGTAGCGTTCTCAGCACATCATCACAATTTTGATGTAGGTTTGTGTCGGCCAGGCTCATACTTCCGAGAGTTTATGGCTTAGAGACGTTCAGCCATACACCTCGGATGGGAGCCTTAGAGGTTATGCCCGGACTGAGATTTAGGGATCGTTTGCCTGATTGTGACTGCTATCCTCAGTCTTACCTGCAGAGCAGCAGGTTGTGTCTCTCTTAGTCTGGTCCCTATCCCACGAGCCGTCCGATATGTAGTTTTCACCCATCGGCAAGCACATGGGGTCGATGGGACACGCAAGCTCCCCCACCACGGCAAGGTGGGGACACATCGGGGGAGATGTGTGTAGTTGATTATGTCTCTAATGAGGTGGTTGTGTATATTTCTGTCTTTTACACTGCACTGTTGGTCGGGGTGTATGAGTGTTGGCATGAAGGGTTTAAGTTTGTTGGTGAGTGATTTGGCATGTATCTTATAGTCTGTGTTGAATAAGGAAATTGGTCTGTAGTTCTTCAGTTGTGTTTTGTCGGTGTTGTCTTTGCGTATGAGTGTGATGTAGGACATGTTACAGCTTTCAGGTAATTGTTGTTTGTCATAGGCTTCCTGATAGACTTTGAGGAGAAGATTGCCTAGGATAGGAAAGAAGTGTTGGTAGAATTCTACTGTCAAACCGTCTGGTCCTGGAGTTTGTCTTTGTTTAGTGTGCTCAGTGCCTGTGTTATGTCTGTCAGTGTCAGTTCTGTGTCCAGTGTTTCTCTGTCTGTGTCAGGTAATTTCTTTGTGTAATGTAAGAAGTTGTCTTGTATCTGTGTTTCTACTGCCTCTCTGTGAATAGATGTGGGTAGTGTTGCTGGAAAGCGGTCCCTATGTGTGGTGTTTGTGTCTGCATGTTTCCCTGCATGTCTGATATTTTGCTGATTTGTCTCCTATGCTGTATATTCTGCTCTATTGCAATGTACTGTGTACTGGCTGTCTTGTGTGTAATTGTGTTGAGCTTTGTTCGGAGAAGAGCACCCATATATCTGTGTTGTTGGTGTTCTTCTAGCTGTGCTTCAAGTGTGTGTAAATGAAGTGCATCTCTGTCTGTCTGTTTTGTTAGTTGTATGACTGTCTGTATAATACGCTCCTGTCTTAGTCTGTCTTTGTGAATCATGGTTGCTAAATGTTGTGCCTCGTATCGTGTTTTTTAACAAGTCCCAGTATTGTGTGATGTTCTCAGTCGGTATATTGTCTGTGTGAGTGTGTATGAGCTGTGTCATATATTGTACATATCCTGTGTCTTTCGGGAGTGTGCAATTAAACTTCCAATGAGGTGAACGCTTGTGTGGCTGCGTGTCTGTGCTGTTTGGGCTAATGTGTACTAGTATACCTTTGTGGTCTGTGAAGTCTAGTTTTTCTCGTAGGTGTTGGGTTTTTATGATGTGGTGTGTTGCGGGTGTCTAGAATATGTCTAATCTGGATGATCTGTTGTGTGCTTTGTTTGTGTATGTCGTTTCTCTGCTGTCGGGGTGTGTTTGTCTGAATGCGTCTGTGAGGTTGTGTTTATCGATGATGTTTAGTAGTGTGTCTAGTTGATGTATGCTGTCCTTGCCGGATCTTCTCAGCCGCGTTCTCACCTCTCCTCCCATTACGTCTAAATCTTTAAGAACACAGTTGAAATCACCGGCAAGAACAATATTTTGTCCCCTGTATGTCTGTGTTAATAAGTCG
The DNA here is from genome assembly GCA_963921405.1 of Cepaea hortensis. Taxonomy (NCBI): domain Eukaryota; kingdom Metazoa; phylum Mollusca; class Gastropoda; order Stylommatophora; family Helicidae; genus Cepaea; species Cepaea hortensis. The sequence goes on from OY992896.1 coordinate 14,308,105, forward strand.
TCTAACTGTTCATAAAATAGAGGTTGATAATTGTAGTTTGGTGGTGCATGTATGTTAACAATAGCGTACGTGTGTGCCTCATTTTTTACCTCAACTGTACAAATCCTACCATGTGGGTCTCTGTGTGTCCTAAAAATAGTCCATGTGTCGGAAATTTGTAAGATCGCTGTCCCTGACCCTGTGTTGTTTTCCACCGAACTGAATGACGAATTTTTTAATCCTAGCAGTGTTACCAATTCTGCTGCTTCAAAGTCTATTCGGATATTTGTTTCTTGTAATAAAAGAAAATCTGGCTTGTGTTTGTGTATGAGTGTGACTATTTCTTTTAATTTCATTCTCATACCACGAATATTTAAGCTAATTAAACATAAATTGTCAGCCATTTTTAAAATAAAATTAAACAACATGGTGGTTAAATTTAAGTGATTACCTTTATCTTTTCTGTGGTGCTTCAAATCTGGGCTGTATCTTCGGTGTTGGTGATATTTTTGTGGTTTTCGTTCTCCTCGTGGTCTTCGTCGGTATCTTCGTCAGTGTTGATAAAAAGTGGTCCTTTATTGTCGCTGTTTTCATTCTATTTTGTAGCAGCTTTCTTGCATGGTTTGGAAGGAGAAGGGGAAGATCTTCCCTCCTCTTCTTTTATGTCTTTGTTGCTTTAAATTTCTTCTCTCTGCCCACTGTCTTTTTCTGCCGTAGATGACGGTTTGGAAACCGTCGTCGTTGGCTTCTTGTGGAGTTGTTTTCGTTTGAGTTTCTACGGCCGTCTCCGTGGTCACCGGTCTGCCAGCTACCTCGACGTCATCTTGGACGGCGTTGTTTTGCTGTGTATCGGCCTTCCCCATGATTGCCGGGAATTCCTCTTGTGCTAGTACATAGGTTTTCTTATTATTGTCTTTCTTCTGCCGCCTTGTAGGGCATTTGTTAGACCAGTGATCGTCTAGACTGCAAAATGGACATTGGGTCCGGCGACCGGGCATAGTAAACAATATACGGTGATCGCCTGTTATTTTTCCTGGCGCCGTGATATTTGCGTAGTGCGGCACCGGTTTTGAAGGGGTGCACAGCACGCCCCACTTTCCGCCGCCGTACTGGATTCTGAAGACTTCTCCAATTGTCTTTTCGACTATGAACTTAACTCCCTCTGGAGAAATCGTATTGGGAAGCCAATGAATTGTCACTCGTTCCCTTTCTCGTTCCAGGTGCTGTATCCATAGCTCTAATCCCTCCGCCGGCAGCTTTACTGTTTTGCCATGCAGGCCTTTGTACACTGCCACATGGGCCGCCTGTGTTAGGTTAACGTACCACCGAGTAGGTACTTCATACCGGTATACGTCAGTAATGCCGCCATGTGGTACACCACATGGGACCAGCAGCGTGCTGGAGATTAACGAAGGCGTGGCCTTGGCCGTAGCGCCAGGGCCGGTAACTGTGATTATCAACGTACCTTTGTTATGTAGTGGTCTTCCTTCCAGAAAATGGTCGATGTCTATTGAATCCATGCTCTTGACTGGTGCCATGGCTGCTGTGAAGAAATCCGGAAACATCACCACCATGAAAATCTAAAACGCGAAATTTTTATTTTTTTTCGCCGTAATAGACTTTTTTTTTAAAACTTTTATTTCATACAAAGTAATGTATATTTACAAGTTGTAGTGTGTGTTTCTTTTGTTTGTGTATATTACAGAGCGTTGCCGTTTGTTAGTGTTAAGTGTGACATTGTGAATAAAACAAATGCATACATATATACAGTTATGATAATATGACATTTATGGCATAGTGCATGTAGATACACATTCCTTGCATATGCTTCACTTCCACTTCAATGCATGAAACACCTGTCCATCTCTCCCTCTTTTCTCTCTCTCTCTCTCTCTCTCTCTCTCTCTCACACACACACACACACACACACACACACACACACACACACAATCTCGTGCTTTCTGGAGACCGCAGTACATTAACTGCTCCACGCTTGGACAATAAACTTTAAACTATCATTTCCATTAAAATGTGGCTTCTTTGTAATTTCTGGGTCACTTAGCTACCGAGGTGAATAGCGTTGGTGTTGTTGCCTGATGACAAATTACAGGGTGACGCTCTAGTCCATGATACCTTTTGTTTGGGGGACAAGAATCAGGGATTTACTACTAGCAATTAGAGTCCATGGCCTGTCCCCAGGGAGATAATTGATCAAAAGTTGTGATAGTATCTGGGTTTCATGTACAATGGGAAGGACTTAAAACCTGGCCACTAAAAGCCACCTTAGCTTACTGGGTACTTAAAGGACTCATTTAATTTGTTTATACATGGTGGTGCATATTTTTCTTTTGAAACATATCATTACCATATAACATCATTTTAATACTTGAGATACCGCCTTGGTTTAAAGGCTGCTACACGACGCACGCGCGCACACACACATACACACACACACACACACACATAACACACACTCATACACATGCGCGTGCAAATTCATGCACCACACACACACACACACACGCACACACCTGCATCCACACACAGACACATACATATGTTACTGCCAACGGCACAGACACCCATCCAAAATATATTTCATGTTGCACATTCACATATAATAATGGGAAAATTAATAATAATAGTAGCAGTAATATTAATAGTTAGTAATAGTAATATTAATAGCTACGAGCAAGACTATGACAGGCTTTTTGGGGGCTCGTCCGGGATCAATCGTTGTCAATATGTCGTCAAATTTGTCGTCGATGTCGATATCACAGATTGTCGGTAATGTCCATATGTCTTCGTCGTTTTCGTTGTCGTAAGAGTGTGTCGTTAACGATGCTTCGTTTGTCGAGGTGTCATTTCGTTGAGAAATTGTCGTTTCGTGTCCGTCACCAGTTCGTTGAGTCAGTTCATTTGTCTCATTGTCCTGTCTAACATAATATGGTTTCAACATATTTATATGGAATATGTACAAATTACACACAGTGCAGTATTTCATGATTGAGGTTATCCCAACTCGTGACGCTTGGAAATACGCCACACATTCAGCACACACAGTACACAAACCTTAAAACTCAACACTATCAAGTTAAAATACAGTCACTTTATTATAAACATCAACTAATTAGTCAAAGCACACTAACAAGCCAACAGGGACACTTGTAGTATGAGAGGGATAAAAAGAACAAGGTAACTACATATTTAGCATTATATAACATACGGGAGTAAAAGTGTATAGAAATACACACACAAATCAAGATTTGAAGGTGTACTTATTTAGCCAAGACTTCGGTCTTGTTAACCCTCTATTATATAGGGGTTATTTGTCTGGGTACCATTTTGGGTACTATGAGAAGGGCAAGTTGTAAATACAACTACTAAAATGCCACGTAACTTCGGTCTGATAAGCATATTTAAGCACACGAGAGACAGGGATCTCTGCACCAAATCAGACAAGTGTTGTATGGTAGAATACATGAGTTTTTAGTGCTAATAGGTAGGTTGCCAGGTTGCTATCCACCAAACTACAACACCAACTGTAGGTGAGTCGGTGACAGAATTAGAACGTATCTAATTCCCAACAACAAATCATGTCACGGGGGAGGGGGGAATCCTGTCACCGCCTCACCAGCATATCTAGTAAAGGGCTGCAATTCCAGCCCAAGGGAAACCATTGAGTCGAGCAGGACCCAAATAATCTAGAACCTTCTAGATAGAGATGGTCACCAAGTCCATGATTCCGTGGACACTGATGTGGCCCGCCTAATGCGGGGTCCACGAGGAACTCGGACAGAGTTACCGCCCGTGTCGAGTTAGGACACGCGGAGACCGGCAGAGGACGAATGGACTTGAGAGAGGCAACAGGGCCTGCCTTTGAGGGACTCTATAGATATCAATAGATATATAGACATAGGCTAGATAGTTTGCTAGACTGTTAAATGATACTTATGTGTGTGATGTTTCCTATTTGACAGATGTAATATAGCGCGGGTCTGTTTACCCACTGCGCCAACGCATACTGTATATGTAAATACAATAAATATCGATCTCATAAAGGAAAGATTTATTGTTGCCTGTATGAACCCAATTTTAGTTATCTAGCTACGAGCAAGACTATGACAATAGTATTAATAATAATAATAATAATAATAATAATAATAATAATAATAATAATAATAATAATAATAATAATATAATTGTAAGATTATTAATACCATCAATAAACACATTTACAGTTGTAGTACCCTTTGTTTAAAACAAGTTATTTGCTTCTTCTGTAATATATGCTGTCTTCAGCCAAATCTTTTACGAGATTTTCGCTTGTGGGGCTAAGATTAGAATGTTTGCGACTTTTTGTTGATAAAGTTGTTGGACAATTTCTTTGTTGATTGTTCTGTAATTGTATAGGGCTTTGTTTCTTAATGACCATATAAGATTTCTGTATTCTGCCAATAGAACAAGTAGCTTTGTGTGGATGTCTTGTGTGGAGTAAGGAATGGAATTTATCATGATTGCTTTGTAAACATCTGTTCTTTGTTTCGTATGAGTGTTTAGGATGTTTTGTAGGAGATTTCTTGTTGACATGATTGTGTTGCATTCGTATTAGATGTGCTCTTCTGATTCTTGGACGTTCCGTCTACAAAGCTGACACTGTAGTATTTGTTTAGTTATTTTGCTGTTCTCTCTGTTGTTGGGGTCATGCTGTAAATAAGCCTATATGTAATTTCCTTTGCTTTTGGAGTAATCTGCTTGTTGTGAATATTAGAGAAAATTTCGGTATAATCTTTTATGAAATATCTATGTCCTCTTTTTTAATTCTGAGATGTACCGGAGTTGCTTGTAATTTAACTAAATGCCTGTAGATTGTATGTGTTTTCTTGTGTAGTAATTGTTCGTGTCCTTTAATGGCTGAAATACATGTTTTGTAGAACGTTGGGAGAGTGCCAAAGTAATGTGAGGATGTATTCCTAATAGGTTTTAAATAAGATAGCCTAATTCCAATGTAATAGTGTGCTAAAGGGTGTTTTTCTGGGTGTTGTAGGATTTCACCTACGTGTTTGATCCTAAGTGCTTGTATTTTGGTTGTTATGTCTTTGAGGGCGATACCTCCACCTTTTTTGTCTTGCATGAGTGTAGTATGTTTGATACTGTAGATGGTGCTGCCAAACACAAAGCGTCTAATCTCTTTGTTTATGTTTGTGACAGTCTGACGTGGAGGATCTAGGACTGTGCACAGATATAGTATTTTTGGAATTATATATGTATTAACAATGGTACTTCTACCAAATATGGTAGTTGTTTTGTATTTGTACCTCTGTAACATATCTGTTATTTTCTTCTCTAGATTTTGCCAAGTGTCTTTGTGTGTCTGATTTGGTTGACATGAGAAGACTATTCCGAACAATTTTATAAGATTGTTTGATGTTAAGTCAAATAGAAAATCCGCCTTATTTTTCCATTTGCCTAAGCCCATTATAGTGGATTTTTGGACGTTTAATTTTGCCCCAATCCCTTTTCCGAAAAACGAGAACGTCTCCAAAATGATCCGTACAGATTTTTCAGTTGTCGGAAAGAAAATGGTATCGTCCGCATAAGCACGCAGCTTTTGTTCACCCTTCTCTGGTATGAACGTACCCCTGACATTGTCGTCCTGTCGTATCTTTTCTAGAAGTGGCTCTAGAGCGACAACGTACAGTAATGGGGACAAGGGACATCCCTGTTTCACTGACCTAGTCAACCTGAAAGAATTGGTTACGGTATGGTTTAATAGAATCCGACTTCCCGGTTTCAAATATAAAATTTTGACCCATGTCCGAAAATAATTTCCCACGTTGCAGTGTGAGAGAGTTTTGTGGAGGTATGAGTGAGATATTCTATCGAATGCTTTTTCTTGATCTAAAGAGAGAATTGAGGACTGACAGTTTTTCAGATGTGTGTAGTTGATTATGTCCCTTATGAAGTGTGTGTGTTGCTGGATATTCCGGTGTTGTACACTACATTGCTGGTCTTCATGAATGAGAGATGCCATTACTGGTTTCAATTTATTCGTCAAAGTCTTTGTTAAAATCTTGTAGTCTACATTTAAAAGCGAGATCGGTCTGTAACTCTTTAAAATTGTCTTGTCGGTGTTCTCCTTTGGAATAAGAGTGATGTAAGACGTGTTGAAACTGGATGGGAGTTCATGTTTGTGGAAAGATTCAGAGAATACTGCTAGTAAAAGGGGACCTAGAAAAGGAAAGAAAAACTGATAGAATTCAGCGGTAATACCGTCAGGGCCAGGCGATTTGCCCTTCTGCATTCCGTGAACTGCTTGCGTTATATCTGTTAGTGTTAATTCAGTATCAAGTGTTAGTTTCTGTTCTTCTGTGAGTTCTTTTGTGAATTTCATAAAGTGTTCTTGCACGTGCACCTGTGCGTTTTCCTCTGTATAAAGGTTCTTGTAATAATCTTCAAAGGCTAAGGCTATTGGTTGTGGCTCGACTTGTATATTTCCTTCCCTGTCAATTATCTGGCCTATCTGTCTGCTGCGCTGTATGTTTTGTTCTAAAGCTAGGTATTGTTTACTCGGTATCTCTTGTGTTATGGTTTGTAACTTTGTTCGCAGTAAAGCCCCCTGAAATCGATGATGTCTGTGGAGACCTAATTCTTCCTGTAATGCTATGATGTGTGGTGAATTTTTGTCTGTCTGTAATAAGAGCTTAATTGCATTTTCCAATACTTTTTCTTGTTGTAGTTTTTGCTTGTGTATTACTGCTGCTAGTGTTTGTGTTCTCTCTTGTATAGTTTGTTTAAGTGTTTCCCAGAGTTCTCGCGCATTACCCTCTGGTATATCGCTTGTGTATGTGAGGACCAATTTGTTATGCAATCTACATAGTCCTGATTTTGTAAAAGTGTGCTATTAAGTTTCCAATGGGGAGATCTTCTAAGATGTGGTGTTGCTTGTACTGTGTTTATTGTTGCAACTACAGCCTTATGGTCTGTGAAGTTCGGTGTCTCCTATAAATGCTTGACTTGTGTTATATGATGTGTTATGGGCGCATAAATTCTATCTAATCGCGCTGCTCTATAATGCGCATTGTTTGTGTGTGTTGTATCTATTCCATGGGGATGCATCTCCCTGTATGCGTCTGTTAGCCCATGGATATCTAAAATTGTTTGCAATGTGTCTAATTGATGTTCCTCCTCCCCCGTTGTGTTTCTAATTTGCATTCTTACATCTCCATTTATAAGGTCGTGCGCCGAAAGTACGCAATTAAAATCACCCCCTAGAATGATGTTGTGACCCCGATATGAGCGTGATAATAAATTTTCCAGTGTTTGGTAGAAGAGCTGCTGATTTATGTAGTCAGGCGGTTCGTATATGTTGACAATTGTGTATTTATTTATGTTATTTCTCACCTGTACTATAGTTATCCTACAATGGCAGCCCCTGTCCTTCTCTATAATCTGCCACCTGTCCGATGTCTGTATTATTGCTATACCCAATCTGATATGTTGAGTACTAAGACTAAAACATGAGTGTCTTAGACCTAAGCATGTTGTGATATATGATGCGTGTTCGTCGGTTTTAACGTTAGTTTCCTGTATGAGTATAAAATATGGTTTATTTTTGTGTATGAGTGGTATAAGATGATTAATTTTGGATCTTATACCTCGAATGTTAATACTCATTATTTTAATTTCCGCTGCCATTTCTGTTGTAAAATAAGAAACGGTTGAGCATAATTATGTTTCTTGTTTCAAACTGTCTGTATTCATGTTATCATTTCTGGAGATAGTCAGTAGATTCCTTCGCCGAGCTTGAAATCTCTAAGTCAATAACGAGGCGTGGTGAATAATCTGACAGGTTTATTTTGTCGTGGTGATGTGTTAATATTATCACTGTCTATTCCGGTCATGGCTCTGGTCGTTATCTGTTCAGTATAATTACTTACACATTTCTTTTTGTTTGACCTGTACGCTTCAGGCGATGTAGGGTAGACGTGGTTGTTGAGGGGCGGCAGCGTGGTAACAGGTGTTTGGCAGGCTGGAGTTGTCGAGCTCTCACCGTCAGACAGGCTCTTGGTTGAGCGTCCCCTTTTCCGACTGACCAGCTGGAAACCGTCTTCATCCTCCTTACTATGTTGATCTGTTTGGGAGTTCGAAGTGACTTTTTGTGTCAGTCTAGGTCCCTTCTTGATTTGTACTTTGGCTAGACATTTATTACTCCAGTGGGAGTCCTCCCCACAGACCGTACACGCCGTACGGCGCCCCGGAACTGTGATGAAGAGACGGTGTAGCTTGTCTTCTACCGCGTCCAACTCCATGTCCACGTAATGTGGCAGAGGTTCTTTCGGGTTGCACAGAAGTAACCACTTGTCCGTGCTGTTTTTCAGTTTATGCACTTCCGCGTTTATATCTCCCGAAATATCCGCGGCTATTTGCTTCACTGTCTCAACCTTTGCGGTTGTAGGCATCCAGTGAATCATAGCCTTGGGCTTTTCCTTCTCTATGTTTTCAATTACAATAGTTACTTTAGAATCCTGCAGTTCATGCTTCGTCCCGTGAAGCCGTTCATAATGAGCCGCCTTTGCTTCCGGTGTCAACGTAGCGTACCATCTTTTAGGGTCCTCAAAACCGTAGATGGATTTTATCCCTTCCCTACCGATCCCGCAAGGCCCCCTCAAGACGCTCGCCATCAGCGAGTAGTTGAACCGGGATACATAGGTATATACATAGGTCCTGATATAGAAAACACAAGTGTGTTCGCTTGATGGAACGCCCCTCCCTCGAAACCTTCACTTGTGTTGACTTTGACACGTTTAACAATTTGGTTTTCCATCTTCGATAATCCGTGACAGAGGAAATCTTCAATACGGATGCACAGAGGCAGATACACGTGGTGAAAACAATCGAAAACACTTCCACAAAATTGAAATCACTGATATGTTTGAATAATCCGTGACAGACGAGATTTTAAAATTCGGATCTACACGTGGTGAAATCTATCGAAATCACTTCCACAAAATTAATATCACTGATATGTTTGAATAATCCGTGAAAGAGAAAATATTAAATCCAAATCTACACATGGTGAAAAACTATCGAAATCACTTCCACAGCGCAGAGCGAAGAGAGGCCAAGTCCCCCGTATATACTTTTTTTTTAAAAACTTTTATTGAGTTAAAATCGTTGCAAAGTGTATTGTTTGTGTTTTTATAGAGCGTTGCATGTGGACGTGTAGGTGACATATGCGCAAAAAATACAAATATTTTATACATTTTAACATTTCTACATTGAATTTGTTGTAGGGTAAAACCTTACAAAAACAACAGCGTGATGATAGTGCACCGATATTATTTCCCCTGCCGCCTCCCTCTCCTGACGGCTCTAAAACCTCCAATACCATCACCACCAATCGGTAATGATGAAACTGGCAGTATAATAAATTAATATGTTTGAACCAATCGGAGAGGACGGCAGCAGCATCAACAAACAAAACAGTATCAAGGTGGTGGGAATGGGAGGTGTAAACAGTATCGGTGTTTACAAGGCAGAAAGGGTAGTGGTTGCATTTATAATGTTTGTATTGTTACATGCGTTCTGTGTATTTAGTATTTGTGTAGGTGTGTTTACGAAGCGTTGCATGTGGGCGTGTATGTGACGTGTGCATATTTTATTCAGTGGGCATATTTACATGTGAAGGGGAGTAGATAGGGAGAAGGATAAACCTTTACATTTTTGTTTCCATTGTCCCACTCTCACCCATTTGACCCACCACACTAATGGGTAATGATGGTAAAGGCAGGATAATTTTTGGAACCAAAAGGTGAGGGTGTCAGCAAAGGCAACAAACAAACAATGAGCAAGGGAAGGGGGGGGGGAATCACATGGGAGATGAGGTTATATATTAATAAAGGTAACTATAATAATAATGCAAATAAAACCAAATACATCAATAATAATGATGACCAACATTTACCTAGTAAGGGTGATAACAGTACTGATAGTAACAGCAATGATAATAATAGTTATGATAATGATCCCACTTTCCAAAACTGTGATTCCATTTGCTAGAATGATTTTCCTAGGAATGGTGTTAGCATAGCATTTTAAATGTTTGCATATCCTTTACAGGACATTGCTGTCAACATCAGCATCTTTCAGCTGATTGTTGATTTCTTTGGCAAGATTACGCTCAGTAGTTTGCCATTGCTTTCTGAGCGGCCGGCTCACATACCCCGTAGGTTACCGACACGATTCGAACCACTGCTGATTCTCACCGTCGTCACGTTACCTACGAGAGTATACGAGATTACGGAGAAAAGTCGCTAACCTCTAGGAAGCCGGCTAGCATAGCATAGTAGGTACATATAAATTGCAACATGCAAACATTGCAACAAACTCGTCAGTCGGAGTAGAATCCCCTGCGTGAACCACAGGGGCGACAGATTTAATGTGTTGAATAATAAACTGTGCGCAGTCATTATATAAACACTTAACGAATCTTACTGCATCTAAAGTTTAAGTCAGATTTTCACATTCAAGAAGCATACTTACCTGGCACGGGAGCTACCATGATCAATAAGGTGGTGCTCCCAGGTTGAGGCCCTTCCATTGCACTTCGGTTGGGTTGACGCCTGCGATCACCCCAAATGTGGGTGACTCGAGTGCGTAATTTTTTCGTAAGGGGGACTGCGTTCGCGCTATCCCCTCAACATGAAAGGAACGAGCGATGAACCTTTAGGTTTCGGTTATGTAATACGCGCAGATTTTATTTCACACGTGTCCAGTCCGCAAGGAGACTTGAAGTCAAGGTCTATGTTTCCACTTCATCATATAGCGGGCTTGAATACACGTGACATTCAACATGCCTCAATTTCTGTTTTAGTGATATTTATTTAAACACAAGTATTAATTACTTGTTATCTGATGTACACTTTCAGCAGTTCAATTCGTTTGTGTGATTTTCGTGACATATGTGCCATTTTCTGTCATTATTGTGACAAGGTGGGAGCAATCTGGTACATGGTTCGAATATACATACATTTATATCTCAATCGTTGAGCTTTTATACCTTTAATATATACCATAATATTTACCGAATCCGCCAACTGTCTGTCAAACGAAGATAACTTGTACAGTCAAGCTCTCGCACAAACTATTTAAAGGCCGTTACAGCACATAGAGAATTTCCTTATCAAGGGAAATAACAACACTCTCTTCTCAATGTTTTCATCATATGCCAATTTTGCATAACATAGAGCAACTGATATTAAATTATCATAGACTAACTGATATTAAATTATACAGAAGATTAAAATCCCGAAGATGAGCTCATTTCTGAAATATGCAAAATGCCTTCCATTGTTAGGAAATTAACTTTAAGAATACAGAATACGATTTATAATTTCATAATATTTTGAGGAGGAAAAAACTGACAAGATCCGAAATGAAGTCATAAAACCGACGTCCTTTATATGTCCTCTCACTCTCACGCGCGCGCGCGAGATAGATAGATAGATAGGTAGGTAAGATAGCTAGGTAGGTAAGATAGATATAAAGATAGATGGAGGGAGGAGGGGAAAGTTGTTATCCATAAAACATGCATTCATTGGCACCTTTCCGTCTTGACAGACGATAGTTTGGTACATTGTGCTTCAAAAAGGCTTAATAACTACGATCCATGGCGGTGGCGAGTGTGGCTGGTAAGGCCAATTCTTGCTACAAATGTTTGCCCACAGTAGTTGCATGTGAAAACATGGTCACTTCCACCATTTTGCACCATCTTACGTCTCCCACGCTCTGTGTGTGCTTTATCTGCAATCATTTTCTCCTTTGTCTTTATTCCATTTCTGATAGTTGCCCTCCATGCAACACGTTCAGCGGCGACGTGCTCCCAATGTGCATTATCAATGCCTGTATCAATCATGTCCCGCTTACACACATCTTTGTATCGTAGTAGAGGCCGACCCTGAGATCTCCTACCCGTCTGTAATTCACCAAAAAAGATGTCCTTTGGTATTCTACCATCATCCATCCTCCTAACGTGTCCTATCCATCTAAGTCTACAAAGACTGAGCATGGAATACACCGTCACACAACCTGATCTTTCCAATACTTCAGTATTTGTGATTTTGTCTTGCCACTTAATACCAAGTATTCTTCGCAGACACCGCATATGAAAGCTGTTTAAACATTTCTCTTGGCGTGAGTAAGTTGTCCAGGTTTCACTGCCATAAAGAAGAGTACTAAGGACACAGGCTTGGTAGACGAGGACTTTTGTTTTGGCAGTAAGCTTCCAGTTCTCCCAGACTCTTTTTGCTAACATGTTCATTGTTGTTGCTGCCTTGCCAATCCTGATGTTGATTTCCTGATCGAGGGATAATTTGCTATTTACCTCTGATCCTAGATATGTAAAATGGTCTACTATCTCCAGTTCGGCGTCGTCAATAAAGATTGATGGTACACCATGTGCACCTTGTGACATAATCTGTGTCTTCTTTTTGTTAATTGTTAAACCAAATTCAGAACAAGCATTGGAGAATGCAGATAGTAGATGTTGTAATTCTTCCTCAGAGTGGGTCGTAATCGCAGCATCATCCGCAAAAAGCAACTCTCTGAATAGTACCCTGCTAATTTTGGTCTTGGCCTTCAATCTCTGAGCATTATAGAGGCCACCATCTGAGCGTGAGTGAATGTATATACCGTCATCCTGATCACGAAAGGCATATTTCAGTAGAAGTGAAAAGTATATCCCAAAGAGGGTGGGGGATAGTACACAACATTGCTTAACTCCACTCTTGATTTCAAACTCTTCTGAAGTTGAGCCATCAAACTTAATTATACCCTTCATGCCTGTGTGGAACGATTCCACAATGGACAGAAGAGTTGGTGGGCAGTCAATCTTCTTTAGTGCTTTGAACAGACCCTCACGACTGACCAAATCGAATGCCTTTGTGAGGTCGATGAAGGAAATAAACAGTGGCTGATTTTGTTCCCGGCATTGTTCTTGCATCTGTCGCAATGAGAATATCATATCAATGGTAGACCGGTTCTGACGGAAGCCGCACTGTGATTCGGGGTAGACTTAATCTCCTAGGACTTGAAGTCTGCGCAGGACAATTCTGGCAAATACTTTCCCAACAATACACAGAAGTGAGATACTCCTATAGTTGTCCATAAAACAAAGGGGCATAATGTTTATTCAATTGTTAAGAAGGGATATGACTCTTCGGAATTTGTTTCGCATGATTTCATTATTGAATAACTCATACTGGAATCTGACACCTAAATGCTATCATGATAGTTCTAGTATAAAAATTATAAGCGGGTGACATATTGTGTTTCTTTATTACGTATATTTTAAATTAGGTATAATGCAATGCAATAACAGTATAAAAAACCTGCACGTTGAGGAATATTTGCCATCTGATCGTATCGAATAATTTGCAACTCCCGTTTCTCTTCACAATGTATAAATCTTTCTTTCTACTCCGACTGACGAGAATGCTGAACGGCTCGGCAGACAGGCTTGGGACGTCGTATCGGACAGACTGTTTGAATGGGACGCTTGCAATGAATTGAATGTTTGATCGTGAATCGATAGCTAGCCTGTACGAGTGTAGGAGACTGAACGCCTGTGTTATTGACTTTTAAGTGTATTGTATTTATGTATTGATTGATTGCATGTATTGATTATATGATGTCATCGCGAATTGTGATTGCGCGATACATGCATTGATTGTGCAGTGTGCGTTGCGAGAATAAAGTGTTTGAATTGTTGTTACCGTGTGTCACGTTGAGTTATTTAGTGACAGTATTTAGTATCTCACTTGTCAGCCAACGAGCCTGAGATATTGCCTACCGCAAGATCCTGACAGGTGACAAAAACGTGATAACAACGTATAGACTTATTTTTTTTTTTTTGGGTTCGGCGGTCACCCCAGACTAGCTGGTAACCCCGCCTCCCCTTTTTTTTTGGCGTGGACCCTTAGTCCCACTGTGAGCTATTGCCCACAGTGGTCCACCGGGTCCACATTTAAAGTGATGCTATGTGAGGTGGTTTTGATTTCCCCGGCCCCCGACCAGACCAGGCGCACTACTGTGGGAGGTGCAGCAAATGCGTCTGATCCTAGCCAAGGGACCGAGAAGGATCATCCCGGCCTCCGACCAGACCAAGCGCACTACTGGAGGGGGGGGGGCAGCAAATACACTTGATCTTAGCCAAAAAAAATTTTTTTTTTTTAAAACTTTTATTGAGTGTTAAAATCATTGCAAAGTGTATTGTTTGTGTTTTTACAGAGCGTTGCATGTGGGCGTGTAGGTGACATATGCGCAAAAATACAAATATTTTATACATTTAAACATTCCTCCATTGACATTGTTGTAAGGAAATATTTTAAATCAACAGCGTGATGGTAGTGGGCTGTTATTATTTCCCCCGCCGCCCCGCTCTCCTGTCAGCTCCAAATCTCCTACCAAGTACCATCACCACCTCTCGGTGATGATAAACATCTTCTTCTTCTTCTTCTTCTTCTTCTTCTTCAGCGTTCCGAGCCATTGAGGTTTTTTGCTGCAAATACAATCCGTCTCCATTCGTCTCTCTGGTAAACATGATAAACATGGCGGTGTAAAAACTGTTAAGAACCAACCGGTGAGGGTGGCAGCAGAGACAATCAATCACAGTATCAAAAAGGTGGGAAAGGGGGATGAGATTGTATTCGCGTTTACAAAGCCATATATATTAGTAGTGATTACAATGATAATAGTGCAAATAACAACCAAATACATAAATAATATAATAATGACAAGGAATAACACTGCTAAGTGCTAAGGGTGATAGTCTCAATGATAATAATAGTTCTAACATGTGATTCCATGTGCTAAATTGATTATCTTAGGAATGGTGTTTACATGAAATACATCTTATAATAATAATGACAAAGAATAAAACTACTAAGGGTGATAACAGCAATGCTAAAAAAACACAATGATAAAATTAGTTATGATAATGATCACATTTTCCAAACATGTGATTCCATTTGCTAAAATGATTTTCTTAGACATGGTGTTAAAATATGGCAGGTACCTACAATAACAATTGCATCCTGCACTGTTCAATAATATAGTAGGTGTAAAAAGGAGTTGTTTATCTTTTTTTTCTCCTTGCTTATTTTTTTTTTTTAAATTATACATATACTTGCAACATGCAATGTTCAATAATAGTAGAAGTAAAAGGAGTTGGTTATCTTTTTCTCCTTGCTTATTTTTTTTTTTTTTTTCTTATTTGTAAGGGTTCATTCATTTTTTCCCTTCCTCTTTTTTTTTTTTTTTTTAACTTTATGTAAAAAGTAAACAAGCATCAGTATTTGCACAACATTTTTACAATCTTTACATTTTTGTTTCCCTTGCCATCTTCTCACCAATTTGTTTCACTCCATCAATGCCCTTATCACCACTATCTTTTTTTTTTTTTTTTTTTTTTAAACTTTTATTAAGTGTTAACAAACTTTGCAAGGTGTATTGTTCGTGTTGTTACAGAGCGTTGCATGTGGAAGTGTAGGTGACATATGCGCAAATTTTTACAACATTTATATCAACATTTTTTACATTTGAAATGGGGGGTAACGAAAAACGAGTATAAACAACAACAAGACGATAGTATACCATTTTTTTTCCCTCTGCCACCCTCTCACCCGTCAGCCCCAACCCCACCAATACCATCATCACCACTTGGTAATGAGGAAAATGGCAGTAAACTTGTTAGAACCAACCGGTGAGGCAGCAGCAGCATAAAAAAAAAACAACAGTATCGAAAAGGTGGGGGGAAAGGGGGGGGGGGGTTGTCAAGTGGTATACTAGTTTACAATGCAGAAAAGGTAGTTGTTGCATTTGTATTGTTAGTGTTGTTACATGCGTAATGTGTGTTCAGTATTTGTGTGCGTGTATTTACGGATCGTTGCGTCTGGGCGTGTAGGTGACATATGTGTAATATTACAACAATTAATTCATTTGCATATTTACATGTCAAGGGGGGGGGGGGTAACCCAAATTTTTATTTATTACCGTGATTGTTTGCCCTGTCACCACCATCTCCAGCCGGCTCCAAAGCCACCAATACCATCGCCACCTTTTCGGTAATGATGGCAGTGGCAGCCAATTGATAGAACCAACCAGCGAGGGCGGTAGCAGCGTCAAAACAACCGCTGTGTAAGGAGCGCGTTGGAATACGCCCCTACCCCGGATATTATCCTTTGCTTTCCGCGGAGGAGAGACATCAACATTCTCATTAAAAATGTGAATAGTGATGTTCAAGTGAGGTCTTTGGATAGCACAAAAGGAGTATTTTTTTTTTTTTTTTTTTTTTGAGTTGATGATTTCTTCCCTCACACACCCTAAAAATCTCCTTTCCTCACTCTTAACATCTTACCATACCCTCATACTAATATATACCCATAAAATGGGAAGTTGGTGTCTAACGTAGAACCACAAAACAGTTCACCTCTCGTCGTCCACACGCGTCGTAACGGTGTGGGTGTCAGTAGCCTAGGAAGCGATGCAGATTATGTCAATGTGTCTGTAAATATTTGTGTAATTTTGTTTTGAAACATGTGCAGTATTAAAAGTGAATTGTACGTTTTAAATTTATATGAAGCTGCATTTATACAGGACCACACTAGGTACCTGTATTCTGCCAGTGAAATTAGCAATTTCATGTGGTTGTCCTTGGTAGTTTTCGGAATAGTATTTAAAAAGATTGCTTTATACATATCTGTTTTCTTTTTAGTGAATTTTTCAATGAGTTGTCTAAGAGTGTCTAGTGCGGCTTGGACTGTTGGACATGTGTAATAAATGTGATCTTCAGTTTCCTGTATGTTATTCCTGCAAAGTTGACATTGTGCTATTTGTTTTGACATGTGTGCTTGTTTTTCCCTAGTTGGTGTCATGTTAAAGATTAAACGATACATAATTTCTCTGGCTTTGGGTGTGATGTGTGGGTTGTGAAGATTAGAGAAAGTACATGTGTAGTCTTGTATGTAGTATTTTTGTCCTCTTTTTATTCTAGGTCGTAGTGGGGGTGCTTGTTGTTTGACTAGATATTTGTAAATCTGATGTGTTGTCTGGTGTATTAGGTGCTCGCGTCCTTGTAGTGCATTCATACATGTCTTGTAGAAAGATGGTAGTGTTCCAAAATGGTGCCTTGCGACCTCTGCGTCCCTACGGGAGTTATAAATTATTCGATTCGATCAGATGGCAAATATCCCTCAACGTGCAGGTTTTTTATACTGTTATGGCATTGCATTATACCTAATTTAAAATATACATAATAAAGAAACACAATATGTCACCCGCTTATAATTTTTTATACTAGAACTATCATGATAGCATTCAGGTGTCATATTCCAGTATCAGTTATTCAACAATGAAATCATCCGAAACAAATTCCGAAGAGTCATATCCCTTCTTAACAGTTGAATAAATATTATGCCCCTTTGTTTTATAGATGACAACTTTCCCCTTCTCCCTCCATCTATCTTTATATCTATCTTACCTAGCTATTTTACCTACCTACCTACCTACCTATCTATCTATCTATCTTTCTCGAGCGCGCGTGAGAGTGAGAGGACACATAAAGGACGTCGGTTTTATGACTTCATTTCGGATCTTGTGAGTTTTTCTCCTCAAAATATTATGAAATTATAAATCGTATTCTGTATTCTTAAAGTTAATTTCCAAACAATGGAAGGCATTTTGCATATTTCAGAAATGAGCTCATCTTAGGGATTTTAATCTTCTGTATAATTTAATATCAGTTAGTCTATGATAATTTAATATCAGTTAGTCTATTTTACGCAAAATTGGCATATGATGAAAACATTTAGAAGAGAGTTTTGTTATTTCTCTTGATAAGGAAATTCTCTATGTGCTGTAATGGCCTTTAAATAGTTTATGCGAGAGCTTGGCTGTACAAGTTATCTTCGTTTGACAGACAGTTTGCGGATTCGGTAAATATTATGGTATATATTAAAGGTATAAAAGCTCAACGATTGAAATGTATGTAAATTCGGACCATGTACCAGATTGCTCCCACCTTATAAAAATAATGACAGAAAATGGCACATATGTCACGAAAATCACACAAACGAATTGAACTGCTGAAAGTGTACATTAGATAACAAGTAGTAGCAATGGAGAAAATGGGGAGGACACAAGCTTTAAGAGAACGCAGAGATACAAAAACACTAATACAAGCAGAAAAGTTTCTCAGCTTGCCAGGCCACCCTATGAAGAACAGATTTGAAAACTTAGCTATGGGGCGGTTGAAAAGAAGTAGTTTCATCCACCAGGCCAAACAACTCTGCAGAGAAACCATCGATCTTCCCACAGTTGATATCCCCCTGACAACTATTCCGGAGCGAACCCCGTGGAAAGATGAACATAGAATATCGCTACAAATCCAGTCAAAAGTGAGAGGAATATTTGACAAGGAAGAACAGAACAGTGTACAGCGCAGAACAGCCACTCTCAGCTTCCTTGATGACGAATACCCACGTGACCTCTGGATCCGAGTCTACACAGATGGGTCAGCACAAAATGCTGTTCGAAATGGAGGAGCGGGAGTGTATATAGAATATCCAAATAATACTAGAGACACGGCCAGAATTCCAACAGGAAAGTACTGCCATAATTATGAAGCTGAAATTGAGGCAATCAAGATAGCCACAGAGAAATTACAAAATACCAGCCATGGTACACAACCTGTGGTGATATTGACAGATGCAAAATCCGTAATAGAGGCACTCCTGTCTGGGAAATTGCCAGTTCTGAGGACACTACTTTCTGAACTTAGCAGTCAGCGAAAGATCACCATACAGTGGATACCATCCCACTGTGGAATCCCCGGAAACGACAGAGCTGATCGATTGGCTAAGGAAGGAGCACAAGAAGAACAACCAGATGTGCCTATTACATACCACCAAAAGAAAAGAATGATCAAATCAGTTAGAAGGCCACCAAACCTTACTCAAGACGACTACCACGTTATGGACAGACCAGAACAGGTCATTCTTCTTCGCCTCAGAACAGGACACAATAGATTACGCAACCACATGTATACAAAATTCAAGATTGGTGACTCAGCCATGTGCACATGTGGTTTAGCGTCGCAGACAGCAGAGCACATACTCCAATACTATCACCACCACTCTGTAATGATGAAACTGGCAGTATAAAATGTTTGAACCAATCGGAGAGGGCGGCAGCAGCATCAAACAAACAAACAGTATCAATATGGTGGGAATGGGAGATATAAACATTATCCGGGTTTACAAGGCAGAAAGGGTAGTTGTTGCATTTATAATGTGTGTGTTGTTACATGATACATGCGTTCTGTGTATTTAGTATTTGTGTAGGTGTGTTTACGGAGCGTTGCATGTGGGCGTGTATGTGACGTGTGCATATTTTATTCATTGGACATATTTACATGTGAAGGGGGTAGATAGGGAGAAGGATAAAACTTTCCATTTTTGTTTCCCTTGTCACACTCTCACCCATTGGACCCACAACACCAATGCCCTCATCGCCACTCTCTGGTAATGATGGTAAAGGCAAGATCATTATTGGAACCAAAAGGTGAGGGTATCAGCAAAGGCAACAACAAACCATGAGCAAGGGAAGTGGGGGACATGGGAGATGAGGTTATATATTAATAAAGGTAAACTATAGTAATAATGCAAAATAAACCAAATACATCAATAATAATGATGACAAAAATTAACCTACTAAGAGTGATAACAGTACTGATAGTAACAGCAATGATACTAATAGTTATGATAAAGATCACATTTTCCAAAACTGTGATTCCATTTTCTGGAATTATTTTCTTTGGAATGGTGTTTGCATAGCATAGCAGGCACATACAATTGCAACCTCCAATGTTCAATAATAGTTGAAGTAAAGGGAGTTGGTTATCTTTTTCCCTTTGCTTATTTTTTTTTTAATTATTTTTTGGTCTTATTTGTAAGGGTTCATTCATTCCCCCCCCCCTTTTTTTTTTTTTTTTTTTGGTAAAAAGTAAACCAGCATTTGTATTTGCAAAAATTTTTACAATCTCATTGGTTTGGTAAACCTATGTGGTTTTGTATTCATTCATTCAATGTTCACTCACATTTTCTTGTTTCTTTCTCGCACTCATGTGTACTAAATTTTAAAATAATAAAGAAGAGTACTTGTGTTTACTCTGGAGATATCTGTGATATTTTGTGTTTACAACATAGGAAATTTATCCATTAGCATATTCCATTACTTGAACACATTTACATGTGAATGGGAGTTAACAAGGAAAAAGGGAAATCTTTACATTTCTGTTTCCCTTGCCACCCTCTCACCAATTGGTTCCACTCCACCAATGCCTTCATCATCACTCTCTGGGCAATGATAGAAAAGGCAGGATAAATATTTGAACCAAACCGGTGTGGGTATCAGCAAAGGCAACAACAAACATGAGCGAGGGGGGGGGGCACATGGGAAATGGGGTTTTGTTTTATTACTAATGATGACAATAATAATAATGACAAGAAGAGACATACTGAGGGTAATAACAGCAAATATAAAAAACAGCAATGGTAATAATAGTTATGAAAATGATAACATTTTTACAACATGTGATTCAATTTGCTAGGATGATTTTCTTTGGAATGGTGTTAACATAGTATATCAGGTACATACAAATGCAAACTGCAGTTTTTAATAATAGTTGGAGTAATAGGAGTTGGTTATTTTTTCCTCCTGGTTTTTTTTTCCCTTAACTGTAAGGGTTCATTCATTTTTTCCCCTTTGCTCTCTCTCTCTCTCTCTCTCTCTCTCTCTCTCTTTTTTAAATGGAAAAAATAAACAAGCATTTGTATTAACACAAATTTTTCCAGTATCATTGGTTTGGTAAACATATGTGATTTTGTATTCATTAATTCAACACTCACTCACATGATTCAAAGGGGGTGACAAAGGGAAAGGGAAATCTTTACATATTTGTTTACTTTGCCACGCTCCCACCAATTGGTTCCACTAAACCAATGCCCTCATGACCACTCTTAATGATGGTACAGGCAGGACAGATGTTTGAACCGACCAGTGGGAGTAATAGCAAAGACAACAAACCATAAGCAAAAGGGGGCACAAGGGAGATGAAGTTGTAAAATAAAAATGATGATATCAATAATTTTTATAACATTAATGATACAAAGATTAATGAGGTAGGATAAATATATTAATAATAATGATGATGATGATAATAATAATAATAATAATAATAATAATAATAATAATAATAATAATAATAATAATAATAATAATAATAGATATGTGATTCTATTTACTAATGATAATCTTAGTAAATGGTGGTAGTATAGCATAGCAAATGCTTTTAAAGCAAGCATCCAATAATTAATACATTGGAATGGAAGAAGTTGATTTTCTTTTCTCCTTTCCCCCTTCCCCCCCCCCTATCTATAAGGGTTAAATCATCATTTTGAAGCAAATAAACAGGCATTTATACTTCCACAAATGTTTACATGAGGGGTTATTCATTGGTCTTGGTGACCATATCTGTTATTTTATAATCATTCACTCACCATTTACTCACAGTTTCTTCTTTCTTTCTCGCACTCATGTATACCAAATTTGTAATACAATAAAGAAGAATACACATGATTTACTATGGAAACAGTTGTGATATTTTGTGCGTGTACATAAATGATATTAAGTGTGTGTTATATGTGCGGTGTTTGTATATGGCTGAGTTTCTACATGTCCATATGAGATGTCTATAGTAAGAAAGAGCTGTCAGTAGTTTTGTATGTATGTATTTTGCTGATTTTGGTATAGTGTTGAGAAAAATTGCTTTATATATGTCGGTTTGTTTGCCTGTGTGCGTTTGTATGAGGTGTTTGAGTGTTGCACGTATGGCTGTAATTGTTGGACATATATACTAAATGTGCTTCTCTGTCTCTGTTGTGTTATTTCTACATAGCTGACACTGTGATATTTGTTTGAATTTGTATGCTTCTGTCAGTGTTGTCGGTGTCATATTGTATAACAGTCTATATGTGATTTCCCTAGCTTTTGGTGTTATGTGTTTGTTGTGTAGGTTTGAAAAGGTGCATGTGAAGTCAGACATGAAGCATTTGTGTCCTTTTTTAATCCTAAGTTTGAGTGATGGTGCTTGTTCTCTAACTAACTGTTTGTATATTGTGTGTGTTGTTTGCTGTATTAACTGTTCATGTCCTTGTATTGCCTGTATGCATGTCTGGTAGAATGTTGGCAGTGTTCCCTGGTGGTGTGCAGTTGCATTGTTAAGAGGTGTTAGGTGTTTTATGTTGTGTGCTATATAATATAAAGCTAATCTATGTTCTGGATGTCTGATGATTTTACCTATGTGACTGA
Source organism: Cepaea hortensis (assembly GCA_963921405.1). Taxonomy (NCBI): domain Eukaryota; kingdom Metazoa; phylum Mollusca; class Gastropoda; order Stylommatophora; family Helicidae; genus Cepaea; species Cepaea hortensis. The sequence continues at coordinate 14,330,512 of OY992896.1, forward strand.
TTCTAAGTGACAGTATTTTTGTCTGGATGTCCTGTAGTGTAAACCACCCTTGTTTTTTGTCCTGTATGAGTGTTTTGTGTTGTATGCTGTGTATTGTGTTGGTGAAGATGAAGCGTCTGATTTGTATGTTTATGTTGTGACGGTCTGTTTGGGAGGGTCTAGTACTGTCGCTAAGTATAATATTTTGGGTATTATGTATGTGTTGACTATTGTGCTTCTACCAAATATTGTGGATGTTTTGTACCTATACCTATGTAACATGTCTGTGATCTGTTCGGTCAGTGAGTGCCATGTCTGTCTGTGTGTTTTTGTGGGATCACATGGAAATGTGATCCCATACAGCTTCATGGTGTCTGTGTGTCTCATGTCTGGAGGGAAGTCAGACTTTTGTTTCCACTTTCCTAGACCCATTATTTGTGATTTCTGTATATTTATTTTGGCTCCACTGCCTTTTCCAAAATGGGTAAAGGTGTGGAGTATGTTCCTTATTGAGATGTTGCTAGTGGGAAAGAAGGCTGTGTCATCTGCATAAGCGACGAGCTTCTGCTCTCCTATCCCATGCAGGAAGGTTCCTTTAATACTAGTGTCCTGTCTTATCTTCTCTAGTAAAGGCTCTAAGGTGAGCACGTACAGTAGTGGTGAGAAGGAACATCCCTGTCTTACAGATCTCGTGAGCCTGAAGTTAGCTGTCAGTGAATGGTTCACCAACACTTTGCTCTCAGGATTTTTGTACAAGATCTGTATCCACTGCCTGTAGTACTCTCCTATGTTACAGTGTTCTAGTGTCCTATGCAGGTAAGTGTGGGAAATTCTGTCGAAAGCCTTCTCTTGATCCAAGGACAAGATGGAGGATGGACAGTCTTTCTCATGTGTGTAGTTGATTATGTCTCTAATGAGGTGGTTGTGGTTGTGTATATTTCTGTCTTTAACACTGCACTGTTGGTCGGGGTGTATGAGTGTTGGCATGAAGGGTTTAAGTTTGTTGGTGAGTGATTTGGCATGTATCTTATAGTCTGTGTTGTGTAAGGAAATTGGTCTGTAGTTCTTCAGTTGTTTTTTGTCGGTGTTGTCTTTGTGTATGAGTGTGATGTAGGACATGTTACAGCTTTCAGGTAATTGTTGTTTGTCAAAGGCTTCCTGATAGACTTTGAGGAGAAGATTGCCTAGGATAGGAAAGAAATGTTGGTAGAATTCTACTGTCAAACCGTCTGGTCCTGGAGTTTTGTCTTTGTTTAGTGTGCTCAGTGCCTGTGTTATGTCTGTCAGTGTCAGTTCTGTGTCCAGTGTTTCTCTGTCTGTGTCAGGTAATTTCTTTGTGTACTGTAAGAAGTGTGTCTACTGCCTCTGCTGTGAATAGATGTGTGTAGTGTTGCTGGAAAGCGGTCCCTATGTGTGGTGTTTGTGTCTGCATGTTTCCCTGCATGTCTGATATTTTGCTGATTTGTCTCCTATGCTGTATATTCTACTCTATTGCAATGTACTGTGTACTGGCTGTCTCGTGTGTAATTGTGTTGAGCTTTGTTCTGAGAAGAGCACCCATATATCTGTGTTGTTGGTGTTCTTCTAGCTGTGCTTCAAGTGTGTGTAAATGAAGTGAATCTCTGTCTGTCTGTTTTGTTAGTCGTATGGCTGTCTGTATAATACGCTCCTGTCTTAGTCTATCTTTGTGGATCATGGTTGCTAAATGTTGTGTTCTGCTTCGTATCGTGTTTTTTTAACAAGTCCCAGTATTGTGTGATGTTCTCAGTCGGTATATTGTCTGTGTAAGTGTGTATGAGCTGTGTTATATATTGTACATATCCTGTGTCTTTCAGAAGTGTGTAATTAAACTTCCAATGAGGTGAACGCTTGTGTGGCTGCGTGTCTGTGCTGTTTGGGCTAATGTGTACTAGTATACCTTTGTGGTCTGTGAAGTCTAGTTTTTCTCGTAGGTGTTGGGTTTTTATGATGTGGTGTGTTGCGGGTGTCTAGAATCTGTCTAATCTGGATGATCTGTTGTGTGCTTTGTTTGTGTATGTCGTTTCTCTGCTGTCGGGGTGTGTTTGCCTGAATGCGTCTGTGAGGTTGTGTGTATCGATGATGTTTAGTAGTGTGTCTAGTTGATGTATGCTGTCCTTGCCGGATCTTCTCAGCTGTGTTCTTACTTCACCTCCTACTACATCCACTCCTTCAAGAACACAGTTGAAATCACCGGCAAGAACAATATTTTGTCCCCTGTATTTCTGTGTTAATAAATCGTCTAACTGTTCATAAAATAGAGGTTGATAATTGTAGTTTGGTGGTGCATGTATGTTAACAATAGCGTACGTGTGTGCTTTTTTTTTTACCTCAACTGTGCAAATCCTACCTTGTGGGTCTCTGTGTGTCCTAAAAATAGTCCATGTGTCGGACATTTGTAAGATCGGTGTCAAAATAGTTCATGTGTCGGAAATTTGTAAGATCGGTGTCCCTGACCCTGTGTTGTTTTCCGCCAAACTGAATGACGAATTTTTTAATCCTAGCCGTGTTACCAATTCTGCTGCTTCAAAGTCTGTTCGGATATTTGTTTCTTGTAATAAAAGAAAATCTGGCTTGTGTTTGTGTATGTGTGTGACTATTTGTTTTAATTTCATTCTCATACCACGAATATTTAAGCTAACTGAACATAAATTGGCAGCCATTTTAAAAATTAAAATAAACAACATGGTGGTTAAATTTAAGTGATTACCTTTATCTTTTCTGTGGTGCTTCAAATCTGGGCTGTATCTTCGGTTGTGGTGATATTTTTGTGGTTTTCGTTCTCCTCGTGGTCTTCGTCGGTGTTGATCAAAAGTGGTCCTTCATTGTCGTTGTTTTCATTCTCTTTTGTAGCAGCTTTCTTGCATGGTTTGGAAGGGGAAGGGGAAGATCTTCCCTCCTCTTCTCTTATGTCTTTGTTGCTTGAGGAATTTCTTCTCTCTGCCCACTGTCTTTTTCTGCCGTAGATGACTGTTTGGAAACCGTCGTCGTTGGCTTCTTGTGGAGTTGTTTTTGTTTGAGTTTCTACGGTTATCTCCGTGGTCACCGGTCTGCCAGCTACCTCGACGTCTTCTTGGACGGTGTTGTTTTGCTGTGTGTGGGCCTTCCCCATGATTGCCGGGAATTCCTCTTGTGCTAGTTCAGAGGTTTTCTTATTATTGTCTTTCTTCTGCCGCCTTGTCGGGCAGATCAGTGATCGTCTAGACTGCAAAATGGACATTGGGTCCGGCGACCGGGCATAGTAAACAGTATGCGGTGATCGCCTGTTATTTTTCCTGACGCCGTGATATTTGCGTAGTGCGGCACCGGTTTTGAGGGGGTGCACAGCACGCCCCACTTTCCGCCGCCGTACTGGATTCTGAAGACTTCTGCATTTTCGTCTCCAATTGTCTTTTCGACTATGAACTTAACTCCCTGTGGAGAAATCGTATTGGTAAGCCAATGAATTGTCACTCGTTCCCTTTCTCGTTCCAGGTGCTGTATCGATAGCTGTAATCCCTCCGCCGGCAGCTTTATTGTTTTGCCATTCAGGCCTTTGTACACTGCCACATGGGCCGCCTGTGTTAGGTTAACATACCACCGAGTAGGTGTTTCATACCGGTACACGTCGGCAATGCTGCCATGTGGTACACCACATGGGCCCAGCAGCGTGCTGGAGATTAACGAAGGCGTGGCCTTGGCCGCAGCACCAGGGCCGGTAACTGTGATTATCAACGTACCTTTGTTATGTAGTGGTCTTCCTTCCAGAAAATAATCGATGTCGATTGTATCCATGCTCTTGACTGGTGCCATGGCTGCTGTGAAGAAATCCGGAAATATCACCACAATGAAAATCTAAAACACGAAAGATTTGATCGTTTGTAAAGAGAAACCAGAGTAACACAAGATTTACTCCGCAAGACAACCTTTAGAAATGATCCATAAAATGTCCCTGACATCCCTGAAATCCCTGAATGTCATTTTTTTTTAAAATAAATCCAGCACTCTAATGTCTAACTGTCCCGACATATGATAACACATATAACCAATGACAAATTACGACATGCATTTGACAAGTTAACGACAGAAGTGACAGATGTGACATGTGCTTAATTAACAGCATAATGACCATATGTCTTATTACACACATCAGTATGTCGCTTTACAATATGTTAGGACACATTTAACATAAACCAGTGTCTTATCTGATACAGAAAAGTTTCATACTAGTCCTACACTAAAAACTGGTTAGCTAGCCATAAAACAACGTATGAGCTGGCAAACCATAAAATAATAATCAGATTAAGAGCTGCGGCTCCAGAAATAATCTCAATGAGCTCTCTAGTGATGACGGCTTGACGAGTTCTGTTAAATGTCAAGGTTAGCTTGTCAATCATCTCACCAGCACTTTTACTGGCAGCGTCCTTGGCTGTCATCCTGGAGCTCTGCTCACTGCAAGCCCCTCTCTTCATGGCAAACATGATGAGGCTGGCCAGGGAGAACTCATTGTAGCTCTTCAGAACATCCTCATCTATACTGTCGTAGAGGTTAAATTTGGTGGCTCCCTCCACCGCTGATGGAGTGAACAGCGGCAGTTCCGTCTGTAAATAGGAAATCACACTCCTGAATGTGTTGAAAACAAGAGTAGACCTGTCAGACTTGAAGTCAGAGTCCAGAATCACATTGGCCACCAAAGCAGCATCAAAGAAGTTGGGTGGTCTCTTGCCGTAGTCATTGAAGGTGCACAGGATGTTCTGTGCCTGGGTCCTCTGCAAGATTGCCCTAGCCTTGTCCCCCTACAATAATCAGCTTAGTGTTTGCAGTAGCACCTTCAGCCTCAAGCTTAGCCTTGATGTGCTTGACCACCGAGGAGTGGATACCACCACACAAGCCTCTGTCTGAAGACATACACATGATGAGGTGGTTCGGCTTGGAACTGTCCTGGGTGACCTCTGCTTTTTCATAGAAAGCTTTGGCTCCAACACCATAAGAACGAGCTGGCTCTCTCTCTCTCTCTCTCTCTCTCTCTCTCTCTCTCTCTCTCTCTCTCTCTCTCTCTCTCTCTCTCTCTCTTGGCATATTTGGCTGCGGAGACCATCTTCACGGATTTTGTGATTTTCTGAATGTTCTTCACAGACTTCAGACGAAGGCGAATTTCTTTCAGCGTGGCCATACCACGGATCTGTGACTGACTCCATTTTGGAGCAAACGGCGGTGCTGCCCTTGAGAAGATCGTCGCCATGTTGCAAAGAGAATGTCCTTATTTTTTTTTTTTTATAGGAGGCCAGCAAAAAATTGGTGTTGGCAGTCGTAATCGGTGTTGCAGTATGTCCTTATTTTTTTTTTTTCTTTTTTTTTATGTAATGTTTCCAACATGTATTATTCATAAATCATACAACAATGTCATAAGATAAATCCATATTTCTAGCAAACATACATGCAACAATATTTCCCACATGTATATATTTCTAATAAATCAAACAATACCTTTTCATAAGCTGAGACAATGGTTTGGAGAATACTGGGCATAAGGTCTTAGAGAAGCACGCCCCAACTACAAGTGCTTACATTTCTGGCAGATGAAATAAAATAATGAACAAAAAAAAGGTGATGGTGATGATGGCAGAAAAACCAAACTTAACAATCAATAAACTGATTAACAATTATTTAAACAAATAAAATCTAATTCAATTAATTAGTTTCATATATGAAGACTCTAAATTATTAATTCTGGACACACATTAATTGTCAGAAAATTGAGAAAATTCCGGCATATAGGTGATGTTTGGGAATTCAACAATAAATGGCACTTAAGCACACCCAAGACATGCTAACTTTCAATTTGCAGAATATCCACACGCCAGTGAAACTTCAACAAGGGATGTCCATGTTAACACAGACACTGGCAATAACAGAGTTATCCCACTGAAAAGCAGTGAAAACTTAGCTACAGGATCCAGTACCATCCTTCCTAATGTCTTTACAGGGAAAATAAAATATTGGAAGGAATGAAAATCCAAATTTGTGCATACCAGACTGCAATTATTTACAGTCTCAATGCTCATAGTGGCTCAGTGGATTCCAACGACATCCTGCCCGATAGTAAAGCCCACTCAGTTACGCTTCACACAGGACTAAGAGATATCCGATAGGTAATGTCGTCATCAAGAATCTGCATTGCCGGAATCTTCTTCATCGTCTTCATGATACATGTCCTCTTCCTCGTCATCCAGGTCATCTACATATGTGTCATCATAGAAGTCTGCATCAACCTGGTTGTCGTGGGGGGGGGGGGGGATGGACGAGACGCAATATTCCTGTAGTGTAGTGGGGACCCGCACCTGGTCTTTTTATGCATCTTCTTTTGTGGCTTGAGCTTGTTTCCTGATAATGTTTTCATATTCTTTCTCCTTTCCTTTGGACTCCTTCCATTTTCTGTACATGACTGATGCATCGACATTTGCAGGGGAAAATGTGTTGGGTTCATTTAGCAATGAAATCACACTCAGCAAAATGGTTCTGACAGTCTGAGTGGGGTTCCAGCGTTCCGAGGGCAGCTCTCCACTCTGTGGATCATCAATTGGAGGATGCAGGATGGAAATACACACCTCACTATTCTCATAAACATTTGGATGCCACATTTTAGAAATAAACCGAATGCTTGGAGGAGAATATGGATAATCTTGAGGAAATTTCATGTGTGCCTTGAAGTATCCACCCTCGTAAAGTGTTCCTGGGGGACCGAAAATCGCCACTTCCCACTCAAAGATATTGTCATCACTGACTAATTTGACACGAAATCCTTCCACGGGTTCTGCTTGAATCCTCTTCAGTTCAAGCTGTAGAGCTTTCACAGCGCTCCCAGCTGGGCTATGCGCCATTATCAACTATTATTATTATTATTTTTTTTTTTTAGGAGGCCAGCAAAAAATTGGTGTTAACAGCATGTCCTTATTTTTTTTTTTTTTTTTTTTGGGGTTTGGCGGTCATCCCAGACAAGCTGGTTCCCGCCTCCCCTGTTTTTGGCGTGGACCCTTAGTCCCACCGTGAGCTATTGCCCACAGTGGTCCACCGGGCCCACATTTAAGGTGATGCTTATGTGAGTTTTTTTTTTTTTGATCACCCGCCCCCGACCAGACCAGGCGCACTACTGGGGGGGGGGGGGGGGGATGCAGCAAATGCGTCTGATCTTAGACAAGGGACCGAGAATGATCATCCCGGCCTCCGACCAGACCAAGCGCACTACTGTCGGGGGCCAGCAAATACACTTGATCTTAGCCAAAAGGCCGAGAAGCGAAGCCCGGTCCACCGGGCCCACATTTAAAGTGATGCTTATGTGAGGTTTTTTTTTCTTTTTCTTTTTGGATCACCCGGCCCCCGACCAGACAGAGAATGTCCTTATTTTTTTTTTTTTTAAACTTTTATTGAGTGTTAAGAAACATTTGCATTTGTATTGTTCGTGTTGTTACAGAGCGTTGCATGTGGAAGTGTAGGTGACATATGCGCAAATTTTTACAACATTTGTTTCAACATTTTTACATTTGAAATGGGGGGGGGGGGGGTAACGAAAAACGAGTACAAACAACAACAAGACGGTAGTATACCATTATTTTCCCTCTGCCACCCACTCACCTGTCAGCTCCAACCCCACCAATACCATCATCACCACTTGGTAATGAGGAAAATGGCAGTAAAACTTGTTAGAACTGACCGGTGAAGGCAGCAGCAGCATCAAAACCAACAGTATTGAAAAGGTGGGGGGGGAGGAGGGAGGGGGTTGTTGTCAAGGAGTATCCTAGTTTACAATGCAGGAGGGGTAGTTGTTGCATTTGTATTGTTTGTGTTGTTACATGCGTACTGTGTGTTCAGTATTTGTGTGCGTGTTTTTACAGAGCGTTGCATGTGGGCGTGTAGGTGACATATGCGCAAAAATTACAAATATTTTATACATTTAAACATTTCTCCATTGACATTGTTGTAAGGAAATATTTTAAATCAAAAGCGTGATGGTAGCGGGCTGTTTTTATTTCCCCTGCCGCCCCGCTTTCCTGTCAGCTCCAAAAACTCCTCCCAAAGTACCATCACCCTTGGTGATGATAAACATGGCGGTGCAGAACTGAAACAAAACGGTGCGGGTGGCAGCAGAGACAACAATCACAGTATCAAAAGGGTGGGAAAGGGGGATGTGATAGTATACGCGTTTACAAAGCCATATATATTAATAGTGATTACAATGATAATAATGCAAAGTAACAACCAAATACTTAAATAAATATCATAGTGACAAGGAATAACAGTGCTGAGACTAGTGATAGACTCAATGATAATAAATAATAGTTTTAACATGTGATTTTATGTGCTAAATTGATTACCTTAGGAATGGTGTTTACATGAAATACATCTTATAATAATAATGACAAGGAATAAAAACCTACTAAGGGTGATGACAGCAATGCTAATATTTATAAACACAATGGTAGGATTTGTTTTGATAATGATCACATTTTCCAAACTTGTGATTCCATTGGCTAAATGATTTTCTTAGGAATGGTGTTAAAACATGGCAGGTACATACAATAACAATTGCATCTTGCACTGTTAAATAATATAGTAGGTGTAAAAAGGAGTTGGTTATCTTTTTTCTCCTTGCTTATTGTTTTTTTTTTTTTTTTTTTACATATGCATGCAATGTTCAATAATAGTAGAAGTAAAAGGAGTTGGTTTTCTTTTTCTCCTTGCTTATTTTTTGGTCATATTTGTAAGGGTTCATTCATTTTTTCCCTTCCTCTTTTTTTTTTTTTTTTTCTTTTTGTAAAAAGTAAAACAAACATCAGTATTAGTACAAACTTTTTTACAATCTTTACATTTAAATATTGAGCACAACCCACTACTGGCAACGCCGATCGCATTCTGGCATGACCCTAAGGCCTATCCACGTCAATATGGAAGCACTATACTCGAGTTTCGCCCTCATTTGAGCTCGTCAGTAGTGCATATCCCTGACCGGATCCGGAAACAGTCCCGGATCACGCGTGCGAAGCGGGTGTGTAACCACGCAGCACACACTGGATACACCAAATTATCACAACAGAACACCACAACGCTACCCATCGTAGGCTATGCTCAAGATTGCCCAATCGCCGCGACCGACGTCCGTCAATCGATGGGACCCGAACGATCAGGACTTCTCACTGGCAAGGAACACCAGGCCTCCTAAATCCAGTGAGCAATAATCAATTGATAATGTGGTTGTTTCGGGATTTGAAATTTAAATATTGAGCACAACCCACTACTGGCAACGCCGATCGCATTCTGGCATTACCCTAAGGCCTATCCACGTCAATATGGAAGCACTATACTCGAGTTTCGCCCTCATTTGAGCTCGTCAGTAGTGCATATCCCTGACCGGATCCGGAAACAGTCCCGGATCACGCGTGCGAAGCGGGTGTGTAACCACGCAGCACACACTGGACACACCAAATTATCACAACAGAACACCACAACGCTAACCATCGTAGGCTATGCTCAAGATTGCCCAATCGCCGCGACCGACGTCCGTCAATCGATGGGACCCGAACATCACAACGCTAACCATCGTAGGCTATGCTCAAGATTGCCCAATCGCCGCGACCGACGTCCGTCAATCGATGGGACCCGAACTATCAGTTCGGGTCCCATCGATTGACGGACGTCGGTCGCGGCGATTGGGCAATCTTGAGCATAGCCTACGATGGGTAGCGTTGTGGTGTTCTGTTGTGATAATTTGGTGTGTCCAGTGTGTGCTGCGTGGTTACACACCCGCTTCGCACGCGTGATCCGGGACTGTTTCCGGATCCGGTCAGGGATATGCACTACTGACGAGCTCAAATGAGGGCGAAACTCGAGTATAGTGCTTCCATATTGACGTGGATAGGCCTTAGGGTCATGCCAGAATGCGATCGGCGTTGCCAGTAGTGGGTTGTGCTCAATATTTAAATTTCAAATCCCGAAACAACCACATTATCAATCTTTACATTTTTGTTTCCCTTGCCATCTCCTCACCAATTTGTTTCATTCCACCAATGCCTTCATCAACCTTATCCGGGCAATGATGGTAAAGGCAGGATAATTATTTGAACCAAACCGGTGTGGGTATCAGCAAAGGCAAACACAAAACCATGAGCAAGAGGAGGGGGGCACATGGGAAAGGGTTTTTTGTTTATTACTAATGATGACAATAATAATAATGGCAAGAAGGGGCATACTGAGGGTAATAACAGCAATTATAAAAAAACAGCAAGGGTACTAATAGTTATGAAAATGATAAAATTTTTACAATATGTGATTCCATTTGCTAGGATGATTTTCTTTGGAATGGTGTTAACATAGCCTAGCAGGTACATACACTTGCAAACTGCAGTTTTTAGTAATACTTGGAGTAAAGGAGTGGGTTATATTTTCCTACTTGTTTTTTTTCTTAAATGTAGGGGTTCATTCATATTTTCCTCTGTGTTCTCTCTTTCTTTTGTTTTTTAAATAAAAATTTAACCAAGCATTTGTATTGACACAAGTGTTTACAGTATCATTGGTTTGGTAACCATTTGTGATTTTGTATTTATTCATTCAACACTCACTCACATGATTCAAAGGGGGTGACAAAGAGAGGAAGGGACATGACCACTCTTTATGATGGTACAGGCTGGACAAATGTTTGAAAACAAAATAGTGGGGGTAGTAGCAAAAGCAAACAAAACCTTAAGCAAAGGTGGGGGGGGGGGGGAACATGGGAGATGAAGTTGTAAATTTATAATAATGATATCCTTAATACTTTTCAATTTAATGATACTAAAGATAATAAGGGTAAGGTAATGATAGTAATAATAATAATGATCATAATAATAGTAGACATTTCCATAATAATAAAAATAATAAATAAACAACAAACATATATTAATAATAATAGTAATAATAATAATAATAAATAGTATAACAGATATGTGATTTTGTTTACTAAAGTGATAATCTTAGTAGTGGTGGTGGTATAGCACAACAATTGCATTTAAAGCAAACCATTCCATAAATAGTAATTTGGAATGGGAGGAGTTGATTTTCTTTTCTCCTTTTTTCTTTTCCCCTTATCTATAAGGGTTGAAACCATCATTTTGAAGCAAATAAAACAAGCATTTATACTTCCACTATTCTTTACATAAGGGATTTTCCATTGGTCTTTTGACCATATGTGATCTTTTTTAATCATTCACTCACCATTCACTCACAGTTTCTACTTTCTTTCTCGCCCTCATGTATACCAAATTTGTAATAAAATAAGGAAGAGTACATATGATTTACTCTGGAAATAGTTGTGATATCTTGTGTGTGTACATAAAGGAAATTAAATGTGTGTTATATGTGTGGTGTTTGTATCTGGCAAAATTTCTGCAGGTCCATATAAGTTGTCTGTAGTAAGAAAGTGCTACAAGTAGTTTTGTATGTATGTCCTTAGCTGTCTGTGGTATAGTATTGAGAAAAATTGCTTTATGTATGTCGGTTTGTTTGCCTGTGTGTGTGTTTGTATGAGGTGTTTGAGTGTTGCGCGTGTGGCAGTAATTGTTGGACATGTATAATAAATGTGTTCCTCTGTCTCTTGTGTGTTGTTTCTACATAATTGACATTGTTTGGATATGTATGCTTCTACCTGTGTTGTGGGGGTCATACTGTATAACAGTCTATATGTGATCTCCCTAGCTTTTGGTGTTATGTGTTTGTTGTGTAGGTTTGAAAAGGTGCATGTGAAGTCAGTCATGAAGTATTTGTGTCCTCTTTTAATCCTAAGTCTTAGTGATGGTGCTTGCTCTCTAACTAAATGTTTGTATATTGTGTGTGTTGTTTGTTGTATTACCTGTTCATGTCCTTTTATTGCCTGTATGCATGTCTGATAGAATGTTGGCAGTCTTCCCTGGTAGTGTGCAGTTGCATTGTTAAGAGGTGTGAGATGTTTGATGTTGTGGCCTATGTAGTATAGTGCTAGTCTGTTCTGTTCTGGGTGTCTGATGATTTTACCTATGTGACTGATTCTAAGTGACAGTATTTTTGTCTGGATGTCCTGTAGTCCAATACCGCCTTGTTTCCTGTCTTGTATGAGAGTTTTGTGCTTGATGCTGTGTATTGTGTTGGTGAAGATGAAGCGTCTGATTTGTATGTTTATGTTTGTGACGGTCTGTTTGGGAGGGTCTAGTACTGTCGCTAAGTATAATATTTTGGGTATTATGTATGTGTTGACTATTGTGCTTCTACCAAATATTGTGGATGTTTTGTACCTGTACCTATGTAACATGTCTATGATCTGTTCAGTCAGTGAGTGCCATGTCTGTTTGTGTGTTTTTGTGGGATCACATGGAAATGTGATCCCATACAGCTTCATGGTGTCTGTGTGTCTCAGGTCTGGAGGGAAATCAGACTTTTGTTTCCACTATCCTAGGCCCATTAACTGTGACTTCTGTATATTTACTTTGGCTCCACTGCCTTTTCCAAAATAGGTAAAGGTGTGGAGTATATTCCTTATTGATGTGTTGCTGGTGGGAAAGAAGACAGTGTCATCTGCATAGGCGATGAGCTTCTGCTCTCCTATCCCATGCAGGAAGGTTCCTTTAATACTAGTGTCTTGCCTTATCTTCTCTAATAAAGGTTCTAGGGTGAGCACATACAGGAGTGGTGATAAGGGACATCCCTGTCTTACAGATCTCGTGAGCCTGAAGCTAGCTGTCAGTGAATGGTTCACCAACACTCTGCTCTCAGGATTTTTGTACAAGATCTGTATCCACTGCCTGTAGTACTCTCCTATGTTAGTGTTCTAGTGTCCTATGCAGGTAAGTGTGGGAAATTCTGTCGAAGGCCTTCTCTTGATCCAAGGATAAGATGGAGGATGGACAGTCTTTTCCATGTGTGTAGTTGATAATATCTCTAATGAGATGTGTGTGGTTGTGTATATTTTTGTCTTTGACACTGCACTGTTGGTCTGGGTGTATTAGTGTTGGCATGAAAGGTTTAAGTTTGTTGGTGAGTGATTTGGCGAGTATCTTGTAGTCTGTGTTGAGTAAGGAAATTGGTCTGTAGTTCTTCAGTTGTGTTTTGTCAGTTTTATCCTTGCATATGAGTGTAATGTAAGACATGTTGCAGCTGTCCGGAAGATTTTTTTTGTCAAAGGCTTCCTGATAGACTTTGAGGAGAAGATTGCCTAGAATAGGAAAGAAGTGTTGGTAGAATTCTACTGTCAAACCGTCTGGTCCTGGAGTTTTGTCTTTGTTTAGTGTGCTTAGTGCCTGTGTTATGTCTGTCAGTGTCAGTTCTGTGTCCAGTGTGTCTTTGTCTGTGTCAGATAATTTCTTTGTGTACTGTAAGAAGTTGTCTTGTATCTGTGTGTCGATTGTCTCTGCTGTGAATAGTTGTGTGTAGTGTTGTTGGAAAGCAGTCTCTATGTGTGGTGTTTCTGTCTGAATGTTTCCTTGCATGTCTGATATTTTGCTTATTTGTCTGTTACGTTGTACATTCTGTTCTATTGCCAAATATTGCCTCGTAGCTGACTCTTGTGTAATTGTGTTGAGTTTTGTTCTGAGAAGAGCACCCAGATATCTGTGTTGTTGGTGTTCTTCTAGTTGTGCTTCTAATGTGTGTAAGTGATGTGCGTCTCTGTCTGTTTGTTTTGTTAGTCGTATGGCTGTCTGTATGATGCGCTCCTGTCTTAGTCTGTCTTTGTGGATCATGGTTGCTAGATGTTGTGTTCTGCTTCGTATGGTGTTTTTCAATAAGTCCCAGTATTGTGTGATGTTCTCAGTCGGTATATTGTCTGTGTACGTGTGTATGAGCTGTGTCATATATTTTACATATTCTGAGTACACAGAACAGTGTTCCAAGAGAATGTCCTTATTTTTTTTTTTTTTTTTTTTGGGGGGGGTTTGGCGGTCATCCCAGACTAGCTGGTTCCCCGCCTCCCCTGTTTTTGGCGTGGACCCTTAGTCCCACTGTGAGCTATTGCCCACAGTGGTCCACCGGTCTGATCTTAGCCAAGGGACCGAGAATGATCATCCCGGCCTCCGGCCAGACCAAGCGCACTACTGTCGGGGGGCCAGCAAATACACTTGATCTTAGCCAAAAGGCCGAGAAGCGATGATGAAACAGGGTTCCAAGAGGATGTCCTTAGGCAAAAGATTTGTACGTTGTGAAGAGAAACCAGAGTTACAAATTATTCGATTCGATCAGATGGCAAATATCCCTCAACGTGCAGGTTTTTTATACTGTTATTGCATTGCATTATACCTAATTTAAAATATACGTAATAAAGAAACAAGATATGTCACCCACTTATAATCTTCATATTATAAATACCATGATAGCATTAAAGTGTCATATTCCAGTATGAGTTATTCAACAATAAAATCATCCGAAACAAATTCCGAAGAGTCATATCCCTTCTTAACAGTTGAATAAATATTATGCCCCTTTGTTTTATGGATAACAACTTTCCCCTCTTCCCTCCATCCATCTTTATATCTATCTTACCTACCTAGCTATCTTACCTGCCTACGTATCTATCTATCTCGCGCGCGCGTGCGCGCGCGCGCGTGAGAGTGAGAGGACACATAAAGGACGTCGGTTTTATGACTTCATTTCGGATCTTGTCAGTTTTTCTCCTCAAAATATTATGAAATTTTAAATCGTAAAGTTAATTTCCAAGCAATGGAAGGCATTTTGCATATTTCAGAAATGAGCTCATCTTCGGGATTTTAATCTTCTGTATAATTTAATATTAGTTAGTCTATGATAATTTAATATCAGTTAGTCTATGTTATGCAAAATTGGCATATGATGAAAACATTTAGAAGAGAGTGTTATTTCCCCTTGGTAAGGAAATTCTCTATGTGCTGTGCTGTAATGGCCTTTAAATAGTTTGTGCGAGAGCTTGGCTGTACAAGTTATCTTCGTTTGACAGAAGACAGTTTGCGGATTCGGTAAATATTAAAACGAACGATAAGGTTTCTACATAAACATGTAAATGAATCGATTTCCTCTGAAAGGTAAGAAAGCTCAAAGATTGAAATGTATGTAAATTTGGAACATGTACCAGATTGCTCCCGCCTTGTCAAAATAATGACAGAAAATGGCACATGTGACACGAAAATCACACAAACGAATTGAACTGCTGAAAGTGAACATCAAATAACAAATAATTAATACTTGTGTTTAAATAAATAGGGCCTATCACTAAAACAGAAAATGAGGCATGTTGAATGTCACGTGTATTCAAGCCCGCTACATGATGAAGTGGAAACATAGACCTGGACTTCAAGTTTCCTTGCGGACTGGATACGTGTGGAATAAAATCTGCGTGTATTACATAACTGAAACCTACAGTTCATCGCTCTGTCCTTTCATGTTGAGGGGATAGCGCGAACGCAGTCCCCCTTACGAAAAAATTACGCACTCGAGTCACCCACATTTGGGGTGATCGCAGGCGTCAACCCAACCGAAGTGCAATGGAAGGGCCTCAACCTGGGTGCACCACCTTATTGATCATGGTAGCTCCCGTGCCAGGTAAGTATGCTTCTTGAATGTGAAAATCTGACTTAACCTTTAGATGCAGTAAGATTCGCTAAGTGTTTATTTAATGACTGCGCACAGATTATTATTCAACAGATTAAATCTGTCGCAAACATCAGATTCCCATGTATGCTCTGATATAAGTTAAATAAAACTTATGAGCGGTCTCTGCATATATTAAATGTTCTTTGTCGGTAGGGACAACGAAACGTTTCTGGTGCTCTTTTGCGAGTTATTTCTCTTGGGGAAACATATGCAACATAATGCTATGCTATATGTATTAGATTCTCTCCCTTTAGTTGTACGACTATTTTATCTCTCTCTCTCTCTCTCTCTCTCTCTCTCTCTCTCTCTCTCTCTTTCTCTCTCTCTCTCTCTCTCTCTCTCTCTCTCTCTCTCTCTCTTTCTTCTTCTTCTCTTCTTCTTCTTCTTCTTCGTAAACATAACGGTGTATTTAGTGTGAATAGTGAATGTTCAAGGTGTTGCCGTTTATTTGTGAATTTTCATTGTGTGCTACGGAGTATTGTCATATGTAAGTTTTTGGGTGGCGTGTGAAATTTAATTTCTTACAAACTCGTGAAAAAGGCTGTGGCAGGACAAGTCAAGAAGACTGGAGACGAATACAGGTGCAGTGGATGACCAGGGCGCTCTACGTGCCTTGCCGACATAAGCTCACCATGTAACAATAGCTGGGTTTGGTTTTATTGAATATATTATAGGAAATTATCGTTTTTGAAAAGAAAATATTACGTTATCATTGTCTTATTCAAAAGATGCTTATTATTAACAACATCGCTTATACAATATATTCCACAATCTCTTTTGTGTTCATCACTTAAAATGTCATTTTAATTGAAGATAACATTAAAACATTAATTTATTACATTGTTATCGAACTTTGAAAACATCTAGAATTAAATTGCATACAGTTTTTACTCAATATATATATATTTTTTTTTAAATAATTTTAATTATAAGGTGCCGTCTCCGTGGCAAATGTCTTACGGAAGCAATTCCTAAGCCCGCTTGCCCGCGTTTGAAACATAGCTGTGACTGATTTGGCAACAGACCGCGTTTCGTTGGTTTTTTACGAAATAGTATGGGTGCCGGTCGTTCAGAAAGCAATAGCAAACTACCGAACGTACACTTGCCAAGACATCACAATAGGCAAAAGAATGATGTTGTTAACTGCATCGTCCTGTAAAGGATATGCAAGTAACTTTACAAATATGAAATTATATTTCTTAACTCGGTGCCTTTTTACATTCAATTTTAATCGAATATTTACTTGTAGGCCTACCAGTATTATAAACACAATAAAATCTCTTGCATTAGCAATATTACATTACTCTATTTTCTTTTTCGTGATAATTTATGAACGTTTCTTTTCATGGCCGACAGTTCTTTGGCCATATGTCAGTTTCTTTGTCACGCGAGAGGTCGAGAATACGACCATAGGCTAATCAAGAGAAATTGGTTTCGCCTCTACCCTGCCCAGCCCAAATAAACCCATTGTGCCTTTGATTTAGCAAACTGAAAGAAACTTGGCTATAATATTTTCTACGCTTCTTTGAATGACAGTGCATTTCTGTGTACACTTTTCTACAGCGGAGGAAAATATCAGTTCATTTACTTTACACACAGCATATTTTAGAATGCAGATGTTCTATACACTTTTTTTTTTAGGCAACTTGTGAAATGCGACGAAGCTGTTTTCGGTGCCTTGTCTCTGACGGGTTTCTATTTTTCGAGACTGCAATTAATTAAGTTATTATTAGAATTAGTCCATGGGAATATCGATACATGAAGCCCATAATCGGGCACTCTCCCGCTGTTTATACTTCACCTCGACACCGCAAGGTACAAGAGGACCATGATGAGATTTGATGATGATAAGATGAGATTAGAATTACGTGTGTTAATTACTGTTAAAGAATTTTGATACATCTACCTAAATTTACATATTACGAAAACAATCTGCGAAATCAATAGAGAGAAATATACTTGTGCTCTATAGATTAGAGTCATTAGACAAAAGCATTGCATGCAGTGAAATGTTACAAAGTGATAGCCTACAAACTTATCTCCTGTGGATATCTGTCATCTGATCTGATGAATCCGTTAACCCAATGGTCGGAGGCAGGTGTGCGTGTCTAAAATCATCAACACGGAGCATTCTCTTTTGGTCTCTATCTTCTTCTTTTTCTTCTTTTGTTCGCTTGAAATATGTCTATAACTGCAATGTTGTCTCTTGTATGAATCTAGTCTTTTTTAGTTCACTCAGCGGTCCATAAAGTTTATCTTCCACTGTTGTCTCTCTAGGCCAGAAGGTTCGCCTGGATATGTTGTAGTTTGGGCAGTCCTGGAGTATGTACTCTGCTGTCTGCGACGCCAAACCCATGTGCACATGGCTGAGTCACCAATCTTGAATTTTGTATACATGTGGTTGTGTAATCTATTGTGTCCTGTTATGAGGCGCAGAATAATTACCTATTCTGATCTGTCCATAACGTGGTAGTCGTCTTGAGTCTCTATCTTACACGGTACATATTCGAGAAGGAGTGCAGTAACCTGTCCACTATTTAATTGTACTTGCTCAAAAATGTGAGTGCATAGAATTTCAACGTTTGCATCTTTTGTCTATTCTTGAAACCTGATAGGTATAGTCTACAATTCATGAAGACTGATGTATATACTGCTCTGGACACTTCTTGAAGATTGAGACACAAACTAAGCAGTATATTTCTGCAGACTGAGATGTATTCTCATCATCAAGTGCCGTGCCAGCTACCGTAGGCGTGCATGGCTCTCCACAGATCTCGGTCTTTGGTGTTCTGGATAAACTCTGCTGATGATATTCTTCCATGCCACCGTCTCAATCCGTCCAGCATCATTTCCCTTGGTCTGCCTCTGCCTCTCTTCCCCTCGATCTTTCCAGTTGTCACGATGTTCTCCAGTGCCTCTCTTCTCATCACGTGACCAAAGAAAGATGTTTGTCTCTTTCTTATTGTTGTATTATAGTGTTCTAGTTTCATTAGCCTCTTTCAGGCAATCGCTTAAAAAGTCGCCAGGGTCGACTTCATTGCACCGGGTTTTATCCCATATGGCTCGGTCTCTTTCCGCAGCACGGAAAGCGTCGCACAAAGCACGAACTCCGTAGCTTTTAGCGACGACCCACAGGAGTCTCCGAAACATTTTACTCGTAAACCGAAGGACGCGGCCTGGAATCGAACCCACGACCTTCGGAGCACGAGATAAACGGCTTGACCACTTCGCCACAGAGACTTCATTTCAGGCAATCGTTGTTAGTTACTCTGGCAGTTCAAGAAATTCGCAACATTCGTCTTAAAAACCACATCTCTGTTGTTTCTAAATTCTTCCTAATTTGTTCATTTACATTCCATGATTCGCTGCCATACAGCAAAACTGGTTCTATATAGCATTTCAGCACTCTCTTTCTTACATTCATTGATAGCGACTTATTGCATAAGATACTCTTCATTTTCTGAAATGCGGCTTTTGCCTGCCCTATTCTGCTTTTAATCTCTGTTGTACATCTTCCATCTGATGTTATAAGTGCCCCTAGGTATTTAAAATTATCCACTTGGTTGAGAATTTCCCCTTCTATTTCTATGCCACATTTTGGTGTCCCCATATTCTTTGATATCACCATTGTTACTGTTTTCTTGATATTCAAGGAGAGTCCTTTCTGTGCACTCTCTGATACTACAATGTCCAATAATTGTTGTGGGTCTGTTGCATTATCCGCCACCAATACTGCGTCATCTGCATAGCGTATACTGTTTAGATAATATCCTCCTATTAGTATTCCTGGCTTCTCTTTGTTCTCTCTAATTATTATTTCGCTATACTGCTATAGATGTATTCTGCACAGTACATTTCTTAGACATATACGTCTAAGCACTTCATGAAGACTTGTTACTTGACCTCCTTCCCTCCCAGACAGGTGTTACTTGACCTCCTTCCCTCCAAGGCAGGTGTTACTTTACCTCTTTCAATCCCACTTAGTTGTTACTTGACCTCCTTCCCTCCCAGGCAGTTGTTACTTGACCTTTTTCAATCCCACTTAGTTGTTACTTGACCTCTTTCCCTCCAAGGCAGGTGTTACTTGACCTCTTTCCCTTCCAAGGCAGGTGCTACTTGACCTCCTTCCCTCCAAGGCAGGTGTTACTTGACCTCCTTCCCTCCAAGGCAGGTGCTACTTGACCTCCTTCCCTCCAAGGCAGGTGCTACTTGACCTCCTTCCCTCCAAGGCAGCTGCTACTTGACCTCCTTCCCTCCAAGGCAGGTGCTACTTGACCTCCTTCCCTCCAAGGCAGGTGCTTCTTGACCTCCTTCCCTCCAAGGCAGGTGCTACTTGACCTCCTTCCCTCCAAGGCAGGTGCTACTTGACCTCCTTCCCTCCAAGGCAGGTGCTACTTGACCTCCTTCCCTCCAAGGCAGGTGTTACTTGACCTCCTTCCCTCCAAGGCAGGTGTTACTTGACCTCCCTCCTTCCAAGGCAGGTGCTACTTGACCTCCTTCCCTCCAAGGCAGCTGCTACTTGACCTCCTTCCCTCCAAGGCAGCTGCTACTTGACCTCCTTCCCTCCAAGGCAGGTGCTTCTTGACCTCCTTCCCTCCAAGGCAGGTGCTACTTGACCTTCTTCCCTCCAAGGCAGGTGCTACTTGACCTCCTTCCCTCCAAGGCAGGTGCTACTTGACCTCCATCCCTCCAAGGCAGGTGCTACTTGACCTCCTTCCCTCCTAGGCAGGTGCTACTTGACCTCCTTCCCTCCAAGGCAGGTGTTACTTGACCTCCTTCCCTCCAAGACAGGTGTTACTTGACCTCCTTCCCTCCAAGGCAGGTGTTACTTGACCTCCTTCCCTCCAAGGCAGGTGCTACTTGACCTCCTTCCCTCCAAGACAGGTGCTACTTGACCTTCCCTCCAAGGCAAGTGTTACTTGACCTCCTTCCCTCCAAGGCAGGTGCTACTTGACCTCCTTCCCTCCAAGGCAGGTGTTACTTGACCTCCTTCCACCCCAGACAGTTGCTACTTGCCCTCTTTTCCTCCCAGGAAGTTGTTACTTTTAACTCTTTATACCAGGCGATTGTAACTTCTAATGCTTTATATCTCAGGCAGTGTGACTTACATGTTACGATGCCCACCTATGGCTTGTGTTGACCTGGTTCAATTCCTGTTGGACTGGGTGGTTTTTTTTCCGCACAAAATAAGGAAAGGACGGTATACTTCCCCCTGATTCTTGGCTAGTGGATTGAATATGGAGCTTTCTCGGATAAGGATGAAAAAACCTCAGGGTCATGGACATGTTGCGTGTGTTAATACTTTCTCAGAATGTGGAAATCAAACAGGGCAGGTGGAATAGGCTGCTGCCCAGAGACAATTTGAAAACACCTACAAAATGATTTTCGTCAATAATCCGGCTGAAAACAATCGGCGAAATCCAAAACTGATGAACACCAAGGCAATTATTTCTATACAGCTTTGGTCCCATGATAGAGCTAAAATGACAAGGTTAACTTATTAGCACACAGCGAGAAACAACACCAAACTGAGCAGAAGAACGCATGGGTCCCTTTGTTTTCACAAAATTAGCAGCAAGGTCATGTGGACACGCAGACAAAATCCGAGGCAACTGATGGAAACCGAGACATTTTTCGTGCAAAGAAATCGGCGAAAGCCGAAACTGATGATGACCGAAATCAATGAGAACCGAGGTGTCACAGTATTTATAGTGTGCGGTTCTGGTAACAGATATTTGAAACGTCGATGCTATGGGCTTCATGTGCTGTGCTAAGATTCTGCTGATGTAATCTGTAGGAGAAGATGCTTCACAAATAAGTCATCTGTTGCTCTAAATACTTCTAGTTCTCCATCACACCATACAAAGAAGATGAGCTTTCACATCAATCTCCATCACCACAGGTCCATCATAGAACTTATGGAGATATCCGTGTGCACACGGTACACTTCAGAAAGTGGAAGCATGCATGCTCCTTGCGGAGTAGCCAGCATCACTGAGAGGATGTATATTGAGCATATCATGATTTTCTGCCCAGGGCATGCAGGTGTGCAGGGCAATGAACAGGCTGATGGATCAGCTGCTGCTGCTGCTGCTGTTCCTCTGGGTGAACTTTATGATGAAGGTGATGTGTTGAAGACTCTCTAGAACTAGGCAGAGGGCTATTTTATGATGAAGGTGATGTGGTGAAGACTCTCTGGAATTGGGCGGAGGGCTATTTTATGATGAAGGTGATGTGGTGAAGACTCTGGAACTGGGCGGAGAGCTACTTTATGATGAAGGTGATGTGGTGAAGCCTCTCTGGAAATGGGCGGAGCTACTTTATGATGAAGGTGATGTGGTGAACTCTCTCTGGAACTGGGCGGAGAGCTACTTTATGATGAAGGTGATGTGGTGAATACTCTCTGGAACTGGGCAGAAAGCTACTTTATGATGAAGGTGATGTGGTGAAGATTCTCTGGAACTGGATGAAGAGGCACTTTATGATGAAGGTGATGTGGTGAAGACTTTCTGGAATTGGGTGGAGCTACTTTATGATGAAGGTGATGTGGTGAAAACTCTCTGGAATTGGGCGGAGCTACTTTATGATGAAGGTGATGTGGTGAAGACTCTGGAACTGGGCGGAGAGCTACTTTATGACGAAGGTGATGTGAATACTCTCTGGAATTGGGCGGAGCTACTTTATGATGAAGGTGATGTGGTGAATACTCTCTGGAATTGGGCGGAGCTACTTTATGATGAAGGTGAAGACTCTGGAACTGGGCGGAGAGCTACTTTATGATGAAGGTGATGTGGTGAATACTCTCTGGAACTGGGCAGAAAGCTACTTTATGATGAAGGTGATGTGGTGAAGACTCTCTGGAACTGGATGAAGAGGCACTTTATGATGAAGGTGATGTGGTGAAGACTTTCTGGAATTGGGTGGAGCTACTTTATGATGAAGGTGATGTGGTGAAAACTCTCTGGAATTGGGCGGAGCTACTTTATGATGAAGGTGATGTGGTGAATACTCTCTGGAATTGGGCGGAGCTACTTTATGATGAAGGTGATGTGGTGAAGACTCTGGAACTGGGTGGAGAGCTACTTTATGACGAAGGTGATGTGGTGAATACTCTCTGGAATTGGGCGGAGCTACTTTATGATGAAGGTGATGTGGTGAATACTCTCTGGAATTGGGCGGAGCTACTTTATGATGAAGGTGATGTGGTGAAGACTCTGGAACTGGGCGGAGAGCTACTTTATGATGAAGGTGATGTGGTGAAGCCTCTCTGGAAATGGGCGGAGCTACTTTATGATGAAGGTGATGTGGTGAAGACTCTCTGGAACTGGGCGGAGAGCTACTTTATGATGAAGGTGATGTGGTGAAGACTCTCTGGAACTGGATGAAGAGGCACTTTATGATGAAGGTGATGTGGTGAAGACTTTCTGGAATTGGGTGGAGCTACTTTATGATGAAGGTGATGTGGTGAAAACTCTCTGGAATTGGGAGGGGCTACTTTATGATGAAGGTGATGTGATGAAGACTCTGGAACTGGGCGAGAGCTACTTTATGATGAAGGTGATGTGGTGAAAACTCTCTGGAATTGGGCGGGGCTACTTTATGATGAAGGTGATGTGGTGAAGACTCTGGAACTGGGCAGAGAGCTGCTTTATGATGAAGGTGATGTGGTGAAGACTCTCTGGAACTGGGTGGAAAGTGCAGCTGAAGAGACAGTATCCATATCTGGACAGACCGGCTCGGAAGGTGGAGGACCTGGACATTACTCAAAGCCTAGAGGAAATGCTAGGGAGACTTTCAATCAAGCTGCTGCTGCAATCCTCAGCATAGAAACTCTTTAGTGGCTTTTGAAGACGTAAAGGAGTACAAGAGGGAATGTCCCACATAAGGGAATGTCCCATGTGAGGGAATGTCCCACATGCAGTGATGTTGATTCTTAAATATGCTTCTATCTTCATCCTGTCAAGAAATGCCAGCCACCCCACCCAGAACACTCCATCTTGATACAAATTTGAACCTGGCCCGCCAGCCAGCAGGCAAGAGTGCTAGCAGCTATGTTACTGGGGCTGCCATTTGAAAGTCATGCACTCATGATTTTTCATCGTGGGTATTTCCCCCTACTGGGCATCTGCTTCATAACTTCTGGGGCTGAAAAATTTCATGACAGGTTCCTTTCCTCAATGCCTTTGCTATCTAAAAGAAAGCAGGCCAGTATATTATACACTCATTTAAATACAACCCAAAATTCTTGTGACTTAATGTGACAGATTCAGACTAGAATTCAACTGCAAGAAAACATAAATTATCTTTACCTCTAAGATGTCTCTTCGCCATGGCAGAGGACGTACGAACGCAGTTTGTAGTCCTGCATACCACACTTGAAACACAGCTGCGGGCGATTTGGAAGCAGACTGATTTTTATACATTAATCATTCAGAAAGCAATGGCAAACTACTGAATGTAAACTTGCCAAGAAATCACAAAATGCCCAAAAATGTTTGGGTTAACTGCAATGTCCTGTAAAGGATATGCAACTAATTAAGGAGAAAGAAATACCACAATGTAACATCCAAGGAAATGGGAATATTTCTTAAACACGTGGATCTTTACAACTATCTCACAACATTTATAACATCTAATGGAAAGTGCCTTGTAGAGACTAGAACAAGAATCACTAAGGCTCAGGTATTCTTCAGCAAGAGGGGAAACATATTTACCAATAAAAACTCATTTGCAATGAGAAAATGTCTTGGAGTGCTATATAAAATCCATACTGATACATGAATATGAAACATAGACAATAAGCAAAACTGCATCAATCAGCTGTGGTATGTAGCCACTATATTTACATACTCACATGACATAATGAATGTCTACATTTCAATATAAACAAGAAAAACTACCATGCAAATATAAACACAACATACTAATGTAATGTAATTGTTTTATCTATTTTATTTTCAGTGGGATAAAACTGACAGTAAAAATTATGTCCCTTTTTTAATTTCATACATTAGAATATTCAAAGCATGTTCATCTCTTGGAAACAAAGGAAAACCACCACATTAATCTCTCAACAATAGACTTATGGGCAGTTAGAAAGCCAGATTCATAGTTAGGTGGTGCGTTGAAACATCTTTCTTTTTCAAAGTCAGTAGCATGACATAATAACATGACAGAATTCAAGGACATTAGTCTGAGAGGATAAAACAGACATTTGATTAAAATATAACTTTCAAATGTTCATTTCTGAAAATGTTAGATAACACAAATACTTACTAAAAATTTGATTTTTTTAAAAAGAATTTTGTGAAGTTTCTGAACATAAAACAGGGTATTAGCAAAAATAGTATGTTCATTATTTTGTTCAGTATCTATAATGTCAGTTACATGAAATAAATCAGTACAATTTCAGTTCTCTTTTTGAAGATTAAACAAAATACACCAAATGCTGGACACATTTTTTTCTTCTGTGAGATTAAATATTTAGTAAAAGGGTTTTATTTTAAGTTCTGTACCATGAGATGAAATATTTAGTAAAAATGGTTTTGTTTGAAACGTGTGTGGAACAAATGAAATGATTTTTGCTTTTAATTTACATTTCAGTGGGATTAAATAAATATATAGTAAAATTGTTTGTTTTAATGAAATAGCAATGGCATACTTCAAAAACCGTTAAAAACAAACAAATAAGCCTAAACTTCGTTCATTATATGGAATGAAATAAATAAATAGTGACAATATAATGTTTTACAAATCTTATTAAAGTTCACTCGTGTAAAAGATAGTAACAAACACGTCTGCGGGATAAATCAGATATTTGGTTTACAAACACGAAGGCTTCTTTATTTTGAATCTGAATTCTGGAGGCATAAAACTAATTATAAAGCAAATAATTTGTGAATAATGTTTTATTCATTTCAGTGGGACCAATTCTACTTTTCCTTTCATTCGCTTAAAATATATTGTCTATATTTGTAATTTTGTCTCTTGTATAAACTCCACTGAATTAGACACTTAATTAGCATTATTATTATTTTTTTTCAAAATGAAGGCAGTAACAACACTTCTGGGTTATAACAAGGAAATAATGACAACAGAGAAAACTTTGTTTCATTTCTTTCCAATGTCAAAAGGTTAAATCAATTTCTGTATTTTATAAACAACAGTCACCTTCACCCATTTACAGTAATGAGTACTGAAGATGTACTTAGTACAAGAATGTTGTTTCTTTTTCTCCCCATGTTTTAAATGCATCTTTCATTTTTGTTATCTTTTAAATCTGAATCAGCACCCTGAGCTCCCACAGACTCTGACACATCAACACATTCAGTCCTGGAGGAGACGAAACCTCCATCGCACTCATTCACATAGCGATTATAATACTTACAGAATCATATATGTACACAGCTTTAAGCAATATTCTATACATTGCAAGAACAACACAACTCAAAAAGTATGACAATCAACCTGTCTGTACAAAACTAAAATATAAATGGAAGAAATGGGGTTAAGATTTTCTCCAAAACAGATTAATCTCACTTGCAACTCCGCCATTTTTTTTTATTTACACTGAAACACCTTATTTATATTCTGACTTGTTTTGTATTCTCGCTGTACAACTACAGCAAAATGCAGCTCATTAACATATCATAATCATGCACAATGAATGACCAATGTCAGAGACAAATTTAAGTCTTTGAAATGTGGTTATAAATACAAAGCAGTGAAAAATTATGGGAGGAGGAGAAAATAAACAAAAGTGTATTGCAAATGCTGAGATTGATGAAAATGTTAGTGGATGAGATCACAGTTAAGACAATTAAGGTACTTCAGCCTTAAAAAGAGATGTAGCTCTTTGTTAAAGTATGCACTGGAGGGGAAAAACAATCCACAAACAAGAGTAGAAGAGGAAAGACTGGATACATGGATAAATGATATATAAAACTTGATTAAATACTGATTGTTTAGATATCCAATGAACAATAGGAAATCATTAACGTGTTAATTTCTTAAATTAAATGATACTCATATGCCATCAAGAAATGGAACATATGTGCAAACTTGACATTAATACTCTGATAATATTTCTTTCTCAGATACTGAGGTACTCATATGTCATCAAGAAATTTATCATATGTTCACATTTGACATTGTGAAATAAAAAAAAATTTTTGACATTTGACAACGGTGAGATGACTGTGAATCTGTAACCTTGACCAAACTGCAAGAAAATCATGCCTACAGAGGTGAGGAGCGCTGTGCGGAGGGTCAGAGAAGAAGAGTCAAGCAATACAGAACTGGTCTCATTTCCTGTTACATGCTGAGGGAGACAGAGGGGATCCGAGCACTTATGGACTAAATGGTTCAATGTGCAGTGAGAATAATTTGACAACTGACTAGCTACCTACCTAACAAACTAACTAACTAATTAGTTAACTACCTAGCTAACTAACTGAATAACTAACAAACTAATTGATTACCTAACTAACAAACTAATTGACTTCTTCTTTCGTTCGCTTGAAATATGTCTATAGCTGCAATGTTGTCTCTTGTATGAATTTAACTGTCTTTTTCAGTTCACACAGCGGTCCATAGAGTTTATCTTCCACTATCGTCTCTCTAGGCCAGAAGGTTTGCCTAGATATGTTATATTTTGGGCAGTCTTGAAGTATGTGTCTGCTGTCTGTGACGTCAATCCACATGTGCACATGGCTGTTTCACCAATCTTGAATTTTGTATACATGTGGTTGCGTAATCTATTGTGTCCTGTTCTGAGGCGCAGAATAATTACTTGTTCTGGTCTGTCCATAACGTGGTAGTCGTCTTGAGTAGGGTTTGGTGGCCTTCTGACTGATTTGATCATTCTTTTCTTTTGGTGGTATGTAACGGGCACATCAGGCTGTTCTTCTTTGGCTCCTTCCTTAGCCAATTGATCAGCTCTGTCGTTTCCGGGTACTACACAGTGGGATGGTATCCTCTGTATGGTGACCTTATGCTGACTGCTAAGTTCAGACAGTAGTGTCCTTAGTACTGGCAATTTCCCAGACAAGAGCGCCTCGAGTATTGATTTTGCATCTGTCAATAGCATCACGAATTGTGTACCATTGCTGGTATTTAATAATTTCTCTATTGCTATCTTGATTGCCTCAATTTCAGCATCATAGTTATGGCAGTACTCTCCTGTCGGTACTCTGGCTGTGTCCCTAGTATTATTTGGGTATTCTATGTACACTCCTGCTCCTCCATTTCGAACAGCATTTTGTGCTGACCCATCGGTGTAGACTCAGATCCAGAGGTCCTATGGGTATTCTTCATCAAGGGGGCTGAGTGGTCTCGAGGTATGGTGTCCGCCTCGAGTGCTGTAAGTCCCGGGTTCAGGCCCCGGTGAGGACCGGGACTTATTTAAAAAATCCACCTGGACTTCCAGTAATAAAATTTCCCCTGGTCTCTGGGTAGTGAGATTGGACACCCGTGTGTATTGTTGCGCACGTAAAAAATCCCCTGGCAGTTGGAAATCGAAAAAAGAGTAGCCTAATGGCACTGCCCGAGCAAAATTTCGAGTTAAAAATCTAACCAAAGTATTTCAGGATCCTCGCCGGTGCTATGGAGTTCGTGCATTGAGCTGAGTTTCTCCAGACTCAGGTTTGAGTTAGGAGGAAAACGGAACACTTATGGGTTAAACCGTGTGCCGTGATGTTAATCCAACGACTAAACTAAACTAAGGAAGCTGAGAGTGGCTGTTCTGCGCTGCACGCTGTTCTGTTCTTCCTTATCAAATATTCCTCTCACTTTTGTCTGGATTTGTAATGATAGTATATGTTCATCTTTCCATGGAGTTTGCTCTGGAATAGTTGTTAGGGGGATACCAACTGTGGGCAAATCGGTGGTTTCTCTGCAGAGTCGTTTAGTCTGGTGGATAAAACTACTTCTTTTCAACCGCCCCATAGCTAGGTTTTCAAATCTGTTCTTCATAGGGTGGCCTGGCAAGCTGAGGAACTTTTCTGCTTGTATTAGTATTTTCGTATGTCTGCACTCTCTCAGTGCTTGTGTCCTCCCCATCTTCTCCATTTCCACTATAGGGTTTGATCTCATCCCTCCTGTGGTGACTCTAAGCGCTTGATTTTGCACCTTGTCCAGCTCTTGTAGTGTGGTTTTTGATGCCAAACACCACGCAGTTGACCCGTATTCCAGGTGTGGTCATATACTCTGTTGATAAACTCTGCTA
Organism: Cepaea hortensis; assembly: GCA_963921405.1. Classification (NCBI taxonomy): domain Eukaryota; kingdom Metazoa; phylum Mollusca; class Gastropoda; order Stylommatophora; family Helicidae; genus Cepaea; species Cepaea hortensis. The sequence goes on from OY992896.1 coordinate 14,359,331, forward strand.
AGTATTTTCCCACTGGCTCCCCATGTGGTTCCACTTAGCTTTCTAAGGATGGCTATTTTCCTTCTGGCTTTTGCTACTGCTTTGTTGATGTGCTTTCTCCATGTCAGCCTGCCATCAAATGTTACTCCAAGGTATGTTGGGTTTTATCTTCTCTTAGGGGTGTTCCATTTATCTGGATGACCACTGCCTTTTGTTTTGGAGATAGGGTGAATAGGGTGGTGCTGCACTTGTCAGTGTTTATGCTGACACACCATCTATTTGCCCATGCAACAAATGTATCTACGGCTCTTTGTAGCAATCTGGTGGCCACTGATGCATGTTCATTTGTGCTCCATAGAACCAGGTCATCGGCGTGCATCGCCGCTTTAATTCCATGCGGTAGATTAGCAACGAGATCACTGATGAAAATTAGAAAAAGTGTGGGGGACAAGACTGCGCCCTGGGGAACACCATGACGCAGTAGTACTTTCTTGCTCTCGAGTCCGTCTATCTGTACTCGGGCTCTTCTGTTGTGCAAGTATGCTTTCACCCATTTGTACATTCTTCCATTGACTTTGCAGTTTCTCAGTTTATTCATCAGACCTTCTTTCCAGACTTTGTCAAAGGCTTTCTTCAAATCTATCCATGCCGCAAGCACCGGCTTCTTCTCTTGGAATGCATCCTCAATTTCTTGAGAGAGGTAGGTTGTCTGATCTTCCGTAGAGTAGCACTGCCTAAAGCCAGCCTGCTGTGGCACAAGGATGTTTTTACTTTCAATGTACCACTGCAGTCTGTGATTGATGATGCACTCCAGTGTTTTGCAGAGACAACTGGTGAGGCTAATTGGTCTGTAGCTAGAGGAAATGGAACTATCTTTTCCTGATCTTAGGAGGGGTATCATGATTGCTTCTCTCCAGGCTTGTGAAACACTGCCTAAGGTCCAACTGTTATTGAAGATCTGCAACAGCTTTGCTTTGGCCTCTGTTCCTAGGTTCCTGATCATTTCATTGGAGATACCATCAGCTCCTGGTGATTTTCTCATTTTCAGTTTTGATATGGCTAGCTCCAGTTCGCTGATTGTGATGGGTGCCTCCAGAACCTCATGTACTATTTCCTTCTGTCCTGTATGTTGCAGTTTCTCTCGAATCTCTTGTTGTTTCTCTGGATTAATTTTGATATTGTTATCTTGTGCGAATGAGTCCGCAAAATGGTCAGCTGCTTGCTTTCTTGTTGAGATGTTTCCATCTTTATGTAGTGCAATTTTTGAGTTTCTCCCTGTGCCCTCGTCATTAAGCTGTTTTATTAGCTTCCACAATTTCCTTGTGTCTCTTTCAAAGTTCAGAGACTCCGTTTTCTCTTGCCAGTTTTTCCGTCTAGCCTGCAGCTTCACCCTTTTAAATTTGGCTTTTGCGTGCTGGAATTTATGTTGTGGTGCTCTTGGCTGGGTGTGGCCTCTACTAATTGATTAACTACCCAGCTAACTAATTTAATAACTAACAAACTAATTGATTACCTAGCTAACTAACTAATTGACTAACTAACTAACAAATTAACTATTGTCTAGTGTACCCGATACAGTCCACTTCTTTTCTATTTAATGAGCACAAAAGTACACTATTCATGTGCTTGCTCCAAAGTTTGAGAACCCCAAGGGATTCCCCCAATTGTTCTTAATTTAAGGTTCAGTATGCTCTCACGCATAGGAGAACACAGCGACAAATGGAAAGATTGGTGGCAGAAAAGGCATGAGAGAAATCATGCTGGAGAGTCTCAGACAATGTCATGGAGGAATATCATAGACAGAATTGACCCAGAACATCAGGGACGGAAACCTGACGAGATGCATGAATGCCTGCGACACATGGGAAGTCACAGAATGATGATGTCACCGGAACTCTCACTGTGTCTCTAACTTTCTGATCAGCACTCATCTGTTCAACCACAGAATGACCACACAAGCTTGAATGATATATACACATATGATTATATGCCATCTTCAAAGTTTCCATTCTCTACCCATGAAAAATGTCTCCTCCTTGCACAACGGCCTTCAACTCTTACCTCCAGCCACTCCAGAGCTGGGTCTCTATAAACTAAAAGCTCTCTAATTATCTTCCATTTATATCATTCGGTAATTTTTCTGCAAAAGGAAGAAGAAAGAAAAGATGGCCTGAAGAGGAACCTGCTGAGGTCTGAGGTGTTAAAGGCCCATCATATTTCATAGGCCTGAATGCACAGAGGAGTTGGTAGCCTGTCTTATCCTAAGAGAAGGCGACGAACACTGATAAACTGCTCTGCTGATCGTGCGAGATGACGAAACGTGGTTGCCCATGCTTACTGGCATGGCACATGACAAGCAACAATCAAAATTCATGTTATCTCCGTTTCATCAACAGATGGTATCCGAGTCCTCTCTCCAATGGAAAGGTCCAGGTTTGGGTGGGTCTAACCAGCCACCTTTGATAACTGATCTAAGCTGAGAACTGATCTGATCCACTCTGAGAGCTGACCCACTCTGAGAACTGACCCACTCTGAGAACTGATCTACTCTGAGAACTGATCTACTCTGAGAAATGACCCACTCTGAGAAGTGAGCCACTCAAAGAAACTGATCTACTCTGAGAGCTGACCTACTCTGAGAACTGAGCCACTCTGAGAACTGAGCCACTCTGAGAACTGACCCACTCTGAGAGCTGACTTACTCTGAGAATTGATCTACTCTGAGAGCTGATACACTAATTTGTGTAATAATACTAATTTGATCCACTTCTTTACTTGCAACCGTCACTTGCCTGTGGTCCTATCCATTTATCAGTGATGATATTCTTGTTCTCTGGCTATGAGCCTCAATAGGGCTGCCTATAAACCACTTCTGATCTATGTCTAAAAGCCTCAATAGGGCTGCCTAAAAACCACTTCTGATCTATGTCTAAAAGCCTCAATAAGGCTGCCTAGAAAACCACTTCTGATTTAAGGTATAAGCCTCAATAAGGTTGTTTAGACAACCACTTCTGATCCGCAACTGAGCTTGCAAGTGACACTCACAGAAATAGAATTACATTCTTTTAAAAATATAACTTTAAATCAAGGGAGATTATTCGAGTACTCACTATGTTTTTTTCACCCCAGAAATTTATGACATGCATATGAGTGTTGAAAAGCAGCGACCACTCCAACAATCCAGAAATGCTCATATATTTCAAGACACACAAAGCTTCCAGGTAATAAAATAACTGTTACAGCATTTTTTTTTTTACAAAGAATTGTCCAGCAATTTTACAAAGGAAATAAAAGACTAAACATTATTTCAGCTACTGCTAGGTGGGGTGGGGTGTTGTGAACCCAGCGGTGCCGTCAGGTCCCTTGGGCTGTCTTAAAACTGTTATATGTGGTAATGTGGGGTCTGGCTTGATAATCTGTGCTGAACTGATTATAAAAAATAAACAATAATAATGATAAGTCAAATTTTAGCATGTCAAATGCATGCATTTAATACATAACTTAAATGCTACAGAACAGGTTTTAGAATATTGTGAACCTGGAAGAAGAAAAATACTGACATCTAGAACAGCTGAACTTTGATTCAAAATGGCCCATGAAAAGTATTATGCTTCAAAAACTGAAATACTCTGGCAATGTTAAATATCACTGGGGACTTGTTGGTGTGGTGGGAAATGAGGACAGGCGGACAGATTGGCTGGGTGTGCACTGCTCAGTGGAACAGTGGTGTATGATTAGCTGGGTGTGCACTGCTCAGTGGAATAGTGGTGTATGATTGGCTGGGTGTGCACTGCTAAGTGGAATAGTGGTGTATGATTGGCTGGATGTGCACTGCTCAGTGGAATAGTGGTGTATGATTGGCTGGGTGTGCACTGCTAAGTGGAATAGTGGTGTATGATTGGCTGGGTGTGCACTGCTCAGTGGAACAGTGGTGTATGATTGGCTGGGTGTGCACCGCTCAGTGGAATAGTGGTGTATGATTGGCTGGGTGTGCACTGCTCAGTGGGGTATTGGTGTATGATTGGCTGGGTGTGCACTGCTCAGTGGAATAGTGGTGTATGATTGGCTGGGTGTGCACTGCTCAGTGGAACAGTGGTGTATGATTGGCTGGGTGTGCACTGCTCAGTGGAATAGTAGTGTATGATTGGCTGGGTGTACACTGCTCAGTGGGGTATTGGTGTATGATTGGCTGGGTGTGCACTGCTCAGTGGGGTATTGGTGTATGATTGGCTGGGTGTGCACTGCTCAGTGGAATAGTGGTGTATGATTGGCTGGGTGTGCACTGCTCAGTGGAATAGTGGTGTATGATTGGCTGGGTGTGCACTGCTCAGTGGGGTATTGGTGTATGATTGGCTGGGTGTGCACTGCTCAGTGGAATAGTGGTGTATGATTGGTTGAGTCTGCACCACTCTGTGAGGTATTGGTGTATGATTGGCTGGGTGTGCACTGCTCAGTGGAATAGTGGTGTATGACTGGCTGGGTGTGCACTGCTCAGTGGAATGGGGGTGTATGATTGGTTGAGTCTGCACCACTCGGTAGAGTATTGGTGTATGATTGGTTGGGTCTGCACCATTCGGTAGGGTATTGGTGTATGATTGGTTGAGTCTGCACCACTCGGTAGGGTATTGGTGTATGATTGGTTGGGTCTGCACCATTCGGTAGGGTATTGGTGTATGATTGGTTGAGTCTGCACCACTTGGTAGGGTATTGGTGTATGATTGGTTGAGTCTGCACCACTCGGTAGGGTATTGGTGTATGATTAGTTACCACTCGGTAGGGTATTGGTGTATGATTGGTTGGGTCTGTACCGCTCGGTGGGGTATTGATGCACGATAAGGCAGACGTGGATGGGGGACTTTTAGATTGCGTGTATAGTGCAGAAGAACAGGTAGATTATCACGGCTAGGAGAGAACGGTGATGCAGGGAATGACCAGAGGATCTGGCCGACACTCAGGACTGAGTGGATAGGCCAGACAGACATATAATCAGACTGTTACTGGTAGCAGTATTGGAACTCTTCATTAACTGTTGAAGAGGACGGAGCACATATGGGAATGTTCTGAGTGCGTTGATGTCAGATCTTGACTCAACTCAGCTATCACTGTGGTTTCGAAAGAACGCCAATGGAAGGAATGGCTCCTGGAATAAGAAGTAAGCAATCGACCAGCATTAAGACGGACAGGCCTTTGTATATGCCTTGGGTGGAAAGGTGGATGAAGTCGGAGATAAATCCAGAGATCAAGAAACTTCTAGAGGGCCATGATGAGAGCCACATTCTCCAAACTACCTTCTACATGATGTTGAAAACAACAATCAAACACGGACTGTCAACTAAATGAATCAACAACTGTCTTTACTGCCTATAGTATCTTGCTGTAAGTGTGTGTGTGTGTGTGTGGGGGGGGGGGGTGTGTCTTGAGCCTGAGGAATCAGTGCAGTCGCAGAGAACTGTGCAGGTTAGGATTTTTCTTTTTGGCCCTGACAGAAAAAAATCCACACCTTACTGAGGATTCAAACTCGAATCTCCCAAAGAAGAACCCGGCATTCTAGCCACTCGGTTAGCCACTCCTTAATTAATCAACAAAAAGTTTGGATTGATGAATGGAGCGACCAGAAAACAGTAGCTCATCATGTGCACAAAAAGGTGTGCCAATCAATACTTAGCTGGCATATAACAGTCGCCATATGCTGGCGGATGTACTTTGGGAAACAAATCACTCACAGATATTTAAGAAGGCAATGATGCTAATAGCAAAATCAGAAGCAGATTTACCCATAAATAGCCTAAACGAAGCGTGTAAGGAGCATAACATGAAAATTAGCATCAGTACAACAGAGAATAACTATAACCAAAGAAGAAAAAAACAAGAAGAATGTTGAGAATTTATAGAAGAATGATGAGAATACAGCGTATGGACAGAACGAGGAATGAAGATATCTTGAAAGAAGTTACTCACAAAAAGAACTGGCTAGTCACAACAGAAGAAAACAGTCTGCATTCTTTGAACACATCATGAGAAGTGTATTTCGTTACAATGGGAAAGCTGGAGAGGAAGAGAGGCAGGGGAAGACCAAGAGAGTAAGGAATTATGTGGAAGCTTTAGAGATGTGATTTTATAGAAGAATATCGAGAACACTGTGGATGGAAAGAAAGAGTAATGAAGACATCTTAAAAGCAGTTAACTCAGAAAGAGAACCAGTCACTCACATCAGAATAAGACACTCCTCATTCCTTGAGCATGTCAAGAGAAGAAGGTTGTTATCACAACAGAAAGGTTGGTGGGGAGGAGGGACAGGGGAAGCCCAAGAGAGTAGATGCTGAGCAATCTGACATCATGGCATGGAGGAACATCAGTATCAGAAATGATTGACAGTACATGAGATAGAAGATTGGGCAGACATGATCACCAATGCCACATGGACTACGAGGGTAAGTTAATAAGTAAGTCACAAATGATTGTAGAAAAATTACTAACTAAGACAACAACTTGAAACCAGTTTATTTTTATACATACATTGTCCCTTTATTTCTCAACATAATTTCCACCAGCATTGATGCACTTATCCCATCGTTTTATCAGTCCTCCCAAACTGGCTGCATAGAACTGTGTGCTGTTTTCATTTAACAGTCGTCCCACAGAACTGTGTGACTTACTTATTGACTCACCCTCGTAACTTTTTCTACCCAACTATGTACTGCTTTATGGGAAATCACTTGGGGCTAAGTCACTGAAAACCCACCTTGGTGGGAGACATTTCGCGAGTGACGCCGAAGTTGAATGTGAAGTGAAAAACATGGTTTAGAAAACAGAGAAAACAGAACAAAACCAGTTTGGAATCCCCCCTTTTAGGGTTTCCATGGGGGGGGGGGGGGGGTGGTGGTTATATGCAGTCGGTTTGGGAGGACTGATAAAATGAAGGGATAAGTGCATCAATGTTGGTGGAAATTATGTTGAGAAATAAAGGAACAATGTATGCATAAAAATAAACTACTTTCAAGTTGTTATCATAGTTAGTTACTTTTCTACAACCATTTGTGACTTACTTATTAACTTACCCTCGTATAAGAAGAAAATATATCTGTAGTGTTAATTTATCGCACAACCAAGGTCTCTTATCTATTTGATTGGAGGTTTGTATGGGGAAATGGATACGAACGCTCGTTCTTAAACATCCGATGTGCTGATGTTGAGGTAGAGGGTTTAACCCCAACACCGGTCAGTTGGACTAAAATGTTGACTTAACAGCCAGTTAACGCTTTGGGATGCATCCATCCAGCAGGAATCAATACTGTTGTAGATGCCACTGTATAACTCTGCTGACTTCCCTCTATATATTCATATGTAACTGTTTGCACACCTTTGGCTCCACATATTCTTATTTGGCATCTTTCACAACTGAACTTCTGTGCCTTCCTGGCAACGATAGATGTGTAGTGGCCTAGCTACAGGTCATACATAGACTTATTCTGTTTGTAGTTTAACGTTATTAAATTGTTTAATTTCATGTTTTTCTTTAGCTCTGTGTTGTGAGGAAGAGTATTATGATCCAAACATTGATTCATTGTGTCGGGATATATTTATTCTCTCTCCGACATTCAGTGAAAAATTACTTACTGTACAGGATACATCTGTTTTTTTTAAATATTCTGCCAAAGTTACTAACTTGCATCCTGCACGAGTTAACAGCCAGTGGATTAGGGGCTAGGCCAACATCCTCCTATGATTAAATAATAGACAATAAAAGCAGCATAATCTACACAATGAACCCTGACCTCTGATTCTGTATACTACTGCCACAATCAATGGGTGTCTCATCGCCAGCTTCACCGTCGTCGTTATCATCTTCATCTGGAGCCAGACAGCCAAATATCCGAAGCCTAGCCTGTGCATATTCTGCTTCCCGCTGTTGTAATGATTTGCTGTGTTTTGAGGACTTTGAATTACTAGTGGTTCTGTTGGGTAAAACGAGAACATTCACAGCAGGAGGAATTCAAACAAAAACTGACAAATAAAAACAATACGGAAATTTAAAACAATTTTTCCCATAGTGAATTTGAATAACGAAGAGACAACAATAGATTGCACGGTTTATTGCCTGGCATATTTTGCTGCATCTTGTCAGGTACATACTGCAGAAATCACACAACATAAGGCAAAGTAACTAGATAAACCCTTCAAGCTGAAATATACACACATTATATGATATACACAACACACAAAATAGTGCTTGTTAAAGATCATGGAAGCCATCAAGATTAATCTGCATAGGCCAATTTTGTGCAAACATAAAGGCATGATAGTCAGTTTAAAATTACTGTGGTAGACAATCAACATTACTGTGCGAGCATATGTATATTTCAGCTTGAAGGATTTATCTAGTTATGTTACTTTATGTTGTGTGATTTCTGCAGTATGTACCTGAGATGCAGCGAAATATGCCAGGCAATAAATCTTGCAATCTATTGTTTATGTCTTCGTTGTTCAAATATGGAAACCAGCTATTGACTCTGGTGATGGTGTGAGGTTGCGAACAAGTGACCAACGCTTATAGGCATGGCCTGTGATGTTGATGATGATTATGATGATGATGACTGTTTGGATTCAACGAGCATCAATTGGGAAGCTACTTATCAGGATTGTGCCCTAGAACGGGCGATCAGCAAGGTAGAATGGATAAGAGAACTTGCTCTTAAACTTCCGGTGTGCTGATGCTGAGGTAGCGGTTTCAAACGCTACACCGGTCAGGTGGACTAAATAAAATGTTGACTTCTCGTCCTTGACTTGTGGGGGGGGGGGGGGGGGGGGGGGATTACAAGTACCTCAGACGTTGGAGTGGGTTTGCCTGATGGCGAAGGAGAGTGGTATAAGGAAAGCTAATCCACACGCAAAAATCAGTCTAGAGCACTAAAAGTGGTAGCATGTGTATCGGCAGTGCCTGAGTTCAAAGCGAGCAAAGGAAGCAGAGCATATCCGTTAAAACATCCTTATTCTAACGAGGATAAGCGAGAGTTTCAAGCTAGGACACAGATAAGTTGATATTTGTACATTCATGTAGTGTCGATCGTGTATTTGTTCGTCTATTTTTGTTTGTTTGTTCTGTGCTGACGAAGGCTTTGGCTGCAACGTCCATTGTTTTTTGTAGTTGTGCTTTGGTAAAGCTCTCAACCTACTTCTTGATTTTCAGTGATTCATTCATTATTCTAACGAGAGAAATTCAGGAGACTGCCGGCCATTTTGTGGCTGGGGAAAGTTCTGTCTTAGCACAGATTTCTTATGATAAGCCAATGTGGCCTACACCTTACGATTTTGAATAATCTTAATAGCTGTAGCAATATTTTCTAGTGTGTCTCTTATTATGACATGGCTAAAGAATGTTCTTGTCTAATGTCTATGATTTGCTTCCTTTGTGTTGTAAGAACATCTTTACTCATTGTGGTTGGTCATATTTTTAAAATCCTCCTTTCTGTGGCGAGGCTCTGGAGCAATAATCTTAAATAAAAACAAGAAAATCAGAAGGACCACAAGAAGCACAGAATACACAAGCCATACTCACTCTGTACTGTTTGTAAGATTCTGGGAGGAATAGGAAGGCCCTTTTGTTTCTCGGCGGAGGATGCGAACCTGAGGCTGATACTGTGACCTTCCAATATCTTCTGATATGATCATACCATCAGGGTGAGAATTTAAGATTGGTGCCCTGGAAAGAAAATGTGCTCACACTCTGGAATTGTTGCTACATGAACTATATACCAGGTCTCTGAATACAACGTGTGTGTACTAAGTGATTCAATGAGTGTGATCTTAAAGGTCAAGGCAGGTTCTGTTATGTGAACAATAGGCTGAATCACTGCGGATGTTTCTGTTCTTATTCTTCAGGTGTCTGGCCTGGAGCAGACATTGTCAGCCATGCCTCTCAACTCCTCTCTGTTATCTGATATTTTAATTAAACTAATATTAATCATCTTCTTGTGCCTATCATCTCTCAATATATTGGCATATGTGTCAATATGTGATATGTATTTTCCAATATGTTCCTCCTCATGGGAGATGAGTGGTCTCGAGATATGGTGTCCGCCTCAAGTGCTGGAGGTCCTGGGATTTTTTCACGTGGACTTCTAGTAACAATATTTCCCCTGGTCTCTGGGTAGTGAGTTCGGATGCCCGTGTGTATTGTTGCGTACGTAAAAAATCTATTGGCAGTAGGAAATCGAAAAAGAGTAGCCTAACGGCGCTGCCCGGGCAAAATTTTGAGTTAAAAATCTACCCAAAGTATTTCAGGATCCTCGCCGGTGCTATGGAGTTTGTGCACTGGGCTGAGTTTCTCCAGACTCAGGTTTGAGTTATGAGTAGAACAGAGCACTCATGGGTTACACCCGTGTGCCGTGATGTTGATCCGTCGACTAAACTAAACATTCTATGTCCACAATATTCTCTGTCCATGATATTCTAAACATTCATCTCAAACGGGAATCTCATCTCGTACCTTGCGGTATCGAAGTGAAGTATAAACAGCGGGAGAGTGCCCGCTTTAGGGTTTCATGTATCGATATTCGCATTGATTCTGTTATTCCCTGCGTCCGTCGTTTACGTGGTCGGCCTCTTCCTCTGCTTCCCTCTGGTCTGTACATCATTGCTTGTTGTGGTATACTGTTAGCTGGTAACCTACTTGCTACAAACTACTACAAATGGGAATATGCACGTTAAAAAAAAGTTACTTGCATATCCTTTACAGGATGTCGCAGTCAACCCCAGCAATTTTTGGTTGTTTGTGATTTCTTGGCAAGTTTATGTTCAATAGTTTGCCATTGCTTTCTGAACGACCAGCACTCACACCACTGTATGACAACCAATGCAAGGCGATCTGCTGTCAAATCACCCGCAGCTGTGTTTTGAACGTACTGTGAGGGGTCGCAAATTGTGTACGTAACTCCGTTCACCATACAGCCAGCATATAACACACAGCAACACAAGTTCCAAATTAGGAACCAGATGTGGGCATGTGAAGTGTTCGGACTACCACATCCTGTAGGCCTGAGCGAACGAAAGAATAGGTAGTTAGTCTTTTTCTCCCGTAGCAAATGTCAAGAACTGACATCGACCCTTCACCTGAACGTGTTCATGTCATTGTCAGTGTAATATCCAAACCATTACATCAATGCATCTGCCTGTATGCATCAACACCAAAATAAAATGCTAACCAAACAATAATTAATGGGGGGAAAAAACTAAGATATATGCTTACTGTTTCCTTCTTTCTTCTTTATGTTCAATGCCCAGAGCCATTTCTTCTAACCTTTTATCCAGAATCTGTTACAATATTGGAGTGGATCATGAATAAATTAATTAAAATTTTAAAAAAGTATTACATCATTAATGTTAGCATTTGTCAATTATCTCCAAGTCAGGTCTTAGTCAGATATGACTGAGCTACCGTATGACAGTAGACGGTACTACCTGCTTTCTGTCAGCGCCGAATGTTGGGCGGCGCCTACCAAACCCGACACCCCACATTGTGCCAACGGCTTCGGGCGGAAGAGCGCAATTGGGAGGGTACTAGCCTTATACTGGTGCGAGGAAATGCAACCCAAAGACAAAATAAGTCATGGCAGGGCAGACCAGGCCCTAAGCCTTGGTTGGCAGCTGGTCTAGGATCGAAGCTCCGACAGGCGGACAGTTAGAGCATTGCTTTGCTGATCCGGCAGCTTCTGCAGCTTGTCTTGTTCCAGATGTATAGGTGTTAACTTTCCTCTGGAGTGAACTAGGCAGGCCGAGAGAGGGATCATGCTGCATGGGCAACACATGGTTTCTTTATTTTAGCCCAGGCTTTGTGCTATGGAGAGGCAATAACTCCATCCCTGGTCTTAACCGGTCTCGGAATCAAAGCGAGAGGCAACTGTTACGGGTTATAAGTCCTTGTCAGTTGGCGTAGACATGGGGCGCCACGCGTTGCCTCTGACGGTGGGAGACACCTACAGGTGTCACTGATCAGCTATCGCCCGCCTCAAGCTGGGCAGCCCCCGGCCAATTGGGTGCTGATCCGCCACAGCCTGCCTGCTTCAATGGGTGCTTGGGGCTAGGACAAAATCTGAATCGCAGGCTGTAAAACCAATGCACCAGGTACTAATAAAAAGAATAATAGAAACCTCAAGCTACGGCTTGCAACCTGGAACGTGAGAACCATGTGTCCAGGATTTTCAACTGACTTGACAAATATTGACGATGTGAGAAAAACGGCTGTGATTGATGCTGAACTCAATCGTCTTAACATCGATATTGCTGGCCTGCAGGAGACTCGCCTCGCTGAGGAAGGGTCACTCAGGGAAAACAATTACACCTTTTTTTGGAAGGGAAGAGGGCAGGCAGAAAAAAGGCAACACGGTGTGGGCTTTGCAGTGAAGAATTCGCTACTGGGAATGATTGATATCCCAGCTGGAGGTAATGAAAGATTATTATCACTGCGCTTGGCAACCTCTTGTGGATTTGCCACCATTCTCACTGCATATGCACCGACACTCACTTCCTCTGATGATGTGAAGGATACGTTGTATGAGCAGCTAGACTCTGCGATCAAGGCAGTTCCAAAATCCGACTACATTTATATGCTCGGTGATTTCAATGCTCGTGTGGGCAAGGACTCGAGTTCATGGCCAGTGTGCCTTGGAAAATACAACATCGGTCGCATGAATGATAATGGACAAAGGCTGCTGGAGCATTGCACTAGAAATGACCTATGTATTACAAACTCCTTTTTTAAAACAAAAGAGATGCATAAGGTCACATGGAAACATCCAAGATCCGGCCATTGGCATCAGCTGGACTTCATTATCACACGGAGACAACATCTGAACCATACATCATTAACTCGAAGTTACCACAGTGCTGACTGTGATACAGATCATTCTTTGGTTGTTGCAAGGGTAAGACTGAGACCAAAGAGAATCTACACAGCTAAACACAAGTCTAGCCCCAGGATTAATATTATTAACACTCACGATCCTGGAAAGTGCTTTGAATTTCAACAGCAACTTGAGGACGCTTTCAATGATACATCAGAAAATTGTATAGTAAATGATAAATGGAGTAAACTTAAGGAAACTATTTATAAAACAGCGGTAGGGGTTTACGGCACTGTGGATCATAAGAGGCAGGACTGGTTTGTGGCAAACAGCCAGATACTGCAGCCCTTGATTGATAACAAGAAGATAGCTCTCCTAAGAAACAAGGAAAGACCAACGCGTAACACTCTGTGAGCTGAAGCAAGCAAGGAAGGATGTACAAAAGGCTGCCAGGCAGTGTGCAAATGACTATTGGATCAAGTTATGTGAGTCCATTCAAATCGCAAGTGATAAGGGAAACATCAGAAGCATGTATGAAGGGATAAAGAAAGCCTGTGGTCCAATGATCAAAAGAAGTGCACCGCTGAAAACCTTGACTGGAGAAATCATCACTGATAAGAAACAGCAGATGGATAGATGGGTCGAGCACTATTTAGAGCTTTACTCAAGTGAGACCAAGCTGGCGGATGATGCCCTCAACGCCATAGAGGCCTTGCCAACTCTTGACCACCTGGACACACTTCCCACTATAGCAGAAGTTAAGTGTGCTATAAATGAGCTTGCATCTGGCAAGGCTCCAGGTAAGGATGGGATTCCAATAGAGGTGATCAGGAGTGGGCAAGACACCCTCGCTCTACAGATCCACCAGCTAATAGAGCTATGCTGGCGAGAAGGACAAGTCCCACAGGATTTCAAAGATTCAAACATCATAACGCTGTACAAGAACAAGGGAGATCGGAGCGACTGCAACAACTATAGGGGTATCTCACTTCTGTGTATTGTTGGGAAAGTATTTGCCAGAATTGTCCTGCGCAGACTTCAAGTCCTGGGAGATCAAGTCTACCCCGAATCGCAGTGCGGCTTCCGTCAGAACCGGTCTACCATTGATATGATATTCTCATTGCGACAGATGCAAGAAAAATGCCGGGAACAAAATCAGCCACTGTTTATTGCCTTCATTGACCTCACAAAGGCATTCGATTTGGTCAGTCGTGAGGGTCTGTTCAAAGCACTAAAGAAGATTGGCTGTCCACCAACTCTTCTGTCCATTGTGGAATCGTTCCACACAGGCATGAAGGGTATAATCAAGTTTGATGGCTCAACTTCAGAAGAGTTTGAAATCAAGAGTGGAGTTAAGCAAGGTTGTGTACTAGCCCCCACCCTCTTTGGGATATACTTTTCACTTCTACTGAAATATGCCTTTCGTGATCAGGATGACGGTATATACATTCACTCACGCTCAGATGGTGGCCTCTATAATGCTCAGAGATTGAAGGCCAAGACCAAAATTAGCAGGGTACTAATCAGAGAGTTGCTTTTTGCGGATGATGCTGCGATTACGACCCACTCTGAGGAAGAATTGCAATGTCTACTATCTGCATTCTCCAATGCTTGTTCTGAATTTGGTTTAACAATTAACAAAAAGAAGACACAGATTATGTCACAAGGTGCACATGGTGTACCATCAATCTTTATTGACGACGCCGAACTGGAGATAGTAGACCATTTTACATATCTAGGATCAGAGGTAAATAGCAAATTATCCCTCGATCAGGAAATCAACATCAGGATTGGCAAGGCAGCAACAACAATGAACATGTTAGCAAAAAGAGTCTGGGAGAACAGGAAGCTTACTGCCAAAACAAAAGTCCTCGTCTACCAAGCCTGTGTCCTTGGTACTCTTCTTTATGGCAGTGAAACCTGGACAACTTACTCACGCCAAGAGAAACGTTTAAACAGCTTTAATATGCGGTGTCTGCGAAGAATACTTGGTATTAAGTGGCAAGACAAAATCACAAATACTGAAGTATTGGAAAGATCAGGTTGTGTGACGGTGTATTCCATGCTCAGTCTTCGTAGACTTAGATGGATAAGACACGTTAGGAGGATGGATGATGGTAGAATACCAAAGGACATCTTTTTTGGTGAATTATAGACGGGTAGGAGATCTCAGGGTCGGCCTCTACTACGATACAAAGATGTGTGCAAGCGGGACATGATTGATACAGGCATTGATTATGCACAATGGGAGCATGTCGCCGCTGAACGTGTAGCATGGAGGGCAACTATCAGAAATGGAATAAAGACAAAGGAGAAAATTATTGCAGATAAAGCACACACAGAGCGTGAGAGACGTAAGATGGTGCAAAATGGTGGAAATGACCATGTTTTCACATGCACCTACTGTGGGAAAACATTTGCAGCAAGAATTGGCCTTACCAGCCACACTCGCCACCGCCATGGATCGTAGTTATTGCCATATGACAGTTATTAAGCCTTTTTGAAGCACAATGTACCAAACTATCGTCTGTCAAGACGGAAAGGTGCCAAAATGTTTCCAATGTCAATTATCAACATAAATAAAATACATGTTAACATATCATTAATATTTATATTATCAGCTATCATTATCGTCTCAACTTGTTCCTCTTGTACCATGCGGTGTCAAGGCGAAGCAAATATAGCAGAAGAGTGTCCATTTATGGGCTTCATGTATCAAGGTTCCCATGAACTTTGATATTCCCTCTGTCCATCGTTTGTGTGGCCGGCCTCTTCTTCTACACCAATTTGGTCTATACCGCATTGCTTGTTGTGGTATACTGTTAGCTGGTAATCTAATTATCTAGCGCTTCTATAACCCCACTTTAGTCCTGATTTCATTTCTGATTTTCTCTCTTCTTGATACATTGTGTATTCATCTCGGGAATCTCATTTCTGTTGTTTAATTTTTCTTTTCTCTTTTTCTGTTGCTGTCCAGGCTTGGCATTGGTAGCGTAGTGTTGGGAGGAAGATTGTGTTGTAGAGTGCTCTTTTTGTATCTATTGATATGTGTTTGTCCTTTAGTATTGGTGCTATTTCTCCAGCGAGTTGGTTTGCCTTATTGCATCTATTTTCGATCTCGTCTTCTGATTTGCCATTTGATGATATTATACTTCCTAAGTACTTGAAGCTCTTTACTTGTTTCAGGGAGTGTTCTTTAAGATGAATCTTTGTTGTTTTTCCTTCTCTGGTTATAGTCATTACCTGTTTTATTGGTGCTAATTTTCATGTTGTGTTCCTTACACATTTTGTTCAGACTATTTATGTAGACCTGTAATTCAGCTTCTGATTTTGCTATTAGCACTTGATCATCTGCAAACAGGAGTTCTCTAATGGTGTAATTTGCCATTGGTTCTTCTTCTGTCTTCTGTTCATCATGCGGTGTTGTTACAGTCTCAACATTGAAGGTGAGCTGTATGAGTCTCCAATACTGTTTATACAGGCTTCTTCCATTTCCTTATTTATTCAGGCTTCTTCCATTTCATCATTTATACAGGCTTCTTCCATTTCATCATTTATACAGGCTTCTTCCATTTCATCATTTATATAGGTTTCTTCCATTTCATCATTTATACAGGCTTCTTTCCATTTCCTTATTTATACAGGTTTCTTCCATTTCATCATTTATACAGGCTTCTTCCATTTCCTTATTTATACAGGTTTCTTCCATTTCATCATTTATACAGACTTCTTCCATTTCCTTATTTATACAGGTTTCTTCCATTTCATCATTTATACATGCTTCTTCCATTTCATCATTTATACAGGTTTCTTCCATTTCCTTATTTATACAGGTTTCTTCCATTTCATCATTTATAGAGGTTTCTTCCATTTCATAATTTGTATAGGCTTCTTTCATTTAATCATTTGTACAGGCTTCCATTTAATCATTTACAGGCTTCTTCTATTTCACTACTGATACTGGTTAAATGGTGATGATGAAATGTAATAATCATTCATTCTTAAGAGTTTAAATTTGTGATTTAGTTATTTCATGAGACAAGCAGTTTTATACTGGTCAATGTTACTTTATAGAAAGACTAAAAGTCTGCCTATGTGCTCTAGTTTTGCTATTTGTAAATACATTTCTATGAGTGATGAATCATTTTCACGATAAATTCTTGAAGTCAGCATGATCGAATGGATACGAACACTGTTCTTAAACATCCTGTGTGTTGATGCCAAGGTAGTTAGTTGAACCCCTACACCGTTCAGTTTGACTAAAATGTTGACTTCTCTCCTTTGACTTGGGGACGCATAAATTACAAGTACCTCTAAAGTCAGAGTGGGTTCACCCGAGGGTAAGGGACACTGGTAATATGGAAAGCTAATTCATATGCAAACTTCAGTCCAATACTTAATAATACTACCAGAAGTAGCATGTAATGACTACACTTGAGTTGAAAGCGAGCAAGCGTCAAAAAGAAAAAAGATAATCCACATGCTTTTGTAAATAGCTCCTCTATATATATTGTAGACAATCATCATCATCATCGTGTCCGACACAGACAATCATGATTGCTCAAGAATTATGTCCTCTATTTTCTTGATTAACTTTGACAGATGACCATGTTTCATATCACTGTATCAACAAACCCTACACTTCCTCCATATGTCGATCTATGTCTCAGTGCCATGAATGCTGGCCCTCTCTTCTCATTACGTAACCAAAAATTATGATGTTTTGTTCTGAAGTGGGTAATCAGTTGTTAGATGAATGTGAACTTGCAATACTTTGATACTGATCTTAATTATGCATCTGTTATTTGTTGGGGTATCATCCTTGCACTACCGACATGCACCATAGGTGCTCAGATCCTCACCCCAACATACGCACCTGCGCCTGCTGGCTTATAGTGCCAGTTCTGTGTTGGTTGGATGTGCCTCTCGTGTCTAGCCATGACAATTCTTTACTCCCAAGTCTTTCATTCTGGACAACGATGTGGATTCACTGGCGTCAAAGTTCTCCAGTCTCAACATGTCTCTAAGGGCATTAATAACCTCGCTGGATCCATGGGATGACCATCTGCAGGGATTGCAGAACCAGCAAGTTTATCAGCTCATTCATTTCCCTCAACTCCCCCATGTCCCGGAACGAAGATGAAGGTGACACTATGGACAACATGTTGTTGTTGTTAACTGTGCATATGATTATTAATACCTATAGAGCATTTAACATGAAATGTACATCTTATTCTTCTTCAGGTGCTTGGTCTGTAGCAAATATTGGCAATTATGACTCTCCATTCTTCTCGGTAACTTTAGATAAAAAATTAGACAATTTTGAGAACAAATGTCTTAGAAGAATTCTAAACATCCAGTGGACAGATTTCAAAACCAATGCGCAAATAAGACAAGAGACTAAGCAAGATATTGTATCCAATTTTATAAGAAAACGCCGCTGGAACTACATCAGCCATGTACTCAGAATGGACAAGACAAGACTCCCCTACCAAGCCCTCATATGGTCACTAGTAGGGAAAAGAAAACGGGGAAGACCAAGAGAGACCCTGCGTAGAACCATCATCAGAGAAGGCTCATTCAACGGCCAAGTGAACATCCAGGATCTACAACAGGTAGCAGCGAACTGCCAGACATGGAGAGCTATGACTTCTGCCCTATGCGCCGACTTAGGCTCAAGAGGAAAGACTAACTAACTAATTCTTCTCTTTCATCTGATATTTTCATGAAGTTGGTGTTGCTTATGCTACAATTTATCCTCCAGCTGTTGAAGCTTCACACATACATCTATGTCTTCTTTTGCCTCTACTGTCTACTATTCTCCCATAATGTGGTAATGCTATACCATAATGCTATGCTAGCTCCATATATATTTTTGTCCAATCAGCATTCGATGAGTGATGTAAACCAGGCTTGTCACTACTTCCAGAAAATATTCTGGTATCTATTTTAGGTTGTGTCGCCTGAGCCCAGGGCAAAAATTCACGACTTATTATTTGATCATATATAAATGATTATACTAGGTGCTTTCTTTCCGATTTGCCGTACTTTACCGGAGATTATTTTCCGTTAATTTTTGTTTTTTTGTTATGGTGTCTCCATTTAAAGGATATATAGAGTACTTGTTATGTTAAATTCCCCGATTATTTCAAGTTCGCGTTAAAAAATGGACCAATTACTTTATTTAATTTTTCCCTCCTTGGTTTACATGTGTACATCTCGTGTTTCTGAAATTTGTTTCTCACACAGAGATACAGAGTGACCTTTTCAGACGTAAGTAAACCCACAAATCACGTTTTATGTAGATGTATTTGTTTGTTCTAGTATGTGTTATTAGATGTATCGTCCATTTTTATGTAAATCTTGTCATTTTCGACTATTAAAGTCGGGAGGCTCATCCCAAACAAAAATGATGAAAATTGCATGCTCTGATGTGATATTTCAATGGCCGGAAATAGCCGTTTCCTTGTCAGCGATGACTATTTAATATTGTTATGGAATATTCACAGCGATTTGAATGCCAATGAATGCATGATTGTATTCAATGTCAAATTTAGTATTTGTGTATAAATTTTCATCACTCTGCATGGGCGGGATCATTGATAATTTTTAATCTTTTCAACGAAACATTTTTTGTCAAAATGCATCAATCTACGGCAATCTAGACAAGTCTCGTCGCATGCAGTCTGTGCACGGTCTGACGTCATCACGGCATGGCATGATGTATACATCTGAGTGCATGTGTCTGGGTGTATATATATAAACTTGCAGAGTTATAGGCCCTTGTGTTAGACAGCGCTGTGTTAATCTCCTTGACGACAGTGCAACCAACAGTTGTGTGTGTGTGTGTAGGTAGGGTCACAAAAAGTGGAAAGGTCAAAACCGTTTTTTTTTAATATCTTCCTTGTAAATTATAAACTTACACACAAACATTACTATCTCCGCTTAAAATTGACCCACAGACTCAGTTATCAGTTGGGGTATCTTCGTTGCACTCCGGACATGTCCATAGGTGCTCAGATCCTCCACCCAGCATATGCATCAGCGTCGGGTGGCTAATAGTGCCAGTTCTGTGTTGGTTGACGAGGCACTTTGTTTTCCCGATGTACCTCTCGCGTCTGGCTGTGCCGATTCTTACTCCCAGGTCTTTCATCCTGGACAGCGATGTGGAATCACTGACGTCAAAATCCTCTGTTCTCGCCAAATCTTTAAGGACGTTAATAACATCGGCACGATCCATGGGCTGGCCATCTACAGGGGGTGCAGAGCCAGCCAGTTTGTAAAAACACAGACTTGAATAGGGTATCGTTGGATTTGTTTTTTTCAAGAGCTATCCAACTATGCAGGTTATATAATTAAATAGCAATTTAGAAAAAGTTACTAAAGTGGCTAGGTTTGAGTTTCAGTTTCTTAGTGGAGGTATAATCATAATTATTATTATATTATGATTATACCTCCACTAAGAAACTGAAACTCAAACCTGCCTAACAGTTAACACAATATCATATTACAATAAAGTATTATGTGTCATCTCTGTCCAATAATACTGGCTCTATACTTTTTATTCATTGGAATTGTTACTAGTCTACTCTCTCTCTCTCTCTCTCTCTCTCTCTCTCTCTCTCTCTCTCTCGCTGATAAAAATCCGAATCGTCTAAAACTACACACAATAACTATTTTTTTTAAACAGCTAACTAATCCTGGAAGTATTTCCGAAGCACCAACAGCAAAGAGCCCGCAGGACGAATGATACAACAACAAATACAGACACTTACACCACTGTCTGCCTGCTCTTCCCAGTTTTCCAAATTGTCAGCCTCCTCGTCCGCCATATTGCCTAAATGAATAACCGGAAACCGTCTACAGAATAATCTTTCCTTAATTTCATAATTGATATAAGACGCCACAAAAATATTTGGAGATTCGGTATTAACTCACAGGACAACAATCCCTTTTCAAATTAACTTACTAAATGAGGCAGAGATGAGCCCTAATTATAATATCTCTTCTGAAGTTGAATGGGTAGAGGAAATGGCATGACCTTGGAGTTATCAAGGCAAACGGGTTAGTACTTAGATGGGAACACCACGTGTTTTAGACAATTAAGGTTGTAGATTCCATTCGGCTACATCTTTCGATTCACAAGTGCATTTTTCATGGAGGATCATGGGGGTCGTCGCTGGAACTGCGGAGTTCGTGCTTTGTGCGACGCTTTCGGCAGGCCTCCCTGTAGAAAGAGACCGAGCCATATGGGATAAAACCCGGTGCAATGAAGTCGATTCTCAAGACTTTTAAGACGTGTTTCGAAAGCGGTATGAGGGATTACGAATTGAATTCGTAACACCTTCGCCATAGAGCCGGTTCAGGAAATAAGCAAAGAGATTGATTGATTGATTTAAGAACCGACATCACAGCATTCGAAGCATTCCCATAAGCGCTCCGTTCCATCCTCAGAAGCCAGCGAAGAGTTCCAACCCCAATAGTACCAGTAAGCAAAGAGATATTACGGCCAAGAAACAAAACTAAGAAGATATGAATGACTTCAGTGTGAGAGGCCTGAGAACATCTTTTTATCTACTTCCGTCCATCATGCTTCACATAATCCCAAAGTGATAGTTGTATACTATTTCACTTTTCTTACCACATGTGCTTACCACATGTGCCCAATTCACACACAGTTCTATGTTACATTATGTTACGTCGAGCGACGTCACAGCACATTGGACATCACCGTGCGTGCTCTGTCCTCCGATGCAGCAGTTGTAACATTCAGGTACCAGTTCTGGGCATTTTCCCAAGTGAAAGTAGATAAATCGTGGATCCAGACTTCTTACAGGCACATCGAGTCATACTTCTTAAAGGAGAAGAGCCCTCTTTCATTTTATAGGCCTGACTTGTTTTTCTGTCTCTTTCTTTAAGATTTATTGATGGTTGGTTTAATTTTGAAAGCAATTGAAGTCTTATACAGAACTAGCTGACCCTGCCCGGCTTCGCCCAGACCCTGGTGGGGAGCATCTCATTTAATTCATATAAGTAGTCATATAATAAGTTCTCGTTCCCGTTACCGACTGACTATCTGTCTGTCTGTCTGTCTGTCTGTCTGTCTGTCTGTCTGTCTGTCTGTCTGACCCGGCCCGGCATTGCCCAGCTCCTGGTGTGGAGCATCTCATTTAATTCATATAAGTAGTCATATAAGTTCCCGTTCCCGACTGTCTATCTGTCTGTCTATCTGTCTGCCTGACCCTGTCCGGCTTCATTAAATTCATACAACAAAAAAAGTAACTTAAAAGAACGTTCTTCTACACACCATCCATTATTTTTAATGAAAACTCTTTCTAATCACCTGCATGACTACAGTAACTTCTTAAGCAAAAAAAGATGAGTTACAATGTTATGCATTGTGCATCATTTTTATGAAAACTTTGAAAATGCCTTACAGATTGTATCATTATTTATTATAACTCATATGCCGGTACATAACTATGGACAAAGAGTTTATAAATCTTTGAAAACGATGCCACAATATGACTATAAGTTATACAGAAAAGTTATGCCCCTTGAAATAACTTTTACAGAGTTAGGTCCCCTGAAATATATGAAATTATGATGAAAAATGAAAAATGAAATAATACTGAGTAAGTAGGCGATTTCACACTAACAAAATATCACAGTTGGCAGCTCTGGACTGAAAGGAAGGCGTGTAGAAAATTTCATCTCAATCGGATGGGCCGTTCGCGAACAAATAAAGGCCATACATACATACAGAGATACATAAATACGCACATCCTAATTTATATATAAGATAAAGAAGGTAGTTCCGTGTCAACCATCTTTAGTCGCCTCTTACGCCAAGCATGGTAGGTAACTAGGTTAGTGTTTCTATTCTTTGCTCCCCTTATCGATCCCAGTAACAGACGGGTGTATCGGTGTATCGATTTCTTATTTCCAAGTAATAGTTACCCGAATCGTTCAGAAGTCTAGCGAGACTTTCTCAAAAACTTCAAGAAGTCTTTCAATGGACGAGCTGGCCTTAATAAAGGCACGAAGGTGGTTAGAACTGTAGCACTAGACACATACGTGCATGTTGGGTGATTCAAGTAACACGTTAAAGAAGACAGGGTCTGGATATATTTATAGGCAGTGGTTTGAATAAGTGCAGAAATCCCAGATGAGAATTGTTGCTCTTTCGTTTTTTGTTACAGAGCACGCAGGTGTCAAAGGAAATGACAAAGCAGACGCTTTGGTTGGTTCTGCGGCGATTGCGGGAAATCTATCAATGGACCGAGTTGGTATCTTAAATGATATTAAATATCTTGGTGCAAATGTTAATTTCGGTGACATGGAGGTGAGCCCCTGGATTGTCAAATGGATTGCGACAGTAGTTTATGAGCGTAAAATCGCACTACGCAAGGGTTCATGGTGTCACGAAAGACACCGTGAGTAACCAGTGATGACAATAAAAGGCGTTCGGATTAACGACATGTTCGAGGCCACAGGTTGTTTCAACAAATACAGAACAAACCGTCTGGGTTGCAGCTGCACGTGTTTATATCTGGTGGGCGTAATAGGAACATTCGATGGTGAGTGAGATGAATCTATACACCACTTTGACAGTTCATAAACAGGTCGGATTCAAGCGGAAGTACCCAGCTCGGGAGAAAACAGTCCGCCTGTCATTTAGAGTTCCGGACATCAAGCGAAATGGCGGCTGTGATTGTCACTACTCGACAGAAAATTGGCGGCTTGTTACTGAAAACTGTTGTTGGGACCATACAGTAACTCGCTAGCTTGTTGTGGATGTCAAAACATGGGAGGACAAATCTGACATTGATTGAGCCAGGGAAGACAGATTCCTGAAAAGGGCTGATCTGCCCAAAATAACACCTGTGTGGACATAAAGAATAACTTCACGTGACCAATTTTAGGCGTTTGCCAAAAACCCGATTTGGGACAATTAGTGGAACTCGAAACGTTGATCTAAGTAGACGTGCTTTGGCACGGTAGTTAGGGAGTTAAGAACATCTAACGTTTGCGGGATTAATTAAATTTATTTTACACGTGCCTGTCATGGCAAACTTAGATGTGATTGAGTAAACTGCAGCGCCGTATAAGGTAGAACATATTATCTAATTAGTTCTAATTAATATAGGCAGTAACCTTGTTAAAACTAGAGTGTGATGATTAGCACTGTTAGTGGAAAACTAGTTAGAGGATGAGTGATGATTGGCTCTGCTAGGATGAATAGGATAGCGGGGTGATATTTGGAGAGATTTAAGACGGGGTTGGGAGATGGGGAAAGTGTCCAATGGGGGGGGGGGGGGATCTTTCAGTGGTTTGCCCACTGAAGTTTTGCACTCTGTTTATGGGTCTTTCCTTGTCATCGCCTGATTCGGACGTAGGTGAGGAGCTAATATGCTCTATGACAGAGTTTAGTTAGCTGTAAAATAATTGAGCAAGGCAATAGGCTTACACTCAGCCGGTGGGATCAGTGACTAGTACTATCACCAGATGTGTTGTTTCTCTCACAGGTTCCCTACCAGCTACGAGGAAGCTCAACACTGTTTTAGAAAAGGTGCAACGCCAATTTGAAAGAACCTCAGTTGAACAGTAACCTGTTTCTTACGGAAATTAAATAACGCTAGAAGGAAGATGGTTCACCTAAGATGGGTGATGATTGTTGATGCAACACACAGCATAAGAACATTTGTACCTAAACAAGAACATTAAAATATAATAGTCTCATGGTGTGATATATTCTAGTGAAATAGTACAAAAGACATGATACTTGAAACTAGATAGACACTAGTTAGGATCAAGTATATTAACAATAACAGTGATACCTAAATACTCACTACAAAGGATTTGTGCATTCTTTAGGAACGATAGGAAATTATGTGTAGTGTACAACCGGTCCATGATCAGCTGTAATTTACAAACAGTATCTATTTCGGATGATCAGGAAGATGGATTACCAGGTAGCTACAGATGACAGTCGGTGTCCGGCAGGAGAGATACAGTACCGGGTGAGATGGACTTGTTCTGGCTTAACGTGCTGTGGTGTGTCCTTGCAAGGATGAACTGACTATGCTATTATCTGAGGGTCCGATCCTACACACATTATAGAACACATCACACATTTTCTTCGCATACACGTCTCACGTACATTACACTTTTCTTTCAATAAATTAATCCTTATTAATTTTTAGAAGCAAGAGTTGTTGAATATGTTGCGTAGGGGAAGAATGAGAGGGGGCATAGTACGACAGGGATAGAGAGAGGAAAAGGTGTCCATGAACTGAAGGAGTGTGTTGGACGGAAGCTGGTGGATTCTCCAGGATATTGATAGGAAAAAAAAAATTATAATGTGGGTGTTGACTCCCCTCACTCCAGGGATGACACTTTAAAGGAAGACACGACACATGGGCTTCTGATCCCTGTACTATTACACCTGGGAAGCCACAGGAATCTGCCATGTCCCCAGTGCTCTTTAATGTATACACCAGCAAAATCGCAACAATTTAGGCGTCGGGAATTGGTAGAATCTTGACATTCGCAGATGATGTGCTGTGTACAGACTGGGAAGAGAAATAGAAAGATAGGTTGAAGAATTACAGTTAGCAGTAAACAGGGTGGCGGGGTGGTGCATGAACTCAGGGGCCGCAATAAATCCAGATAAGGCATCGTTTGTGTGATATTCCCTGGATAACCGAGTCGTGAAGGCTGATGTCCCATGTGCTACAATGAATGGACGTCCTCTCGGAGAGAGAGAGAGAGAGAGAGAGAGAGAGAGAGAGAGAGAGAGAGAGAGAGAGAGAGAGAGAGAGAGAGAGAGAGAGAGAGAGAGAGAGAGAGAGAGAGAGTAAACTGAAGTACCTGGGAATCACCTTCGACAGATGCATGTCTTTTAAGGATCACATGGAGGATTTGGTGGTGAAGGCTGGAAAGGGGCTTAATGCAATGAGAACGATGGCAACAACCGGGGTAGATCAGAGGATGCTTTACGTGCTCTTTCAGCAGCTACTAATTTCGGCCATTGAGTATCATTTGGGGCTGCTGACAGTATCAAAGACTCCGCTTGAAAGGTTGGAGTGCATACAGAATGCGACCAAGCGAGTGGTCCTGGGGTGCACAAGCGATACACAGGGTCCTTCAAGCCTAATGGTACCTGAGAGTCGCTGCAGACATGGATCACCCCCCGCATGAAGCCATGGATGTGGTCACTGATTATAGATTGAGAAGAGGTAGGCCCTGGATGGCACAGGCAGAAATATCTATCAGCCAGGTGTGTGAAATAGAGACCATCAATCGTGAAAAACAGTGGGTTAAAGTATCGGAAGACATGTCAGATAGGCACAAGATACGTTATAATAACACTGGGTCGTGGGTGCACAGAATGGGCGGCGGGCCGCGCGGAGTTTGAGGTGCAACAACTGATCCAGAGTAATATACATCGAGGTGAAATAGTGATTTACACCGATGGGTCAGTAGTGAGATACAGACAGGTTTGGGTTTCATTGCGAAGGCTAATGGACGACGGAGAGTCTGGCATATGAAACGACAACCTCCGGCATGAGAATGGAAGTGGAAGCAGTAACAGAAGCCTTCCAATGGTTGAAGGAGACCGATGCAACGCACATTGTTTTCATTACGGACTCACGGAGTATGCTTAGTAAGGTGGAGAAATTAATGTTTCATGTAGAATGGCTTGTCTCACCTCAGAGGTCACAGATTGTGAGAATTATATGGATTTTCTGTCACGGTCATGCGGAAGTGCGGGGGGGGGGGGTGAACAGGCTGATAGACTGGCAGGGACTGCACCTGTGGGTGGTAGAATACATATGGACAGGGGAGAGGTGATTGGGCGCCTGTGGGACCAGATGGAGAAAGAATTGGAACAGATTGAGGACCCGTATGTGGAAAGAATGAAATTGCGAGGGATCGGCAGGTGCTCTGGACGAATCTTAAAACTGAGAGGGAAGAACAGGAGAACTTTCAATCAGATGGCAGTGAGAAATATTCGCTGTATGACACTTCGCTGACTGTTGAAGGATGGGATGGAGTGCGCGTGGGAATATCCTGAGTGCAGTGATATCGTTTCTTAGTTTAACTCAACACAACTCTGTGTAAGTTATGAACAAGAGGGTTGGGAGGGGGAGGGGGCAAGACAGGACACAGCTTTGCTATACCCCGGATGTTATAGTGAAGGGTTCAGGGTGTTCCCCGTATGTTCTTACAGTGCATTCACTGTTGTTATATAATAATAAATTTAGTTGCATGTACTTCACAGGACGTAGCAGTCAACCCCAGCATTTTGGCTGTTCGTGACTCCTGGGCAAGTTTTACGTTCACTAGTTTTAAGTGCTATATAAAACTTGTACTTTTGTATGGATGTGAAGCGTGGACAATGAGCAGTCAATCTGAAAAACATCTGATGGCTGTGGAAATGTGATTTCTGAGGAAAATGCAAAGAATACCACGGACAGACAGAAAAACCAATGAACAAGTGTCCTTCAAGAAAAAAATGAAGATCGTAAACTGATTAGAGTCATTAGACGTAGACAGTTACACATTTATGGGCATGTTATGAAAAGAAATTACTTGGGAGAACTTGGTGACAACTGGCAAGATCAAAGGGAAGAGACCAAGGGAAAGACCGAGAAGTAAATACCTGGATGGTTTGGCCACGTGGCATGGTCGAGACAGGAACACGGAGCTGATCCACGACTCTGGTAATCGAGTGAGATGGCAGAACATGACCGCCCACGCTTATCGGCATGGCACATGATGGATGGATAGAGTTTGCCATTGGTTTCTGAACGACCGGCATCTATACCTTTTTTGTTATTATATAAGCTTCTACATAAGTTAGTTAGATGAGTACTCCTCCCATTCTTTTTCTTCGAATAGTAGGAACAATCCCCTGCCGGCTTGCTATGATAGTCGCATGTTTATGACAGGAAAATCTGATCAAGGGGAGTCCGCCCCCTTGGTGAGCCAGAACCCCGTTGGTCCATGACCTCCGATCTATACTGCTGGGAGGTGGGGTTGACTAGTGTTATCTGCGGGTCATCGGCAGCTACTAATTTTCGCTTTCCATCGCTCCTGGGAGAGACTAGTAGATCCTTAGAATTAGACACACTGCACACACCCAGAAGGAGCATTACGGTAAGGATTCTTTACCCTTCTGGCTGCAAGGCCAGGCGCAGTGGACACATTTGCACCAAATAGCACTCTTGTTAGACGTTAAAACAAGTTGCTCTTCAAGGAATGAAAACAAAAATGAAACATCACTGTAGAAAGTTACAAATGTCTGGGCCATTTGTGAATAGATAAAGCCAGGACTACGGGTACAAATGGCAATCACTGGAGAGTAGCAGCCTTAGATACATCTACATTAAATGTTATAAATGTTTCGACGTTCCCAGAGCTACGCGTTTGCCATATATAATCCGTTTATGCAAGAGAGAAGTCCTCCCGTGTCCGTGATATGGATGAACATCAACAGATTCTTGAATTACTTCTGCATGCAAGTATGGCTTAAGTCTTCGTAAGCTTTAAGTCTTTTAGTTAGTGTAGAGTAGGGGGCCAATTATAGATTATGGGTTAAAAGTGTTTGAGCTTCACAAATATTAGATGCTGGATTTTCATCTCTTTTCCGTGCCACTTGTTCTACCCACACAATTTCCAGATCAATAATTGAATAATTTAAAGGGCAAAAGCTTGCTTACCACATCGGGTCCAGATACTTGGTCTATGGCTCTCAGCTGAGGGATATGGCTGAACGCCTGTAAGTCAAAAACCCTCCGGATGTGAGGGCCTGGCCGCTACTCACCTTCTGCTGCATGGAGATGTGATGCTGAGCCGGCAGCATATTGCAGCCTACCTTGTTCCATATCCTTTTCTCTGGAGAAAACAAGGCAAGGCCGAGAGAGGGATCATGCTGCATGGGCAACACATGTTCTCTGAATCCAGCCCAGGCATTGTATGATGGAGTTCTAGATCCAGTCCACATACTTTCGTCTGTAAAGACGGCAAGGTGCCACTAAACAAACAATTTAATAATTTAGATTTGCGGATCATACAGTAAGAATTCAGTTGCTGTAAATGAACAGGAAATGCAACATCTAATAAATGCCGTTATTGTACACAGTGAACAACTGGGGTTAGAATGAACTTGTAATAAGGCAGAGATTTTGGTCTGAACTGCAGACACTTATACAGTTGTGAAAATTAGTGCAAAGTGATTTGCCACCAAATCGTCTGCAGACGAATTTGAACTTGTTATGTCTTGTTTGTGAAATTGAAACTACATATTTGCAAGAGGATTAGCTTTTCCTGTTACCAGTGTCCCTCGTCATCATGTAAATCCTCTCTGACTTCTGAGGTACTCGTAGTTTATGTCCCCAAGTCAAGTACGAGAAGTTGGACATTTTAATCCAACTAACTGGTGAATGGACTGAACCCACTACCTCGGCATCACCACACACCAGATGTTTAAGAGCAAGGGCTCATATCCATTCGGCCATGCTGACTCCTGGCAGAGTACATGATGATGATGATGATGATGATGGTGATGGTGGTGGTGGTGATGATGATGATGATGATATGATGGTGGTGGTGGTGATGATGATGATGATGATGATGATGATGATGATGGTGGTAGTGGTGATGTTGGTGGTGATGATGATGATGCTGATGATGATGATGATGATGATGATGATGATGATGAGCACTGGGGCTGAACCAGACTTCTTAGGTATGCACCAGGTAATTTGTTGAATTGCCAGGAAAGAAAAGTGTCAAGACAGGGAGCTGGTCAGCTGGGCGTTAATTCACTATCACCTATTTTATGTGGACAACTGCCGTTGCACATCTCTTTTGGTGTATCTGGTTCAAATCCTGAGGTGCATATAACTTTCAATTTTTCTCTGATTTAAAGTGTCCTGGAATGTCTCCTACATGTTCTGTAAGAGTTAATCAATATCTGTGAATTCATTTCTCTTGAGAGTTTAAAGGTTAAGGTAAAGACAACCCTCCTACATGTTCTGTGATAGTTAATCAATATCTGTGAATTCATTTCTCATGAGAGTTTAAAGGTAAAGCTAAAGACAGTTCCATAGCAGATACTGCAATTTGAGGTGAAGCGTTAGACTTTTACATATGAGATGGTTTGATTGATTGATTGATTGATTTAGGAACCGACATCACAGCATTCGGGGCATTCCCATAAGCGCTCCGTCCCCATCCTCAGCAGCTAGCGAAGAGTTCCAACACTAATAGTTCTAGTAGCAATCTGATTATATGTCTGTCTCGCCTTTCCTCTGAGCGTCGAGCATCGGCCAGATCCCCTCGTCACACCTCGCTGCCTCATTCTTACCAGACTATGGTGATCCATTTGCGCCTCCGAGGTGTACACGTGCTCCCACAAGGCCGCAACCTCGTCTGCCTTGTCATGCATCAATACTCCACCAAGTTTTGCCGAGCCAGCCAATCTGTCCGCCTGTTCATTCCCCAGCACACCGGCATGCCCCGGAGAAAAGATCCAGGTGATGCTTGCTACCCGTGACCTCCGAAGCAAAACAAGCCACTCTGCACGAAGCCTGCCTGCCATCCCATATGAGATGGGATGACCAATTCTCTTTCTTACTGCCTTCTTGTCTGGTTCTAATTTTATAAAGCTGGGTCAACACTCACTGGCACCTTACGGTCTTGACAGACGATAATCTGTTATATTGTGCTTCTAACAAGGTACAACTACAACCCATGGTGGTAGCGAATGTTATTCCTCTCTATAGCACATAGCTTAGGCTGAATTTAGAGACCATGTGTTGCCCATGCAGCATGATCCCTCTTTTGACCTGCCTAGTTTACTCCAGAGGAAAGGTAATGTCAATACATCTGGAACAAGGCAAGCTGCAGAAGCTGCCGGATCAGCAAAGCAATGCTGTAACTATTTGCAAGTCGAAGCTTCCATCCTAGAACAGTTGCCGACCAAGGCTTAGGGCCTGGTCTGCCCTGCCATGACATTTTATCTTTAGGTTGCATTTCCTTGCACCAGGATAAGGCTTGTATCCTCCAGTTGCGCGCCCTCGCCCAAAACCGTTACATAATGTGGGGTGTTGGGTTTGGTGAGCTCTGCCCACATTTGGTGCTAACAGAAAGCAGGTAGTATTGTCTGCTGTTATATGGTAGCTCAGTCATATCTGACTAAAACCTGACATCTAGGGTCAACAGTAGTTGGAAAATATAACTCTTCCACTGCTGGAGATTAACCTGAACCCATACTCTTGTCAGACAAACTCACTCATCATTGTTCCACCGCAGCTCATCTTGGGAGTTTACCTTACCTTCACCTCACACAGTTTTATTTACTCTTTGTGTGAAACAGAATGGATGGGACCAGTTGTGGTAAGAAGCGGAAAGGAAGGAAAAGAAACAACAGGTTTAGAAAGCAATTCCAGGGTGATGTGGACAAAACCAAGGAGCTGGAACATGCTGGAACCCTTGAACTGGAGCACGTTCTTGGCCTGACCGTTTTTTCAAATTCAGCCTTGACATCTGACCCACTGTCTGGTCTGGTGGCCTACCCGGCAGGTTGCGTCCTGGTTCTCCTTGATTGCGTTAAGTATAAGTATGTCACAAATTTTTACTTTGTCATTTTTGTTTTTCACTTTCAGTTTATGTATTTTTCATTTTTTATTTTTTGATTGTTGGTCGTTGACCCTGAGTACTTTTTAGTTAGTTGCATATCCCTTACAGGACATAGTCAACTCGTAGCATTTTCTAGCTGTTTGTGATTCCTTGGCAAGTTTACATTTACAGTCAGTAGTATGTCATTGCTTTCTGAATGACCGGCACTCATACTGTTGTATGGAAACCAACGCAAGGTGGTCTGCTGCCAAATCGCCTGCTGTGTTTCGAAAGCGGTATGCGGGATTACACATTGCATTCACAACACCTTCGCCACAGAGCCAGCTCATGGAGTGAACTGAAATGGACTGGAGTTTATACAAGAGACAACATTGCAGATATAGGTAATACATTTCAAATAAATGAAACAAGAAGAAGAACAAGTCTTGGGAAGTTTTTTTCTTTTTATTTTGCGCTCGCTCACTTTGAACGAAAGCGTAGTCCATACGCTCTACTTTTAATAGTGCTGGACTGAATTTTACGTGTGGATTAGCTTTTACCTATTAACAGTGTCCCTCGCCATCAGGTGAACCCACTCCGATTTCAGAGGTACTTGTAATTAATGTCCCCAAGTCAAGGACGACAGGTCAACATTTTAGTACAGCTGTCCGGTGTAGGGGTTGAACCGCTTACCTCGGCGTCAGCACAACAGATGTTTAAGAACACGTGCTCTTATCCGTTCAGCCATGCTGACCTACGTCTCTTGGAAAGTGATGGCAGATGGCAAAATATTGACCACATCTTCCTTGGAGTGCTGCTTGGTTTATAAAATGTATGTGTCGAGCATCATGTACCCAGTACACCATAAATCTTTTCTTTACGTATGTAATGAGAGGAATTAACATCTCATATGTTCTGTACACAGACAATTAGGCACACTGCACACGCCCAGAAGGAGCATTACGGCAGTCAAGTTTTCCCCCGATGGTCGTTACGTGTTGACAGGAGAATCTGGCTTGCATCCTGCCGTACGAGTATGGGAACTAAGCAGTATGTGAGTCAGTTTCCTTCTAGAAGTTTCTCTGCAATTTAATGTATATTGTTCTTTTGTTGTGTAAGATTAACTTCATAAGTGACGTTAAATGAAATAATGAATGAGAGGGAAGAGAGAAGAAGGGCAGAATGTCAGACAGGCCCGCGTGTCCAATTCTTAACCCTTTGAAAATAAAGTTTGTTCGTTCATTCGTTCGTTCATTCCGTTTGATTTTGTGTGTCTTGAAAATATTCTTTGGTCATGTCATGAGAAGACAGGAACTAAGCAGTATGTGAGTCAGTTTCTTTCTAGAAGTTTCTCTGTTTGATCTTGTATGTCTTGAAAATGTTCTTTGGTCTTGTAATGAAGGTAGGAACTAAGCAGTAAGTGATCTTGTGTATCATCATCATCATCATCATCAAGGGGAAGACCTAGAAGCAAGTACCTGGATGGCTTGGCCTTGTGGCATGGTCGAGACAGAAACACTCAGCTGATCCATGACTCTGGTGATCAAGTGAGATGGCGGAACATGACCGCCCACGCTTACCGGCATGGCACATGATGGATGGATGGGGTCTTGTGTATTATCTGTTTGAGGTATAAAGAGTTAAAATAACAATGGTCTGGTTCAGGAAGAATTCAAGTAT
The DNA here is from genome assembly GCA_963921405.1 of Cepaea hortensis. Taxonomy (NCBI): domain Eukaryota; kingdom Metazoa; phylum Mollusca; class Gastropoda; order Stylommatophora; family Helicidae; genus Cepaea; species Cepaea hortensis. Next base: position 14,392,459 of record OY992896.1, read on the forward strand.
TAACTGTCTGAGATAGAAAGAATTAGCCTGGGTAAGAAAAACTTCAAGTATTATCTGTCTGGGATAGAAAGAATTAATGTAACAGCATTCTGCTTCAGAAAGAATTCCAGTATTAACTGTCTAGGATAGACAGTGTTACAAAAATGACTGGAGAAGAGTGGATTAAACAAACATTTGTTTGTGACATAAGGGTTTGAAGTAAAGATTAGGAACTGCTGTAATAACAAGCTGCAACAGAGAGAGTTCAACTCTTGCCCAGACAAACACGTCTCTTTCTGCAGAAATCTGTCCAGTTGTTACAATATGCTTAAGTTCTTTCTTCTCATTAAAAACAAAAGATTGAAGTTGATAAAAGGTGAGAGGGTCAATTTCATTACACTGGGTTTAATCCCATCTGGCTTGGTCTTTCTCTGCAAAGGTCCAAACTGCCTGCCAGGAGCATCACACAAAGCACAAACTCCACAGCTGCAGCAATAACACCCCCGGGGTCTCCGGAACAATTACACTCATAGACTGAACTATGCAGTTTGAAAACGAACTCATAACCTTCAGAGCATGAGACAGACGACTTGACCACTTCGCTACAGAGCTCCTGGCTTCGCTTAATGTGGCAGGCAGTGTTAGCTGACTCTTTCAGATGTTTGTGCCACATTGTCTTTGTGAGGAAGAACATCTGCTTTAAAATGTATTTTGGCATGCTACAGGTCTGAGGTGGCCACTCTGAGAGGACATAGTGTTGGGATCATCAGCGTATCTTTCTCTCCCCGCATGCGAGAAATCATCGTGGTGGGCGATGCCCAGGATATGATGATTAGTGTGTGGTCATGGCCCAGCAAGATCATGAAGACACTGAACAAGTTTGCTGGTAACTGTCATTAACGTCATCATCATCATCGTCATTATTATCATCAGTGTCTTTACCTCACCACCATTATTATTATCATGGCAAAAATAAAAACCCTAACCTGCACAGTTTGCTGCGACTGCAGTAGCCAGGTGGCCTTAATTCCTCAGGCTCAAGACACCCCACCCCCCATCATCATCATCATCATCATCATCATCATCATCATCATCATCATCATCATCATCATCATCATCATCATCATCATCATCAGTATCTTTAACAGCACTGTCACTATCACCATCATCAGTGTCTTTAACAGCACTGTCACCATCATCATCATAGTTATCATCATCATCATCATCTTCATCATCATCATCAGTGTCTTTAACAGCACTTTCATCATCATCATCATCATCATCATCATCATCATCATCATCATCATCATCTTCATCATCATCATCATCATCATCATCATCAGTGTCTTTAACATCACCATCATCATCAGGTGTCTTTAAAGGCATCATCATCATCATCATCATCATCATCATCATCTTCATCATCAGTGTCTTTAACAACACCATCATCATCATCATCATCAGTATCTTTAACAGCGCCATCATCAGTGACAGTGTTTTTAACAGCACCACCACCATCATCATCATCATCATCATCATCATCATCATCATCATCATCATCATCATCATCATCATCATCATCATCAGTGGCTGTAACAGCATCATCACATCAAGATAAGAAAAGAAAACATATCTCTCAACATTATGTGAAGTGTTAAAACCATCACATTTGCATAGGCCTGGTTGCGTGGAGAAGTAGGTGACCAATCTTTCCTTCACATAGCAAACAACAAGAACTGGTGTTGAACATTTGCCCGACCAAAGTCATGTCATTATCAGCATAATCTCCTAACCAGTACACCAACTAACCTTCATGATTATCGCTATTGTCTTTATCATCATCCACATCATCATCATCATCATTGTGATAGTCCTTGTCCTCATCTGTATACAGTAAAAGTCAACATACCCCGGGCATATTGACTACATGGTGCTAGCCCATATTTGTATAGACTGAGGGATGATGTGGTCAGTACCATGTCGGCTGCTTTTACTTCCCAAGGCATTCCCTGGTACTCATGTTATGCTGGATCTGTGCGGGAGCCCGAGTCAAATAAATGAAATCTGCCTGGATGTGAATTCAAGCTCAGGTTGTCAGGCAGGCATCTCATCTGAATGCCCACTTGGAACTCACACTTCGCCCAGTCTAGCCGCATTGTTATAACCATATATATATATATATATATATATATATATATATATATATATATATATATATATATATATATATATATATATATATATATATATATGTATATATATATATATATATAGCGATACACGTGCTCGAGAGCGGTCATGTGGTTGAAAGAGACAGTGCCTTCCGTGTGTTGTTCAACACATAGAGCAGTCGGTTGTTAAGGTTTGCTGAAGCCATAGTGATCAACCTGTGTAAGCCGGCCTTGTGCAAGCAGAAAGACATGTTAGTCAGTTTAAAATTACCGTGGTAAACAATCGACACTACTGTGCGAACATGTGTATATTTCAGATTGAAGGATTTATCTAGTTATTTCACTTTACGTTGTGTGATTTCTGCAGTATGTACCTGACGAGATGCAGCGAAATATGCCAGGCAATAAATCGTGCAATCTATTGTTTGTGTCTTCGTTATTTAAATATATACATATATATTTTCATGTATAGTTTTTCATGTAGTTCTATCGGAGTGTGTTGTTTCTGTGCTGATGAAGGATTTGACCACAATGTCCATTTAGTTACTTGTGATAGTGTTCTAGTAAAACGTTAGTTGCATATCCTTTACAGGACATCACATTCAACCCCAGCATTTTTTGGCTGTTTGTGATTTCTTGGCAAGTTTAAGTTCAGTAGTTTGCCATTGCTTTGTGAACAACCAGCACTCATACCATTGCATAAAAACCAACCCAAGGTGGTCTGCTATAAAATTGCCACTATGTAAGCCATCTGTACCCCCATGTGAACCATCTCTATCACCATGTCAGCCATTTTTGCCACCATGTTAGTCAGCTGTCTCCCCATGTCAGCCATACTATATGTTTGAAAGGTCTGTTTGGTTTGACCTTTCAGATGAAATATACGCTATGGCTGTGGCTGAAGACAGCAGTTTCTTCACGACCGTCGGGAACAGGCATGTCAAGTTTTACTACTTGGATAATTTGAGGACGTTGCCGCCGTAAGTTATCTTTGTTTAATGGTTTGTTTTAAAACCCTGGCACATGAAGATTTTTAAACCCTAGGACATGAATTTTTAACCTTAAGACATTAAGATTTTAATCTTTAAAGATTTGCATTTTTAACCCAAAGATATGCAGATGTTAAAAACTCTAGGATATGAATTTTTTTACATTACACTTGCATTTTTAATCCTATAACATGAAGAGATTTTAGCCCTAGACATGAAGATTTTTAAACCCAAAGACATGAATTTTTAACTTGAAAATATTAAGATTAAAAACAAATCCTAAGTCGTTAATTTTTAACTTGAAAATATTAAGATTAAAAACAAATCCTAAGTCGTTAATTTTTAACCCTAAGATATGAAGATATTTTTAAAACTCTGTGACATTAATTTTTGACCCTAGGACATGAACATTTTAAAACCGTAAAACATGAATTTTTAATTCTTCAACAACAGTAGGACACCCAAGAAGAACGTGGATTGATGACATCAAAGACATTGTATAATTACACGGAATGACACTTTTCACTGTCTGTGATTTATTGCATTTATTCTTACACAAGAAGATTCGATATGAGAACAAGAGATTGCCCGAGAAGAAAATGGATTGATGACATCAAAGACCTTATACTATCACACACAATGAACTTATCCAGTGCCTCCCATCGGGAGCTGGAGCATCATCTATTCCTCCCCACTATGCTTGAAGGCGGAAGATTTCTCCAGTATTTTTATATATGTGGTTTCTGTCCCCGTGACTTGTCATGTTTGCTGACTACATTTTCATTCATGTAGAAATGAGATTAATGTTACTGTGTTTTATCTCCCCTGGCTTGTCATGTTTGCTGACTACATTTTCATTCATGTAGAAATGAGATTAATGTTACTGTGGTTTCTGTGTCCCCCCCCCCCCCCCCCCCCCCCAAATCCTGGCTTGTCATGTTTGCTGACTACATTTTCATTCATGTAAAAATTAGATTAATGTTACTGTGATTTCTGTGTCCCCCTTGGCTTGTCATGTTTGTGAGGTACAGTATCATGAAGTGCCTTGCCAACTGGGGCCAGCCATCTTGTTTCTCCACTTCTTGTAACCTCCAACCTATTGTGTCAGTTCATGTGCTGACACTTTCCTTAAGAACAAACAGTTGTCAAGAATCTTCGCTCACTGTCTTTTTCTGTCTCTTTCCATAAATCTGACCAGTTATTACAGTATGTTCCAGTTTTTCTTTTCTCATAAAGTGGCCCAATAAATAACGACAGCTTCTTTCTGAGGTACAGTAAATATGTTGCATTTGTTGTTTCTCCACAACATCTCAAAATTACATTTTTGTTTCATTTTTGTTTTTCTATACCATGTACGTTATGCACAAATATTAATTAATCTAGTGCTTGAGACTACTTTTCTAGTGATTTGCTAACCTTTAATATTTGGAAACATTCATGTCTGTTAGTTAGTTAGTTAGTCGACAGATCATCCTCGTTGCACATCGGACCATTCAGTCCATAAGTGCTCGGATCCCCTCCTCAGCAAATCCCGCAGCGTGTAGCGGCTAACGACGCCAGTTCTGTGTTGGTTTATCAATCTTCTTTGGCTTCCTGCGTAGTGTTCTTGTTTGGCCACCCCTCTTTTAATTTGCTGCTCTCGCAGTCTGGCCATTGTTGTAGATTCACAGTCATCACTTGGTTCTTGCAAAAGTCTCACTTCTCGTAGAGCATTCAGAATGTCAGCCTGGTCCATGGCGCGTCCGCCCTCAACAGTAGCCTCACCTGCGAGCTTGTCAGCCCGCTCATTTCCTTGTACTCCCGCATGCCCTGGCACGAAGATGAAACTAATCTTTGCCAGCCGAGACCGCTTCAGAGGCAGCAACCATTCTCTTCGGATCGACCCCTCCTCTATCCTCTTGATCATGTTCATTGAGTCGCTAAGGAAACAAGCCCTAGTGAATGTCTGTGTCTCGAGCCATGTTATTGCTTTACTTACTGCCATGACTTCCATGGTCAGGCTACTTGTGGTTTCAGTGAAAGCACCAGAGTCCTCCTTCACAATTCTCCCTCCGGCCCGAGCTGTAAAGGCCCATGAGCTTCTCACATGTCGGATGACCGACCCATCTGTGTAGATGACCGCGTCACTGTCTAGCGAATTCTCGAAAATCAACGCTTGTACTTCAGCCTCAACAGCAGCCGGATTTTCTTGTCTGCATTTTCTATCTAGTTGGATGCAAACTGAAAAGGATGTGCAGAAGTCTGTTGGCACTTGCACCCACTCCTCGCCAGGTTCTAAGTCCTCAAGTGAACACACCTGTTGAAGAATGTCCTCGGCTTGACCCATCCACGACCGTCCTCTTTTTAACCTGCTGCCCTTCACCTTCCTAATTTCACTATGCAGTGGATGCTGTGTGTTTGCGTTAATTCTGAGGTAGGCGCGTGCCCTGCAAACTTGCATTCTCTCTTCAATGGTTGGAAAATCAAGAAGGTAGCGCATCGCCCTGCATGCTGTATCTCTTGTACATCCAAGAATAATGCGCATAGCTTCATTCTGTATCCTTTCCATCCTTTCTATCTGCTTATGGCTGACAGTCAGGATTGCCATTGCATACTCCAAAACAGACATGACCAGCCCCTCGTACAGAAGACATAAATGGCGCTGCTCACAGTTTGCTGCCGCCATCACCCGCATCGCTGCCAAACCCCGCTTGGCCTTTGTTATCACCTGGTCTATGTGCACATTATAAGCAAGGCTTCGATCAAACCGTATCCCCAGGTAATTCATTGCCTGCGTTCTTTCCACTGTCTCTGAACACAGCATTACAGTTGGTGTTGGATTGTTGACAATATGATTATTCAACGAGAACCAAGTCACTGTTGCCTTTGTTGGGTTGACCATTGCCCCAGCTTCATCACACCAAGTACTTATGCGATTGAGTTCGGTTTGTAGCTCCACAGCAACCTCCTCTCTATCCTTACCCTGACGATACACTAAAACATCATCGGCATATGACAATGTCCTGCCAGGTCCAGTGATCTGCTCACTGGTGATTCTCACTGTGTAGGCGTTGAACAGTACCGGAGATAATGGTGATCCCTGTGGTAGGCCAGGATATATTGTTGTTGGTTCCGAAGTCCAACTGCCACATCTAAAAACTACTTTCCGTTGGAAGAGAGCTGCAGCGATCCAACTAAGGAGGAATGGACTTACGTTTAGTTCAAGAAGCTGAAACATTAAAAAATCCAGTGGTACTCTGTTGTATGCGTCCTCAAGATCAATCGCTGCAGCAACGGTTTCAGTGCCTGAGTGGAAACCTTCATAGACATCATGGGCAAAGACTGCTGCATTGGTCCAGGTTTCTCTTTTTGGACGGTACCCACCCAGGGTAGGTGGGAAAACACCTTGCCTCTCTAGTTGGCTTGATATTTTCCTGGCAATTACCTTCTCCAGCAGTTTGCCTATTGTATTCTGCATGGTTATAATTCGATATCCCTGAATTTTCTTGTGGTCTTTGTCAGGCTTCGGCAAGGGAATCAGATAGCTGTGTAACCATTCCTCCTTGATGCTAGCACTCCCTATACTGTTGTTGTACATGTCTGCTAGTTTCTCTAGCTCATTGTCGGTACACCTATTTATGTCGTCGTATCTTATGCCATCAGGACCTGGAGCACTGTTTTTTGATCGTCGAAGCACAGCCTTGATTTCTTGCACTGTCACTGTGTCTTCATCCGAAGTGTTCTGGGCCTTGCATCTGTCTGAGGTGACCTCCTTGGCCAGATTCCGGCCTCCCATGTCTGTCTGGTTGCTCTGCTCAAGGTAGCGTTCAAAGAGGGCTTTGCCCTTGTCCTCGTCAGTCCTCTGCCAGATGAGGTCAGCACCTTGGAAGTCAGAAATGCTCTTATTCTTGACTACACCACTCATGCTTTTATGTAGTCGCCAGAACAATTTCAGTGACTTGTCTGTGCTTACTCTTTGACACACCTCTGCCCATTTTTCGCTTTTAACCACCGTGACCAGTTTTTTGAAATAGCTTACTTTTGTGTGCATCTCTCTTTCTAAGTGCAAGCAGGGACTAGGATGACCAGCTCTGTTCTTCTTGGCATTTTGCCATCTCCTTACAGCACTACGCTTATCCACCCAAGCCTTCTCCACCTCGAAACTCCACCACGGTGGCTGCTCCCAGCTTGTTTTCCTTTTCTTCCTGCCCTGAAACGTTCTGCGCTTGTCACGTCTTATTTTACTCACCACATCTTGCCCTGTACTGTCATACTGGAACGTCTTTACCTTTAGCTTGTGCTGCCTGGTTCTGCCTTTCTCCACCAATATGCTGCATGGGTGGTGGTCGCTGCCATGGTGTCCTAGGACACCCCATCTACACACTGTAGTGAGTGAAGGTGAAACTAGCGCCAGATCAATAGCACTGTCCTCATCGCCTGGACGGCTTGCTGTCCTGGTGACACAGCCACTGTTGATACAAACCAGGTCGATGGTTTCCAGTGCAGTCTCGAGCTCCTCCCCTTGTGTATTGGAGGAAGTGTTTCCCCATGATCTGCCTTTAGCGTTGAAGTCACCACAGAAAATAACATTTCTCTCGTGGCCTAATATGCCACTTAAGCACTGCCACTTCTGGGCGTCCACACTCGCATTGCGGGCATAAACATTAACCAACACGAATGGTGTACTGGAATGAACTCTCAACGCCTGTATTTGTATATCGTCACTGTTCCAACTGGACATGTCTAGCTCTGACGCCACCATGCTGTCGCGAACGAGAATCGCCGTTCCCAGATGTCGTCTGTTATAGAAACATTTGAAGCCGGCAATTCGGAGTAGCTGATCGCCCAGTCTCGTCTCCTGGAGTGCTACAATGTCGTTCCTGTAAACTAGGGTTTCTAAAATAGAGCCCCGTTGTTTTACACTGGCACAGTTCCAATATAGAATACGGATGTTCCTGAGTCCTAGACGGTGACACTTGAGTCTAAAACGTCTCAAGCCACCGCGCTTACCTGGCTTCTTTTTCCCTGCGCGGCTACCACGCCGCTTCGGTATGTTGACTGCTGATCGTTCGGAAAACACACGTTGTTCCGCCATGTTGAAAAAACGTAAACACTGACTTTTGATTGAGAACCACACACGCTGCTGAAAATTCACTCAAGGATGGCTTCGCTCGATGCACGAACTCCGTAGCACCCGCGCAGATCTTGAGTAGAAACTCCTGGTTTTACATCCTGGCACACCAATTACACGCAAGAAATGAATAAATCCATCCCTTACGCGAAAAAGTTAACGAACACAAAACAACACGACCGTCCGTCGCCATCTTGAAACCGGAAGTTCCTCATATGTCTGTGCATATGATGAAATGTTCAAGGTGTATAATGATGACAGAAAGATACACAGTGGTTAGCTAATCGTAGTCTTTTCTTGCATTTCCTCTGGCAGACATGTTGGCAACAGTTGCCCCATACCTTTACCGACTCGTTGCGGCATCTTGGATAATCTCAAAGAAAACTGCTTCTGCGATGTGGTGTGCGGACGTGGCTGCAGCAGCCTGTACATTTTTGTTGTGGCGATGTCTGGTATATTGTGTCAGGTAGGATTTGGACAGAAAGGTAGGATTTGGACAGAAAGGTAGGATTAGAAAAGGAACATAGGATGTGAAAATAAGGAATGGATGTGAAACGAAGGTAGGATTTTAGAGGGAAGATAGAATATCGGAAGAAAGGTAGAATATGGGAAAGAGGGAGGATTTGGAAGGGAAAATTGTATATAGGAAGGAAGGTAGGATTTGGTAGGGAAGACAGTATATAGGAAGGGAGGTAGGATTTGAAAGGGAAGACAGTATAAAAATTAAAGTTTGGAAGAAAAGCTATGATATGTAATGAAAAGTAGGATTAGGACACGAAGATAAGATAAGGGAAGGAAGGTAAGATTGGGAGAGAAGCTAGGATATGGGAAGAATTGTAGGATTTGGCAGGAGGATTGGATATTGGTAGGAAGATAAGATATGGGTAAGAAGATATGATATGGAAGGGAAGATAGGATATGAAAGGAAGGTGAGATTTGGAAGGGAAGATAGAATATGTGATGAAAATTAGGATATGGACAGAAAGATGGGATATGGGAAGAAAGGATTTTGAAGAGAAAGGAATTTCAAAGTGGGGTAGGATATGTGAAGGAAGGTAGGATTTGGAAAGAAAGAACAGATTTGAAAGGATTTATATATGTATAACATATGATAAGCAGTATAAACATTCATAGCTATACGACAGACAGAACTTCTTTATACATACGTTACAAATTAATATATGTTGAAAAACAATATCTGTGTTAAATTATCTACAAAATAAACATATATATACATATATTACATAGAACCTGTGCTTTTGTATGGATGTGAAGCGTGGACAATGAGCAGACAAGCTGAAAGACATCTGATGGCTGTGGAAATGTGGTTTCTCATGAAAATGCAAAGAATACCATGGACATACAGAAAAAAAACAACCAATGACCAAGTCCTAGTCATTAGTCATTAATTGCAGTTCCTTCACGGCAATGAGTCATCCCCATTATACTCCGTTTCTGTCGCAGTGAACATCACACAAAATGCTCCTCACTGCCCCATGTGAAAAGTGGAACAAACAAGAGTCTCGACAAACCAACAGCCAAGTCTTACAAGAAACAAATATGAAAATCGTAAACTGATTAGAGAAATTCGACATAGTCAAAATTTTTTGGTACGTTATGAGATGAAACAAAAGTACTTCATTTTTAATTCACCGCAAACAAACAGTGTAGTTATTTTTAGCACCAACCTAGATCTAGTGGGATCGTCGATTTTCAGAAGAAGGATATCGATATTCACTTCGTGGTTGGTGGACAGGTGTGTTTGCAGCAAGATGTACCCAAACCACATGTCATTGTCTTTGCAAACTGACCCCCAGATACATCAAAGATTAGCGCAGACAGATGGGACATACACAAGATATGGATATACACTCCAAAGGCAGTGAGGGCCCTCCGGGCCCAGAAACATTTATTGCATCCATCGATCTGTCTAGCAGTCCACCACACACTCAACCGGAAGTGATCAAAACCACATTAAAATGATATGATTCTTTATTTACAAGTTGCACAGTACATCAACACACTCCTACGCCCACTATGGAATCACCACGATGTCACATGATTTCCAGGAAACTCCCGGAATTCCCTTGTTTGTGGTAAATTAACAATAAAGTACCAAAATAAATTGGACAACTTCGTGACAACTGCCAAGATTGAGGGGAAGAGAACAAGGGGAAGGCAGAGAAGTAAATACCTGGTGGATTGGCCACATGGCATGGTCGAGACTGAAACACTATGCTGATCAAAGACTGGTGATCGAGTGTGATGGCAAAACATGACTGCCGATGCTTGTCGGCATGGCACATGATGATGATGATGATGATGATGATGATGATGATGATATATATATATGATACTCAGTATAAACATTCACAACTATATGATAGATAGAACTTCATTATACATTCACTAAACATTAATATAACATACATTGAACACTTATATCTATGAAAATTATATACAAAAATAATTCTCAGCTAGGTATTTAATCCAACTCAGGAAGATTGAACAGGATATCGGGGTGGGGTAAATAAAAGTAACTGCACTTGCAGCAATGGAAGGTAAATTGACATGCCAGATTTTTCTGTATCCTCCTTCCATATAGATCAACAGAGATCGATACCTGGAGCGCTGGGTTAATGTCAACATGGTTAATGCCTGTTGTCTAGCGGCTGATGAGAACTGCATCTTTGTGGGTGGAACACAGGGGGTGGTTAGAATGTTCCGGGCCCTGGACCTTCAGATTATCACAACTCTGCCTCGACCTCACATTCTTGGTCTTGACATATCTCAGGTAGGTCAAGGAAGTGTTGATTCACCAATAAGATTTCTGTTTATCCTATGGTAAATTGGTAAATTTAAATAAGGGTGATTGTAGTGAAATTTGGAATAAATTGCTTACTTGCGGCTCCTATACTCCACAGTGTTGTGGAGGTGTATAGAGAGTTTTTCTTGCATTTTTTGAGAAGAATGTTTTCACAATCATGGACAGAAAAGAAGAGAAAGGCTGAGGTATTGAAAGCTGCCGACGAAATCACTCATCAAAACCATAAAGACAAGACAAGGGGATACATTAAAACCATCAAGACAAGACAAATAATATGCAGAGGGTACATTAAAACAATAAGGATGAGACAAATGATATGTAGGGGATACATCAGAACAATATAAGGACAAGACAAATGATACGTAGGGTGTACGTCAAAACCATTAGGATGAGACAAATAAAATGTAAGGGGTACATCAAAGCCATTAGGACAAGACAAATGAAATGAAGGGGGTACATCAGAACAGTATAAGGACAAGACAAATGGTATGTATGGAGTATATCTGAACAGTATAAGGACAAGACAAATGATATGTAGGGGGTATATCAGAACAATATAAGGACAAGACAAATGATATGTAGGGAGTATATTAGAACAGTATAAGGACAAGACAAATGATATGTAGGGGGGTACATCAGAACAGTATAAGGACAAGACAAATGATATATATGGGGTATATTAGAACAGTATAAGGACAAGACAAATGATATGTAGGGAGTATATTAGAACAGTATAAGGACAAGACAAATGATATGTAGGGGGTATATCAGAACAGTATAAGGACAAGACAAATGATACGTAGGGGGTATATCAGAACAGTATAAGGACAAGACAAATGATATGTAGGGGGTATATGAGAACAATATAAGGATAAGACAAATGATATGTAGGGAGTATATTAGAACAGTATAAGGACAAGACAAATGATATGTAGGGGGCACATCAGAACAGTATAAGGACAAGACAAATGATATATATAGGGTATATTAGAACAGTATAAGGACAAGACAGATGATGTGGAGGGGGTATATCAGAACAGTATAAGGACAAGACAAATGATACGTAGGGGGTATTTCAGAACAGTATAAGGACAAGACAAATAATACGTAGGGGGTATATCAAAACCATTAGGATGAGACAAATGAGATGTTAGGGGTACATCAGAACAATATAAGGACAAGACAAATTATATGTATGGGCACATCAGAACAATATAAGGACAAGACAAATGATATGGAAGGGACACATCAACAGAAGAGGTGCAAAAGAGTAGTTGTGTGGGAAAATACTAGGCAAGAGAGGCACTGAAAGGTGGCGAAAGATATTTATGGATAGATTAAACACCGGATTAGCAAGAATGAATATAAAGAACAATATAATTTTAGTTGCATGTCCTTTACAAGATCTGACAATCAACTGCAGAATGTTGTAGGGCTGTTTATGAATTTCTAGGCAATTTTACATCCAGTAGTTTGCCATTGCTTTCTGAATGACTGACACCACACATACCATTGTGAAAATCAATGCAAGGCGGTCTGCTTCCAAATCACCTGTGTTTGATTTTTAACCCAGTATGCTGGATTATGAAACTGCTTTAACAGCGCGCGCCCCCCCCCCCCCCCCCCCAGCCACAGAATAAGCAGCGTTAATTGAATTAATTATCAAGCTAGTTCAGTCTGCAAGCTCGTTAGTCAGCGGGTTATCTAGAAGTCAGCATGGCTGAATGGATAAGAGCACTGGCTTTTAAATGATTTTCTGATGCTGAGGTAGCAGGTTAAACTATAACACCTGTCAGTTGTTGACTTCTTGTCCTTTATTTGGGAACATAAATTACAAGTACTTAGAAGTCAAGAGTGGGTTTGCCTGATGGCGAGGGGCACTGGTAATCGGGAAAGCTCATCCACATGAAACAATCAGCCCAGTTCACTAGAAGTAGTAGTACAATAATATGTGGACTATTTGAGTTCAAAGCTTGGATGCCAAAAATAAAAGAAAATAAGATTATCCCGTAGAAAATATCAGGTGAGAGGAGGGTGAGAGAAGGATGAGAGGAGGGTGAGGGGATAGTGAGAGAAGGGTGAGAGGAGGGTGAGAAGAGTGTGAGAGGAAGGTGAGAGGAGGGTGAGAGGAGGGTGAGAGGAAGACGAAGGGGAGATGAGGTGAGAGGAGGGTGAGAAGAAGGTGAGAGGAGGGTGAGAGGAAGGTGAGAGGAAGGTTTGTAGACTTAGGATTGCCAATGTCTGCTCCAGACCAGAAATCCAAAGAAGAAGAGAAATAAGACTTTCATGCCTTTCTGAACTACAATGTACCTCAGACGATAAACTTAATTTGATTTTTCCCGTTCTAATTTCTATGAGGGGATGGTGTGAGAGGAAGGTGAAATGAGGTGAGAGCAAGGTGAGATGAAGGTTAGAGGAGGGTGAGATGAGGTGAGAGGAGGGTGAGATGAAGGTGAGAGGAGGGTGAGATGAAGGTGAGAGGAGGGTGAGAGGAAGATGAAGGTGAGAGGAGGGTGAGAGGAAGGTGAGAGGAAGATGAAAGGAAGGTGAGAGGAAGGTTTGTAGACTTAGGATTGCCAATGTCTGCTCCAGACCAGAAATCCAAAGAAGAAGAGAAAGAAGACTTTCATGCCTTTCTGAACTACAATGTACCTCAGACGATAAACTTAATTTGATATTTCCCGTTCTAATTTCTACTTTGATTTATTCACCAGGTGACTACGTCATACATCGAGGATATCTCCGAGGATGTGTCATCAACATTAGAGGAGGACTTGAAAGAAAGAGAAAGCCACCACCAGTATCCGACGACACGAGCCATCACTTACGACTCCTGCCATGAGATCCTGACTGTTGTTTATGGAGATCGGAGTACTTACATCTGGAGTAGATGCAAGCAGGATGTTGAAGGCAGTGAGATGTATTATTTTAGCAAGAAGTATGCTTTGTTATTGTATTTGATATTACTTGTTGTTATAATTATACAATTTTATATAAAATTATATATTATTATCATCATCCAGTGCCTTGCTGGCTGGCGTGGGCAATCATGCCTCTCCATAAATTACGATCTCCTACGTCATAGATCAATTCGTAGGTTGACTCCCTTCCTTGCCATGACACAAGACTGTCAAGAATTTTCTTACGTTGTATTCCTCTATCTCTCTTTCTACAAATCTTCCCGGTTGTCACGACATGTTCCAGTTTCTGTCTTCTCATAATGTGGCCAAAAAACAATGATTGCTTCTTTCTGATGTTTGTGATAAGTTGTCTTTAAGATTTAGCTTCCCTCAAAATGTCCAGATTGCTCATTTAGGCTGTCCAATTAATTTTCAGCATTCTTCAATAAAACCACATCTTCAAGGCTTCCATTTATTTTTTTTTTTTTTTTGCGCTCGCTCGCTTTGAACTCAACCGTAGTCCATACACACTACTTCTAGTAGTGCTGGACTAAATTTTGCTTGTGGATTTGCTTTACCTATTAACAGTGACACTCGCCATCTGGCGAACCCACTCTGACTTCAGAGGTACTTGCAATTTACGTCCCCTGGTCAAGGACGATAGGTCAAAATTTTAGCCCAACTGTCTGGTGTTCGGGTTGAACCCCTTATCTCGGCATCAGCATACCGGATGTTTAAGAACACATGTTCTTATCTATTCGGCCATGCTGACCTTTCCAGGGATTTAAAAAAACAATTATATATAAGATTATATAAATTTATATATATGACTAGGACCTTGCCGTCTTGACAGACGATAGTTGTAAAATGGAGTTATTCCTCTCCATAACACAAAACCTGGGCTGAATTTAGAGATCATGTGTTACCCATGCAACACGATCCCTCTCTCAGCCTGTCTAGTTTACTCCAGAGGAAAGGTAACACCAGTCCATCCGGAATAAGACAGAAGCTGCCGGATCAGCAAAGCAATACTCTAAATGTCTGCCTGTTTGAGCTTCCATCCTAGACCAGTTGCTGATAAAGGCTTAGAGCCTGGTCTGCCCTGCCGTGAAATTTAGTCTTTAGGTTACATTTCCTCACACTATGGTAAGGCTCGTACCCTTCAAATTGTTCTCCTCTGCCCAAAGCTGTTGGCACAATGTAAGGTGTCGGGGTTTGTGAGTGGAACCCAAAATTTGGTGCAAACAGAAGGCAGGTACTGTTAAAAGATAGCTCAGTCATATCTGACTAAGACCTGATTTATAGAGAGAGAGAGAGAGAGAAAGAGAGAGAGAGAGAGAGAGAGAGAGAGAGAATCGCACGCACAGAGACAGAGAGAGATAGGTAATGGATGTGGAAACCTAAGGAAAGCAGCCACATTAATTTCTCAAAGGTAAGTTAATTTGCTGAGTTTACTTACAGTTTACAAATTATTATGCGGCTATGAATTTAGAAGTCTTGGGAATAACATGACATTATTTCCCCAAGTCTAAGATTATTGGAAATTGACATACTGAGGCCACATTAAACGTCACAGTAACTTGGAAACAACAGTACTGGTTCCTGGAAGAAGGAGTGGGTTTGCTTCATGGCAAGGGACACTGGTAAAAAGGAAAGCTAATCCACATGCCAGAATCAGTCCAGTGCACTTGAAGTAGTAGCACATGAATGGACTATGCTTGAGTTCCAAGCGAGCAACCAAGAAGAAAATAAATAATAATATAAAATCTAACAAAGATTTATTTTATTGATTTATTTTGCGCTCGCTATTTTTATAGTAGTGATGGACTGAATTTTGCGTGTGGGTTAGCTTTCCCTATTAACAGTGTCCCTCGCCATCAGGCGAACCCACTCTGACTTCAGAGGTACTTGTAATTTACGTCCCCAAGTCAGGGACGGCACGTCAACATTTTAGTCCAGCTGTCCAGTGTAGATTACATCCTAAGTGCTTGCAGTTTAATATAACTGAGAATGAATGCAAAAATGTGACTAGTCATCTTAAAGACAAGAGCAAATGAAAGTGAATGTTTTCACAAGTCTTTTTTTCAACAAACAAGACATGGAAAACAGTAATACTCTCAACTGAGTTGTCACATTCTACATGGGAGTAATCTGAATATCTCAACAAAAAAAATAACTAAAACAGGAATTCCAGGAAACAGAACAAGACATGTAGAAGGAAGGTAAACTTGGAAAGGCATGAAATATATAGGAATGAATTTTTAAAAGTTACATATGCTTATATCCAATCTTATCTATACATACATGTACAGGTTGAAATAATAGAGAAGGGATAAACATCACACAGAAGAATGTTGGATACTAATCCCTGTTGGGTGGAGAGAATGTCCATTCTATCAGTGAGGTGATTCTTCAAGATAAGACAAGTGGTGTGGTCACCAAAGATCTTTATATGCTATATATGTCATGTTTGATATACATATATGCAATTTTCTACCAAGCAAATACCTTTAACATGATCACAAGAATTGCAATTTTCTTAAGACCAAAGGTATATAATGCATTGAAAAACTCATGAATGTATAGTAATCTTCTTGGTATACATTGAATTCACTTGTGCTTTCTAACTTCCAAGATACTCAGCCATGTACCATCGCGGGTGTGTCTGGGGTCTGACCACTTACCCCGCTGTCCTGGATTCGGATCCAGAAGAGGCTGCGCTCGGCGGTGCTCTGCCACCAGGAGCTTTAATCTCTGTCTCAGCAGACGGAACTCTACGGGCTTGGGATGTCTGTGCAAATATTTGTGAGGAAAGCATGTTAAAGAGGTGATTGATAAACTTTTGCATGTTTTATGAGATTGATAAACTTTTGCATGTTTTATGAGCTATGTTTTCTTGTTTTGAAACCTTTGCTAAACATTAAAGAGTTCCATCAGTTTAGTTTTATATTTCTGATATTACTTTTTAGAGTTCCTGTCTTGTAAATTTTGAAATCTTTACTTGTTTGAGAAGTTGACAAGTACTCGTTCATCATCTCTTTCTCTTCTTTCTGTTGTATTCTCTGCTTATTCTGCACACTGACTCACATTCCCTTTCTCACTCTTCTCTCTCTCTCTCTCTCTCTCTCTCTCTCTCTCTCTCTCTCTCTCTCTCTCTCTCTCTCTCTCTCTCTCTCTCTCTCTCTCTCTCTCTCTCTCTCTCTGCGCTACATTTTCTCTTCCTGTTTATTTCATACATATTTTTATCACATAATTGTATCACATACATTTTATTCAAACATGTTTTTCATGTTATTTTAATATATGAATTCAAGAATATAGTGAATACCCTGACACTATCATTAGAAATATGAACTCAAGAATTTGTCCAACATTTACACAACATGCAACACATCACAATGTGCAACACATCACAGTGCCTAACATTTACACAATGTGCAACACAACACAATGTCCAACACAGGCACAATGTTCATCACAGGCACAAAGTCCAATGCATCACAATGTCCAACACTGACATTGTCCAACACGGATACAATATCCAACACTGACACAATGTCCATCACTGACACAATGTCCAATTTATCACAATGTCCAACACTGACACAATGTCCAACACTGACACAATGTCCAATTTATCACAATGTCCAACACTGACACAATGTTCAACACTGACACAATGTCCAACACTGACACAATGTCCAATTTATCACAATGTCCAACACTGACACAATGTCCAATTTATCACGTCCAACACTGACACAATGTCCAACACTGACACAATGTCCAACACTGACACAATGTCCAACACTGACACAATGTCCAGCATTGACACAATGTCCAGCATTGACACAATGTCCAACAATGACACAATGTCCAACTCATGAGTTCATACTTCTAGTGGTAGTGCCAGGGTGTGCACTATATTCTTGAGTTCATACAAGACAGTTCCTGTGATAAAATCAGACTCCACTGTCTTCTGGAGATCATGCATGACAGTTCTTGTGATGACATTAGCTGTCTTTATATTCTCCCAGAAACTGTGTCAATGTCTCAAGATTGTCTATGTTTTATATTCTCCCAGAAACTGTGTCAATGTCTCAAGATTGTCTATGTTTTATATTCTCCCAGAAACTGTGTCAATGTCTGAAGATTGTCTATGTTTTATATTCTCCCAGAAACTGTGTCAATGTCTGAAGATTGTCTATGTTTTATATTCTCCCAGAAACTGTGTCAATGTCTCATGATTGTCTATGTTTTATATTCTCCCAGAAACTGTGTCAATGTCTCATGATTGTCTGTGTTTTATATTCTCCCAGAAATTGTGTCAGTGCTCAGTGTCTGAAGATTGTCTATGCGGACAAAATAGAGCCAACCAAAAAACTTCGCCAGCAGAACAAGCCACGTGAAGGTTCATTTGTGAGACACGGGAAACAGAGCTTCAGTGCCGTGGCTGTATGTTGTGTGGACATTGTGGCAGTGTTGGGTGTTGTGATGTCTTGGACATTGTGTCAGTTTTGGACATTGTGTCAATGTTGGATGTTCTGTCAGTGTTGGATGTTGTGATGTGTTGGACATTGTGTCAGTGTTGGATGTTGTGATGTCTTGGACATTGTGGCAATGCTGGACATTGTGTCAGTGTTGGACATTGTGTCAGTGTTGGACATTGTGTCAGTGTTGGACATTGTGAAGTGTTGGACATTGTGTCAGTGTTGGACATTGTGTGTGTGTGTTGGACATTGTGTCAGTGTTGGTCTGTATTGGACATTGTGTCAGTGTTGATCTGTATTGGACATTGTGTCAGTGTTGGACATTGTGTCAGTGTTTGACATTGTGTCAGTGTTGGACATTGTGTCAGTGTTGGTCTGTATTGGACATTGTGTCAGTGTTGGTCTGTATTGGACATTGTGTCAGTGTTGGACATTGTGTCAGTGTTTGACATTGTGTCAGTGTTGGACATTGTGTCAGTGTTGGATGTTCTGTCAGTGTTGGACATTGTGTCAGTGTTGGACATTGTGTCAGTGTTGGACATTGTGTCAGTGTTGGGCATCGTGTCAGTGTTGGACATTGTGTCAGTATTGGACATTGTGTCAGTGTTGGACATTGTGTCAGTGTTGGACATTGTGTAAGTGTTGGATGTTCTGTCAGTGTTGGATGTTGTGTCAGTGTTGGATGTTGTGATGTGTTGGACATTGTGGCATTGCGGGACATTGTGTCAGTGTTGGACATTGTGTCAGTGTTGGACATTGTGTCAGTGTTGGACATTGTGTCAGTGTTGGACATTGTGTCAGTGTTGGACATTGTGTCAGTGTTGAACATTGTGTCAGTGTTGGATGTTGTGATGTGTTGGACATTGTGTCAGTGTTAAACATTGTGTAAGTGTTGGATCTTCTGTCAGTGTTGGAT
Organism: Cepaea hortensis; assembly: GCA_963921405.1. Taxonomy (NCBI): domain Eukaryota; kingdom Metazoa; phylum Mollusca; class Gastropoda; order Stylommatophora; family Helicidae; genus Cepaea; species Cepaea hortensis. The sequence continues at coordinate 14,411,841 of OY992896.1, forward strand.
GTTGTGTTGGATGTTGTGATGTCTTGGACATTGTGGTAATGCGGGACATTGTGTTAGTGTTGGATGTTCTGTCAGTGTTGGATGTTGTGATGTGTTGGACATTGTGTCAGTGTTGGATGTTGTGATCTCTTCGACATTGTGTCAGTGTTGGACATTGTGTCAGTGTTGGACATTGTGTCAGTGTTGGACATTGTGACAGTGTTGGACATTGTGTCAGTGTTGGACATTGTGTCAGTGTTGACATTGTGTCAGTGTTGGTCTGTGTTGGACATTGTGTCTGTGTTGGACATTGTATCAGTGTTTGACATTGTGTCTGTGTTGGACATTGTGTCAGTGTTGGACATTGTATCAATGTTGGATGTTCTGTCAGTGTTGGATGTTGTGATGTGTTGGATATTGTAGCAGTATTGGACATTTGACAGTGTTGGACATTGTGTTAGTGTTGGACATTGTATCAGTGTTGGACATTGTGACAGTGTTGGACATTGTGTTAGTGTTGGACATTGTGTCAGTGTTGGACATTGTGTCTGTGTTGGTCTGTGTTGGACAATGTGTCTGTGTTGGACATTGTGTCTGTGTTGGTCTGTGTTGGACATTGTGTCAGTGTTGGACATTGTGTCAGTGTTGGACATTGTGTCAGTGTTGGACATTGTGTCAGTGTTAGACATTGTGTTACTGTTGGACATTGTGTCAGTGTTGGACATTGTGTCAGTGTTGGATATTGTGTCAGTGTTGGACATTGTGTCAGTGTTGGACATTGTGATGTGATGGACATTGTGTCAGTGTTGGACATTGTGTTAGTGTTGGACATTGTGTTAGTGTTGGACATTGTGTCAGTGTTGGACATTGTGTCAGTGTTGGATATTGAGTCGGTGTTGGATATTGAGTCGGTGTTGGACATTGTGTCAGTGTTGGACATTGAGTTAGTGTTGGACATTATGTTAGTGTTGGACATTGTGTCAGTGTTGGACATTGTGTCAGTGTTGGACATTGTGTTAGTGTTGGACATTGTGTTAGTGTTGGACATTGTGTCAGTGTTGGACATTGTGTCAGTGTTGGACATTGTGTCAGTGCTGGACATTGAGTCAGTGCTGGACATTGTGTTAGTGTTGGACATTGTGTCAGTGTTGGACATTGAGTCAGTGTTGGACATTGAGTCAGTGTTGAACATTGTGTCAGTGTTGGACATTGTGATGTGATGGACATTGTGTCAGTGTTGGACATTGTGTTAGTGTTGGACATTGTGTTAGTGTTGGACATTGTGTCAGTGTTGGACATTGTGTCAGTGTTGGACATTGTGTCAGTGTTGGACATTGTGTCAGTGTTGGACATTGTGTCAGTGTTGGACATTGTGTTAGTGGTGGACATTGTGTCTGTGTTTGTCTGTGTTGGACATTGTGTCTGTGTTGGACATTGTATCAGTGTTTGACATTGTGTCTGTGTTGGACATTGTGTCAGTGTTGGACATTGTGTCAATGTTGGATGTTCTGTCAGTGTTGGATGTTGTGATGTGTTGGATATTGTGGCAGTATTGGATATTTGACAGTGTTGGACATTGTGACAGTGTTGGATATTGTGACAGTGTTTGACATTGTGACAGTATTGGACATTTGACAGTGTTGGACATTGTGACAGTGTTGGATATTGTGACAGTGTTTGACATTGTGACAGTGTTGGACATTGTAACAGTGGTGGACATTGTGTCAGTGTTGGACATTGTGTCAGTGTTGGACATTGTGACAGTGGTGGACATTGTGACAGTGTTGGACATTGTGTCAGTGGTGGACATTGTTTCAGTGTTGGACATTGTGTCAGTGTTGGACATTGTGTCAGTGTTGGACATTGTGACAGTGTTGGATATTGTGGCAGTATTGGACATTTGACAGTGTTGGGTATTGTGACAGTGTTGGACATTGTGACAGTGTTGGACATTGTGTCAGTGTTGGACATTGTGTCAGTGTTGGACATTGTGTCAGTGTTGGACATTGTGTCAGTGTTGGACATTGTGTCAGTGTTGGACATTGTGTCAGTGTTGGACATTGTGTGTGTGTGTTGGACATTGTGTCAGTGTTGGTCTGTATTGGACATTGTGTCAGTGTTGATCTGTATTGGACATTGTGTCAGTGTTGGACATTGTGTCAGTGTTTGACATTGTGTCAGTGTTGGACATTGTGTCAGTGTTGGTCTGTATTGGACATTGTGTCAGTGTTGGTCTGTATTGGACATTGTGTCAGTGTTGGACATTGTGTCAGTGTTTGACATTGTGTCAGTGTTGGACATTGTGTCAGTGTTGGATGTTCTGTCAGTGTTGGACATTGTGTCAGTGTTGGACATTGTGTCAGTGTTGGACATTGTGTCAGTGTTGGGCATCGTGTCAGTGTTGGACATTGTGTCAGTGTTGGACATTGTGTCAGTGTTGGACATTGTGTCAGTGTTGGACATTGTGTAAGTGTTGGATGTTCTGTCAGTGTTGGATGTTGTGTCAGTGTTGGATGTTGTGATGTGTTGGACATTGTGGCATTGCGGGACATTGTGTCAGTGTTGGACATTGTGTCAGTGTTGGACATTGTGTCAGTGTTGGACATTGTGTCAGTGTTGGACATTGTGTCAGTGTTGGACATTGTGTCAGTGTTGGACATTGTGTCAGTGTTGAACATTGTGTCAGTGTTGGATGTTGTGATGTGTTGGACATTGTGTCAGTGTTAAACATTGTGTAAGTGTTGGATCTTCTGTCAGTGTTGGATGTTGTGTTGGATGTTGTGATGTCTTGGACATTGTGGTAATGCGGGACATTGTGTTAGTGTTGGATGTTCTGTCAGTGTTGGATGTTGTGATGTGTTGGACATTGTGTCAGTGTTGGATGTTGTGATCTCTTCGACATTGTGTCAGTGTTGGACATTGTGTCAGTGTTGGACATTGTGTCAGTGTTGGACATTGTGACAGTGTTGGACATTGTGTCAGTGTTGGACATTGTGTCAGTGTTGACATTGTGTCAGTGTTGGTCTGTGTTGGACATTGTGTCTGTGTTGGACATTGTATCAGTGTTTGACATTGTGTCTGTGTTGGACATTGTGTCAGTGTTGGACATTGTATCAATGTTGGATGTTCTGTCAGTGTTGGATGTTGTGATGTGTTGGATATTGTAGCAGTATTGGACATTTGACAGTGTTGGACATTGTGTTAGTGTTGGACATTGTATCAGTGTTGGACATTGTGACAGTGTTGGACATTGTGTTAGTGTTGGACATTGTGTCAGTGTTGGACATTGTGTCTGTGTTGGTCTGTGTTGGACAATGTGTCTGTGTTGGACATTGTGTCTGTGTTGGTCTGTGTTGGACATTGTGTCAGTGTTGGACATTGTGTCAGTGTTGGACATTGTGTCAGTGTTGGACATTGTGTCAGTGTTGGACATTGTGTTACTGTTGGACATTGTGTCAGTGTTGGACATTGTGTCAGTGTTGGATATTGTGTCAGTGTTGGACATTGTGTCAGTGTTGGACATTGTGATGTGATGGACATTGTGTCAGTGTTGGACATTGTGTTAGTGTTGGACATTGTGTCAGTGTTGGACATTGTGTCAGTGTTGGATATTGAGTCGGTGTTGGATATTGAGTCGGTGTTGGACATTGTGTCAGTGTTGGACATTGAGTTAGTGTTGGACATTATGTTAGTGTTGGACATTGTGTCAGTGTTGGACATTGTGTCAGTGTTGGACATTGTGTTAGTGTTGGACATTGTGTTAGTGTTGGACATTGTGTCAGTGTTGGACATTGTGTCAGTGTTGGACATTGTGTCAGTGCTGGACATTGAGTCAGTGCTGGACATTGTGTTAGTGTTGGACATTGTGTCAGTGTTGGACATTGAGTCAGTGTTGGACATTGAGTCAGTGTTGAACATTGTGTCAGTGTTGGACATTGTGATGTGATGGACATTGTGTCAGTGTTGGACATTGTGTTAGTGTTGGACATTGTGTTAGTGTTGGACATTGTGTCAGTGTTGGACATTGTGTCAGTGTTGGACATTGTGTCAGTGTTGGACATTGTGTTAGTGTTGGACATTGTGTCAGTGTTGGACATTGTGTCAGTGTTGGACATTGTGTCAGTGTTGGACATTGTGTTAGTGGTGGACATTGTGTCTGTGTTTGTCTGTGTTGGACATTGTGTCTGTGTTGGACATTGTATCAGTGTTTGACATTGTGTCTGTGTTGGACATTGTGTCAGTGTTGGACATTGTGTCAATGTTGGATGTTCTGTCAGTGTTGGATGTTGTGATGTGTTGGATATTGTGGCAGTATTGGACATTTGACAGTGTTGGACATTGTGACAGTGTTGGATATTGTGACAGTGTTTGACATTGTGACAGTATTGGACATTTGACAGTGTTGGACATTGTGACAGTGTTGGATATTGTGACAGTGTTTGACATTGTGACAGTGTTGGACATTGTAACAGTGGTGGACATTGTGTCAGTGTTGGACATTGTGTCAGTGTTGGACATTGTGACAGTGGTGGACATTGTGACAGTGTTGGACATTGTGTCAGTGGTGGACATTGTTTCAGTGTTGGACATTGTGTCAGTGTTGGACATTGTGTCAGTGTTGGACATTGTGACAGTGTTGGATATTGTGGCAGTATTGGACATTTGACAGTGTTGGGTATTGTGACAGTGTTGGACATTGTGACAGTGTTGGACATTGTGTCAGTGTTGGACATTGTGTCAGTGTTGGACATTGTGTCAGTGTTGGACATTGTGTCAGTGTTGGACATTGTGTCAGTGTTGGACATTGTGTCAGTGTTGGACATTGTGTCAGTGTTGGACATTGTGTCACTGTTGGACATTGTGTCAGTGTTGGACATTGTGTCAGTGTTGGACATTGTGTCAGTGTTGGACATTGTGTCAGTGTTGGACATTGTGTCAGTGTTGGACATTGTGTCAGTGTTGGACATTGTGTCAGTGTTGGACATTGTGACAGTGTTGGACATTGTGTCAGTGTTGGACATTGTGTCAGTGTTGGACATTATGTCAGTGTTGGACATTATGTCAGTGTTGGACATTGTGTCAGTGTTGGACATTGTGTCAGTGTTGGACATTGTGTCAGTGTTGGACATTGTGTCAGTGTTGGACATTGTGTCAGTGTTGGACATTGTGTCAGTGTTGGACATTGTGTCAGTGTTGGACATTGTGTCAGTGTTGGACATTGTGTCAGTGTTGGACATTGTGTCAGTGTTGGACATTGTGTCAGTGTTGGACATTGTGTCAGTGTTGGACATTATGGCAGTGTTGGACATTGTGACAGTGTTGGACATTGTGTCAGTGTTGGACATTGTGTCAGTGTTGGACATTGTGTCAGTGTTGGACATTGTGTCAGTGTTGGACATTATGGCAGTGTTGGACATTGTGTCAGTGTTGGACGTTGTGTCAGTGTTGGACGTTGTGTCAGTGTTGGACGTTGTGTCGGTGTTGGACGTTGTGGCAGTGTTGGACATTGTGGCAGTGTTGGACATTGTGTCGGTGTTGGACGTTGTGTCAGTGTTGGACATTGTGGCAGTGTTGGATATTGTGACAGTGTTTGACGTTGTGGCAGTGTTGGATATTGAGGCAGTGTTGGACATTGTGGCAGTGTTGGACATTGTGGAAATATTGAACATTGTGTAAATGTTAGACATTGTCTAAATATCGGACATTCTGTAAATACTTGGGCATTATCTAAATGTTCTAAATGTTAACGGCTTGTGCTCCACTTTTAGATTAAAAACAGAATATGTAAACCAATATAATGGCAGTACATTTTGTTTCCATCTAAAATGTTATGGAGTAACTGTTTCCTTCTGCTTGTCATCTCTTGCCCTACTCTGTGAGGTGGCTCCTATTGAGCACTCATTTACATTGTTTTTTTGTGTGCAAATCTGCGAGTTCTCTGATGATTATGTTAGACAACGGGATTATTGGCATGAATTCTAATGGGGTCAAAACCACAGACCTGATTCATGACTGATGATTGTGTGATTCAACATGATTATTGGCGTGAATTTTAATGGGGTCAAAACCACAGACCTGATCCATGACTGATGATTGTGTGATTCAACATGATTATTGGCGTGAATTTTAATGGGGTCAAAAGCACAGGCCAGGTCCAAGACTCTGCTGATCTTGTTTGATGTCATGATTATTGGCATGATGGTTATGTTAATTCTATTTCCGTCCAGGTTTGTCCAGACGGCCTGCACATTGCGACGGGCAACCAGCATGGCAGAGTGTGTATCTATGACACAAACACCATGAACGTGATGACCACGATGCTGGCTCACGAGTCAGAGGTCACAGCTCTGGGCTATTCCATCACAAAGCGGTACAAGGTAAGCATGAATCTGTGTTGGTATAGTGAGCTATCCTGTGGCTTTCCATTGCAGTGAGTTCGTGATTAAGGCCCTAGCCATCATTATCCATCCATTATAAAAAAGGTTTAAAAAGCAAAAGGATTGATTTCATTGCAGTGGGTTTTATCCCATATGGCTCGATTTCTTTCTGCAGGGCGGTCTGCCGAAAGCATCACACAAAGCACGACCTTCATAGCTCTAGCAACAACCCCCAGGAGTCTGCGAGAAAATTGCACTCGTGAACCAAACTACGCAGCCTCAGAATTGAACCCACAACCTTCAGAATGTGAGGCAGTGACATAAACACTTTGCCGTGAGGACTTCCTATCCATCCACCCATGTGCTGTTACCCGGCGTAAGCCTTCATGCATCTTCACAACTCTCGGCCCTCTGTGATCTGAATCAATTCCATTGATGATATTCATTCATGCCACCCTCAGCTTAATTGGATGTTTCTCTTGACCCTGCCCATAAGGGAAGCAAAGAATGGTAACCATGTAACATGTCCTAAGAGTTGATTAAGGAGGGTTGGTATGTGATTGGGTACCACATTCCAATAGAAAACTTTAAAGGTAAAATGCAACCAGTCATGATAAAGACTACAAAGGGTTTGATGTGAGATGGTTGGGGGCCCAGTCTTCACGGAATATGAAAGACAGCAATAGAAGAAGACAGCTGTAGGGTCAGTCAACCCATGGAGGTGCAGAGCCACATCAAGACCTGACCTCACTCCACGGAGGAAAACACTGATTGGGTGACACCTGAAACATCGTGATGCCATTTACTTGAGTTGTTTACTCTCATATCAAGAGCTGTGGTAGCCCAGGGGCTGGCATACTACCCTACTGGCTGGTTGGTCAATTGTTTGAATCCTAAATGTGGTGGATTTTAAAAAATTGACCCCGGCTCCCATGCTGACCCAGCCTAAAATACGAGGGCTGTTCAAATGAAAACCTTAAATGTGTGTTTTTTTGGGTGTAAATATATTCTGGAAAAGTCCAGAACAATTGTTCAATGCAAGTCCTCCAGCACTGATAAAGTGCTTGGATTCCTGTAGAAACAAAATTCTCTTGGTCGTATGTGTAACCACTCATGCACCACCTGCTGTAGCTCTTCATCGGACTGAACAGTTTTAAAACTTTCTACTCCACTCATACACTTGCTGGACTGACAGGCATGCACCACCATACTGGACCTTCATTCACCGATGAATTTCTATAGGTTTCACCCCTTCACTGATACAAAAACAGATGGTGAGTGTCAAAAGTGGGACGGCCATCTTTAAATTTTCCTCATGACATCATCGTGTTCATCCGCGCCGTGATGTCACATGCTTAACCCTCCTGGCATCTTTAACAACAATATTGCCAGGTTACAAGACAATGGCTTGGTTATTGTAATTTCTATCACACTTTTAAGGGGTTCATTTGAAGCCCCCTCGAAGATACCAGGAAATGTCTGGGAGGTAAAAGCAATGAATATGTTATTGACCACACCACCTGTTGAGTGCTGGTTGGTCTGTACAAATATGGGACTAGTACCATAGCCAGTATGTTTGAAGTTGTGTAGAAGCGTCCAGTTAAACTCTTGTATGACTTGGAGAATTGGCACCACATAATAATATGGTTCCATTCTGATAAGCAAGATACTCGCTCATTTCAGTCATGCTCATGAGCTCAGCTAGCAATGAATGCAAGGTGTGGATGCTGATTGTTTATCATCAGCCTGGGGAATTACTGTGACCCTCTTGCAGTCTTGAGCATGCAGAGCTGGAGTTCTCAGCCTCTTGATCATGGTGGAGACCATGGTCAATGTCCCTTTGAGGAAGAAAGATCTTACTTATAAGGAATACAGAGATGTTCATGCACCAGGGGTGGAGTGTATACTGACTAAAACCTGTTTTTCACCTATACAAAGGGCATCCTGGGTAGACAGAAGTCTGGCTATGATATAATCCATTAGTACTCTCAGATCTTCCAGGTCGACCCTGGCTAAAAAAGGTTCCGGAAAATGTCTTGGGAAGGGAAATCGGCTGATATGAAATTAGCAATATCATCCCTAGAGTGCAGATTGTTTTCTTTTGCTACTTTCATTCGCTTGAAATGTGTCTATATCTGTAATGTTGTCAGTTGGTAAAAAAAAAATGTATGGTATATAGTATCATCATCATCATCATCATCATCATCATCATCATCATCATCATCATCATCATCATCATCATCATCATCATCGCATCATCATCATCATCATCATCATCATCATCATCATCATCATCATCATCATCATCATCATCATCATCATCATCATCATCATCATCATCAAGTGCCTTGCTGGTTGGCTTTAGCAATCATGCCTCTCCACAAATTACGATCTCCGACGTCGTGGATGAATTCGTGTGTTGACTCCCTTCCATGCCATGACTCAAGACTGTCAAGAATCTTGTCATGCTGTCTTCCTTGTCTCTCTTTCTGAAAATCTTTCCGGTTGTCACTGCATGCTCCAGTTTTTGTTTTCTCATAATGTAGCCAAAAAATGTGGCCTCTTTCTGATGTTTTTGATAAGTTGTCTTTGCAACTCAGCTTACCTTAACGTCCTGTTTGTTAATTTTAGCTGCCCAATGAATTTTCACCATTCTTCTATAAAACCGCATCTCCGAGGCTTCTAGGGATTTTTTCACCCATTTACTAATTGCCCAGGATTCGCAGCCGTATGTTAAAACTGGTTCTATGTAACAAGCATGAACTCTTTTTCTAACTTTCAAGGACAAGGACTTATTGCACAAAACGTATATAGTATAGGACACCTTAAGGCAAGATCACACTAGCTGCATACTTTGGAGACCTTGTATTTCTGTGCTAGGTGCTTGCCAGTGGGAGTCGCGACCGGATGATTCACGTGATGGATGCCTCCCACGGCTACCAGTTACTGACAACCTTAGATGACCACTCTTCCACCATCACGGCCATCAACTTCACTTACATTGCTAGATGCATACTTATGGTGAGTGGTGCTGGTTTGTTTCTTTACTACATTCCTTGTTTTCGTTTGTTCAAAATGGTGGAGGTCATTAGTTTACAATGGGTACCTAACATTGTGATGTATATATAGCCGGTAAAAGGTAGATGGGCTAGCCAAATAGGAAACTAAATAAAAACAGAGTTCAGTTGAGTTGAGCTAAGAACTGACATCACTGCACTCAGGACATTTTCACACGCGCTCTGTCCCCTCATTCAACAGCCAGTGAAGAGTCATACTGTTAATCGTTCCAACTGCCATCTGATTGAAAGTTCTCCTGGTCTTCCTTCTCAGCTTTTAAATTTGTCCAGCACCCTTGCTGATCCCTCGCCATATCCACATATGGATTCTAAGTCTGTTCCACCATTTTATCAACCCAGTTCCAGTCGCCCGACCACTTCTCCCTTGTCCATAGGTAATCTACCACCGAGGTGCATTTCCTGCCAGTCTATCAGCCTGTTCAGTCCCTGCCAGCCTATCAGCCTGTTCATTCCCTGCCAGCCTATCACCTGTTCATTACCTGCCAGCCTATCAGCGTGTTCATTCCCTGCCAGCCTATCACCTGTTCATTCCCTGCCAGCCTATCAGCCTGTTCATTCCCTGCCAGCCTATCACCTGTTCATTCCCTGCTAGCCTATCACCTGTTCATTCCTTGCCAGCCTATCCCCTGTTCATTCCCTGCCAGCCTATCAGCCTGTTCATTCCCTGCCAGCCTATCACCTGTTCATTCCCTGCCAGCCTATCAGCGTGTTCATTCCCTGCCAGCCTATCACCTGTTCATTCCCTGCCAGCCTATCAGCCTGTTCATTCCCTGCCAGCCTATCACCTGTTCATTCCCTGCCAGCCTATCAGCGTGTTCATTCCTTGCCAGCCTATCCCCTGTTCATTCCCTGCCAGCCTATCAGCCTGTTCATTCCCTGCCAGCCTATCAGCGTGTTCATTCCTTGCCAGCCTATCACCTGTTCATTCGCTGCCAGCCTATCAGCCTGTTCATTCCCTGCCAGCCTATCAGCCGGTTCATTCCTTGCCAGCCTATCGCCTGTTCATTCCCTGCCAGCCTATCAGCGTGTTCATTCTCTGCCAGCCTGTCGCCTGTTCATTCCCTGCTGGCCTATCAGCCTGTTCATTCCCTGCCAGCCTATCAACCTGTTCATTCCCTGCCAGCCTATTAGCCTGCCAGTCTATCAGCCTGTTCATTCCCTGCCAGCCTATCAGCCTGTTCATTCCTTGCCAGCCTATCAACATGTTCATTCCCTGCCAACCTATCAGCCTGTTCATTCCCTGCCAGCCTATCAGCCTGTCCATTCCCTGCCAGCCTATCAAAAACCAGTGGGGGTTAAAAACCTAAGAGGATCAACTTCATAGCACCAGGTTCTATCCCATAAGGTTAATTCTCTCTCTGCAATGCAGCTAACTACTTGCTGAAAGCATCGTACAGAGCAAACACTCAATAGCACTTGTGACAACCCCTAGGGTCTCTGGAAAAAAAAAACTACACTTGAGAACAAAAAGACAGTTTGAGAACGAACCCTTGACATTCTGATCACAAGGCAGAGGGCCTAACCACGTCATCATGGAGACTTCCAGGGAACTAAACAGCCCCAAGCAACTGTGATGTAAATGTTGGAGTAAAAAACAACAATTAACAGATTCTATGCACACAAAAAAAGCCTACAATAAGTAGGTTTGGACCAAACAAACATGAATGACAGAAAATGAGAAGTAGGGGTGTGTCACAGTTATGACTTAAAATATGTTAAAATGCAGATAAGTCACACACCAAGCGTGTGAGGCGTAAGATGGTGCATGATGGTGGAAATGCCCACGTGTTCACATGCACCCACTGTGAACGGACATTTACAGCGCGAATTGGCCTTATCAGTCACATTCGCTACCGCCATAGGTAACAGTTATTATGCCTTTTTAAAGCACAAACTATCATCTGTCAAGACGGCAAGGTGCCAATATATAATATATGTTAAAATGGTATTAGACATGTTGTATTATAACACAGTGTCAACATTTCGGTGATATGTATAAGTCCAGAGCAGAAACGAGAAGCAGCTGAAGACAACCATCCCATCATTAAATCTTCTTCTAAAATTCTGCTTTATAGATCACTGGTGTGAAAATCTAATTGATTCCTCAGCAATTGATATTTCTCTGTATGATAGATAGAAATGGAAGCACTACTACATGCAAACATGGCATGATTTGGATTTGAAATAGTCATCAAAATGAGAATCTATTAGAAAATGTTGGCTCTTGAGGCAGGCAATGAAGAAACAAGACATTTATCTGGCTGTGTTGTCTGTTTCTGTCTGTTCACCAGGTGACTAGCAGCCTTGACATGTCGGTACTAATCCGAGCCTACTTGGATTCTAATGTGTTCTCCTTCAAGCCAGTGAGAGCGATCGTGGAGAAGAAATCTGTAGTGGATTTTGCAATCAATCAGTGGTCAGGTACAGTAGTACATCAGCTTATTATATGTATAATTATTATTTCTGGCTGGCAGTAGAACATTTATTTCAGCAGAATAATTATTTGAATTGCGTAACTATTTGAATTGCGTAATAATTTAATTGCGTAATTATTTCAATTGTGTAATTATTTGAGTGGAATAATTATTTGAATCTGTTAATTATTTGAATTGCATAATAATTTGAATCTCTTAATTAATTCAATTCTGTAATTATTTGAATCACATAATTATTTGAATCACGTAATTATTTGAATTGCATGATTATTTTAATAATTGCGTAATTATTTGAATTGCGTAAGTATTTGCATGCTTCCTGTATTCGAGACCCCATTGAGATGAATATTTACAGATTGACCTGCTCGGTTGACACAGCCCAAAATAGACACAAGAAAATGGTCTGGGAAGAAAAGGTGGGCGGTGTGATATTTGACCAAATGACCCGTGTTCTGGCCGAGGTACTGTATATACAGTATGCCTCAAGGCATTTATATGGGCCATAATTATTTGAGTGGAATTATTTGAATGTATCAGTGTGGAATGTATTTAAGTGGAATCATTTGAAACTATCATAATTTAAGTGGATCATTTGAATGTATCATTATTTGAGTGGAATCATTTGAAACTATCATAATTTAAGTGGATCATTTGAATGTATCATTATTTGAGTGGAATCAGTTGAAACTATCATAATTTAAGTGGAGTGGGATTTAAGTGTATCATTATTTGAGTGGAATCTGTGTCTAAATATCTACCCTGGCTCCCTGGTCCACCCAGCCTCAAATTAGTATCATGACATGTCCCGGGAAGTAAAGGTGACCCACATGACACTGACGCACATGACATTGACCCACATGACACTGACCCATACGACACTGACCCATACGACACTGACCCACATGACACTGACCCACATGACACTGACCCACATGATACTGACCCACATGACACTGACCCACATGACACTGACCCACATGACACTGACCCACATGATACTGACCCACATGACACTGACCCACATGACACTGACCCACATGACACTGACCCACATGACACTGACCCATATGATACTGACCCACATGACACTGACCCATCAAGTGCCGATAGCTCTATGAAAATATATGTCCAGCACCATATACCAAATATGTGTAAAATGGGTCGTTAATTTTTTATTTTACTTTACTATACGTGCAATATAGAGATCCATGGTGGTTTGGTCGCTAGGTGCTCATCTGCTGGCCTAGTGGTCAAGAGTTTGAATCCGCATTGAAGCAGATTTGTTTAATTGACGTGGGTTCCCAGGTTGACTCCGGCGAGAATTGGCACCTGGAAGGTAGAGTGGTAGGTGTGATACTTACCACCCACGGAGTGTCATTTGGTCTATAGTTGAGTTAAGTTGAGCTAAGAACCGACATCACTGCACTCAGGTCATTCCCTTATGCGCTTCGTCCCCTCGATCAACAGCCAGCTAAGAGTCACACTACTAATTGTTCCTACCGCTATCTGATTGGAAGTTCTCCTGGTCTTCCCTCTCAGTTTTGAGATCTACCAGAACCCCTGCCGATCTCCCTGCAATCTCATCCTTTCCACATACAGGTTCTCAGTTTGTTTCTCCACCTGGTCCCACAGGCGCACGACCATCTCTCCCTTGTCCATAGGTAATCGACCACCAAGAGATGCATTCCTTGCCAGCCTAACAGCCTGTTCATTCCCCCGCACTCCGGCATGGCTAGGGGAAAAAATCCATACAATTCTCACAATCTGTGACCTCTGAAGTGAGGTGAGTCATACCACACAAAACATTCCTTTCTCCAATTTACTAAGCCTTGAGTCTGTTATGAAGACAGTGTGTGTTGAAGTGGTCTCCTCTAACCAATCTAACCAACAGAATGCCGCTGTGACTGCTTACACCTCCATTCTCATACTGGAAGTTGTAGCCTCATATGCCATACTCTCCTTTTTCAAGAATCGTCCATTAGCCTTCGCAATGAAACCGCAACCACTCCGTCTCTCACCACTGCCCCATCAGTATAGATCACTATATCACCTTGATGTGTATTACTCTGGATCAGTTGTTGCACCTCAAACTCTATGTGGCCCGCTGCCCATTCTCTGCATTCACGACCCAGTGTTACTATTACATTGTGCCAGTCCGTCCTGTCTGCCGGTACCTCAGCCGACTCCTTTTCATGGTTGATGGTCTTAAAATGATTGGTCTGGCACCATGTACCCAATGTGAAGAGGAGTCACTTCCCACCCAGAATATTTCTTGGCACTTGTTTTAGGCTGGGTCGATCGGGAAGCCAGGTTTATAATAACCCACCTCAATCATTTAAAGTATCTTATGCAATAAGTCACTACCATTGAGTGTAAGAAAGAGAGTGCTGAAGAGCTATATAGAACCCGTTTTGCTGTATGGCTGTGAGTCTTGGAATGTAAGTGAACACATTTGGAAGAACTTGGAGGGAACAGCGATGTGGTTCCTGAGATGAATGTTTCGAATTCCTTGGACTGCCAAAGTAACTAACATCATTGCCTGAAAGAGGCTAATGAAACTAGAACATTATATACAACTATAAGAAAGAGATAAACAGCTTCCTTTGGACGTGATGAGAAGAGAGACATTGGAAAGCATCGTGATGACTGGAAATGTCAAAGAGAAGAGAGGCAGTGGCAGAGAAATGATGCTGGATGGATTGAGATGGTGCTATAGAGAAATATCAGTAGAGTTGATCCAAAACACCAAAGACCGAGATCGGTGGAGAGTCATGAATGCTTATAAAGGGCACTTGATGATACCCTCAATAAGGGTTTGAACATATGACCGCTCGGCTAGCATGTCAGCCATTGTGCTAATGGAGCTCCCAAAATGCACACTGTGGTGAAAGAAATTTCATTTGCTGTCGGAATAGTTGAATTCAGTATCAAGAGTTGCCTCCCATTAGCTGGTGGTGAATCTTCCAGATCATTTCATGATATTCTTGAGCTTCTGCTCTTTAACATATTCAGTGCCAAACAAAAAAGCAGGTTTGGACCAAACAAAAATGGATGTCAGAAAATTGGAAGTGGGGGGTGTGTCACAGCTATGACTTAATAGTTGTTAATATGGTAGGAGGCGTGTTGTATTATATATCACATTAATGGGAGAACTACTGTTTATAAGGCCTTGGCAGATACAGGAAGTTGCTTAACGCGATTAATGATCCCATGGCACTGAATCAATTAATTCCATGTCTGTCCTCATTGAAAGATCTCTGCGAATCTGTTTGATAAATCCTGCTCTTGGTCTGCATGTATAACACAGACATGTCAGTCACAGTAATAACATTGTTATGTTATGTTATGTTATAACATGTTATAACATTGACCATGGCACTGAATCACTTAATTCTAACGGCACAAGAATGCATATTCACACCATCCCTATGCTACCAATCTCAAACTTGGACTTTATCCAAATCACACTTTCGCAAAATCAACGCCTGCGAGATGAGATGCCTGAGGAGAGCTGCCAACTTAACAATCCGAGACTGAGTAAGAAATGCTGTTATCAGACAGACAGTGGGATCAACACCTTGTGCCACATTTATTGAAAGACAGAAGATCAAGTGGTTTGGCCATATCGTTAGAATGCAACTCCAACAACTACCATCACTGGCCTTACATCAAAGATCATCTGCGACGAGACCAAGAGGACGTCCAAGAAGAGGATTGACGACATCAAAGACATTGTAAAATCACACGGAGTGACACTATCCAGAGCCGTCCACCGGGTGCTGGAGCGCAAATTATTCCTCCCCACAACGCTTGACGGCAGAAGTGGAAGATGATGATGATGATGATGACGATGATGATGATGATGATGATGATGATGATGATGATGATGATGATGATGATGATGATGATAATGCAGCTCGGCTATAAACAGGCACAACACAGTCACATCCAAAAAAATTCTCAGGATGAACGCAACACAGGCATGCACAGACATATCCATTACTGTAATAACATTGACCAGACTTGTGTGGAAGTTGAGATGTGTGGGGGATATTTCTCACGTCATGTCACGGTTTACACATCTTAACTCATCGCCAACCTGTAATTTTATCTTCAGGCTTGATAGCAATGGCATGCCAAGATAGGTTTGTGCGTGTGTATAGCATTATCAGCTCTGTTGAAAACACCACATATCGGTAAGTGTGGATGTAGTAGTTAGATGTGTTATGTGTGTAAAGGAAACATTAAAATCTTCATCTTCCAATGCTGTCACCTGGTATAGTTTGGCAGTAATGGATCTCCCACAGTTTCTTTTCTGAGCCTTTGTTTTACATTGTACTAGGTTGTATCCTGCTGTATCTTGATGTTGTCTGTCCATTTAGCGTTTGAAAACTCTGCCACAGAGCAAGCACAATGGGAGACTTCTGATCTTCAGAAGAAGTCCCCTTTTCCCAAATTTTTCATCTCTTTACCTTCTCCACACTCTCTAGATTGAGCCCACTCGCGTCATGACTCCATGTGTCGTTTTACTGCCATGTGTTTATACTCTGTTTCGAGATGCTTAAGTTATATTTCACACAGATTCCACAAACGCTCTGTGTGCTTGCTCACAAGCCATCCTGTCCTCGGGGAGGAGAACATCGTGTACCTCACAATATCACAGCAGCTTTCCTTCATCCGTGAGAAGCCAGTTTCATCCCTGGCTGTTTGCCTTTGTCCTCACCTCAACATATGGCGTACTCTGTTCATTGTTGAAGGAGCCTAACTCCTGCTTTCCCGCTAGGAAACCAGTTCTTCCTCTGTTCTACTTGGTTGTGGACTTGGGCTCTCCAACCCTCACCCTCTGTCTCTGTTGAGGAGCGTGATCCTTGCAAAATGTCTTACACCATAGTTAGCAACTTTGTTGTTTATTTCTATTGATATGACTCCCTCTAGCTATTTTGCTCTCAGTTTTCCCCCATTGTGGTTTTCAGTCATGTCCTTTAATGTGACAGATTTTGGTCACAAGCACAGGGGAAAGTTAAGACCGTTGTGGTGCTTAGAGGGGCACCCTGTACCTCACCTTTGCTGCCAAAAGACTATGCTTGTCTTAAGGAAGGATCCCCATAAAAGACTTCATCCATACATCCTTGTCATAGAGCACAGATAAATGGCCTTCATAGGCTTGGACTGGACTGGCAGGGGATTCCAAAGTTAGTGGCCCCAAGATTTGCAGTGACCAGACACCACAACATGGAAAAACGTGGCACTCATTGTCCCATGTATTCATAAAGTTGTATTAGTATCCAAGATACAGATCTTAAATTTGAGTTGACGAAAGATTTCTTCGCATCAATATACAAATTACAGATTGTAAAATTAAATAAAAAACGTGTTTATAAAGTTTCATTAGTACACAAAATACTGATTGTAAAATTGAGTAGAAGAAAGTATTTATAAAGTTGCATTAGTATACAAGAAATGGATTGTAAAATTGAGTAGAAGAAAGTATTTATAAAGTTGCATTAGTATACAAGATATGGATTGTAAAATTGAGTAGAAGAAAGTATTTATAAAGTTGCATTAGTATACAAGATATGGATTGTAAAATTGAATAGAAGAAAGTATTTATAAAAGGTGCATTAGTAGATTGTAAAATTGAATAAAGTATTTATATAGTTGCGTTAATATACAAAACATTGATTATAAAATTGAGCAGAAGAAAGTATTTGTAAAGTTACATTAGTATACAAGAACTTGATTGTAAAACTGAATAAAGTATTTATACAGTTGCGTTAGTATACAAGTTACTGATTAATTGAGTACAGAAAGTATTTATAAAGTTGCAGTTGTATACATGAAAGTATTTATAATGTTGAGGTAGTACACAAAAAATGTGTCAGGTCTCAGATATGACTGAGCTACTGTATGACAGTAGACGGTACAGCCAGATTTCTGTTAGCGCCGATTGTTTGGCGGCGATCACCAAACCCAACACCCCACATTATGCCAATGGTTTTGGGTGCAGGAGTGCAATTGGGAGAGTACAAGCCTTACCCTAGTGCGAGGAAATGCAACCTAAAGACTAAATGTCATGGCAGGGCAGACCAGGCCCTAAGCCTTAGTCGGCAACAAGTCTAGGATGGAAGCTCTGACAGGTGGACAGTTAGAGTATAGCTTTGCTGATCCAGCAGCTTCTGCAGCTTGTCTTGTTCCAGGTGTATTGATGTAAACTAAACAGCCGAGAGAGGGATCATGCTGCATGGGCAACACATGGTCTCTAAACTCAGCTCAGGTTTTGTGTTATGGAGAGGTGTAAGTCCATTTTACAAACTATTGTCTGTCAAGACGGCTAGGTGCCAGTCAGTCAGTACACAAAAAAGTCTTAGTAAAGTGTGGTTATATGCAATAAATGTGTACAGTTGTGTCAAAGAAATTTAACATTGCAACTGCAAACAGCTGAAACAGACATACAATTCTGAAAAACAAAAGTTGTCATGGAGCAGTTTCTTGCTACAGGTCTGTGATGTAATAAGGCCATCACATTTTGTAGGCTTGCATGCAACAACAACAACAAAACTTTATTTTGAAAGGGTTAAGAATTGGGCACGCAGGCCCGTCTAACATTCTGCCCTTTTATCACTCTTTTTCATACATTATACCATTCACACATCATTCAAGGCTAACTGAAAACAGCAACAATATAAAAGATATGCATTATAAAGGCATGTGGAAAAATTAAAAATAAATACTACACGACTCAATAATAGTAATAACTGGTGTGGCACTTGTTATTAGCTATGTGGAATATACTGGCCTACCAAAAGGGGACTGGCTGTTATACTAGGGTTTTATTATTATTATTATTTCTATTATTAAGGGGAAGGTAATCCGTACTGAGATAGTGCATGGAGGACTAGGTGGCCAGCCTTTTCTCTGTTGCAGCCATCAAAGCCTCATCCAACCATGCTCATGGCATCAGTGTAGCCCCTTATCAACTACATTAACGTGACCTTCTGAGACAGGCATGTGGTGTAGTGGTTGCTGTTTTGCAGTATTGTGGAAATTTAACAAGAATTATCTTTTTAGAGGTTGAGACAGACATGTGGTGTAGTGATTGCTGTTTTACAGTGTTGTGGAAATGTAACTAGAATGATCTCTCTAGAGGTTGTCCAAGTCATGGTGGTCAGCTGGTCAAGATTGAGATAGATCCTTCTGGTCAGTACTTGCTCACAGCCTGCTCCAACAGGACTATCAACTTGTTACAGGTAATCTTTGTCATCATCATCATCATCATCATCATCATCATCATCATCATCATCATCATCATCATCATCATCATCATCATCATCATCATCAAATGTAACTTAAATTTTCTGTATTCAGTAATCATCATTGTCATCATAATATTCATCATCAAAATGTAACTCAGATATTCTTCATTCAGTAATCATTGTAATCACCATCATGGTTATCACCTGTCACCAACTGGCTGGGGTTAGATCCCAGATGGGCAACCACTCAGCCAAATTCGTTTTCTCCTACTGGGGTTTAGTTCTGGGTGCAGTGTGAGATCCCTTACCTCTGTCAGATGGGACTAATTACCACCCCAGATCCCAGAGAGAAAACATGGAACTAGTGTCTTTTATGCTGATTTAAGACACTGTCCCTGATACTCAAGAAAACAGCCAAAAAGTGGCTCGTTGAAGATAGAATATATCTATATAGATGTGGCTGTACTTGGTATCACCAGAAGTGAGAAAGGAGGAGTTAAGCTATGTAACGTAATCTGGTTACTTATGACTGCATAGGCAAGGTCCCTCCCTGACATAACTTCCCCCTTCTGGACAATGTGTGCGAACCCCCACTAAATGATATAATGTGTGTACTTGATTACGCTACACAAACATTTATAAACATTTAGAATTATACAGACAACTGAGTTTAAAATACAACAACTGTGTTTATTATTGCTATTGATGATCATATGATGATGATGATTATATTATGGTATACGTAACTCGCCGGTCTCTCTGGCTGTGGGGTTACAACACTTTCTCTCTGTAATCCCGTTTATCACGCAGAGTCTCGCAGCGGAGCGAGAACTGAGGTGGTTCGACCCCCGCTCGTGACTTGCGGATACTGAGCCGGCCGCTCAGAAAGCAATGGCAAACTACTGAGCGTAATCTTGCCAAGAGATCAACAGACAGCTGAAAGATGCTGCTGTTGACAGCTAAGTCCTGTAAAAGGATACGCAAAACATTTATTATACGTAACTCATCTGGCTGAAAAGCTCAGAAGCACATAGGTCATGCTTCCCCCAGTGAGGCGCAGTTCACTGTCAGATTGAAGGAGTCCAAAGTGGTCCCTTCACAAGGCTAAGTCACTTCCGGATATGGATTGTTGACTGTCCATTGCTCCTAAGAGATCTGGAATGAAACGAACGGAGATGGGTAGTATCTACGTCTACACATCTCAAACACATATGTCTATACATTCATATAAACATACATTCAAGTCATAATATATGATGGTATGATGATAGATGATGGCATGTTACATAAACATATATCAGTTCTAAATAAATAAATATATATGTATATATTCATAAAACCATTTAGAACATCTATAGCTCAAAACATACATCATCACATACATTTATGTAATGGAGTGTTTACCATATAAGTTCACCTCACTTACTCTTTCCCTTTCTGATTCATTCATACTGTCTTGTCGGAAGGGCTGGTCGCACAGTCCTGTCGAACATTAAATGCCTTCCCTGAATCTGTCTGGGATATTGAATGTCCTAAGTCATGTCTGTCCTCATGCAGACATCATGCAGACAAGGTGAACTGGTGCCATTCCTCAAACCAAGTGGTTTCACCGTAATCTTGGTAGGCACTCAAAGTGTTGGTCCAAATAATCAATGTTAATTGGACGCTATTAAGAGACTGGTAGCTCTCAGGAATTTCTCCTAAGTAGTCAGTCTCCCCAATGTTTAACATCATACAGGATGAATCTAAATGTATCTCCTGTACATGCATAAGCTACACGCTCATGTAGCTTGGATACTGGATTTCTCCAAATTATCACATACAACAAATCAGACAACCAAGTGGTGAATGAAAGATGATAGTTCTCAGTGAAATCGTAAAGCTAGAACTGGAACATTAAGTACAAAGTGTAAAGTTTGGGAGAATAAACAGAACAAGAAAACTACACAGGCTCAGACTAGCAGAGACTGATCAGAATAATGGTATTACCTGGGTTATAGCTAGGAAATTCCATCATACTTCGTACAGAAGTCCAACAGAACGAAATGTTAATATTTCTCCAGTAGGTATTCTAAGAATGCTATTGTGGATGTGTCTGCAGTCTTGCTGGCCATGCATGTAGTTTTATTCTCTTCATCCCTGGCTAGTTTCCACGTTAGCTAATTACTATGTCCAAGTTCCTGTTAGCTCCACCTATTTTCCACATGGACTGTAGTTATTTCTGCCAATCAAATTGACCGATACCCCGCCACATTCCTGAAACAATGAATTGGCCCCTGCAACAGACGTTGCGTCATACCTACATTCCAATCTGCTGGTGCCTTCTCACTTTCCCGGGAATTAACAAGCATTTATCTCCTGGGTTGCGACGAGGTGTAAGGCCTGCATTATATTGCCGTCTTACAATCACCCGTCTGTCCGCTGAACGCTGAACTCGCTTGTAGCGGCAACTACAAACGTTTTCTGTCTCCGCAAAGTCTGGCTCTTATCTCCCATTCTGCCGTGGCTGGTTCACACGTTAGGTCCTGTTGAACGTAAGGTGTTAGGTGTCTGTCCCTATTCCAACCGCAGAATTGTAAACTAACACGTCAATCTCAACTGACTGGCTCCGCGATGTCTGGTTGATCAGAACATCAAAGGGAAAATCTCTTAGATGTAGAGACCAGACGTTGCTTTGATCTACCAATGTAGTAAAAATGATAGTGCGGGCTCTAAGTGACTCTGTATTTTTCTCTTACGTTTTTATCCTCTTCTGGGGAACTTTTATTCTTTTAGAGAATTTTAGAAAAATATTGTGGGCTCTGTAATTCCTTTCAAACTTGTGTAATTATGATGCTGCTGGGGCTGTCCCGTCACATCACCATCATCGTCAAAATGTAACATCATTATCATCATCATTGTTATCATCATCATAATGTAAATTGTCATCATCATCATTATCATCAAATTGTAACTCATGTGTTCTGTATTAAGTAATCATCATCATCCTTGTTGTCATCATTATGAAAATGTAACTTAAAGTACTGCATTCAGTAGTCATCGTCATCATCATCATTATCATCATCATCATCATCATTGTCATCATCATCATTGTCATCATCATCATTATTATCATCATCATTATCATCATCATCATCATTATCATCATTATCATCATCACCAAAATGTTCTGCATTTAGTAATCATCATTGTCATTGTCATCATCATTGCCATCATCACCGTCATCAAAATGAAACTCAGATTTTCTGTATATAATCATCATCATCATCATCAAGATATATCTCAAATGTAAAGTGTATTTTCAGAAGTGATATTTGAAATTATGCAAATATGGTAAGGTTGAGATCCATCAGAGAAATAATGAAACCAGACTATATTTGTAACTGAAAACATGATCCTGAATTTGTAATATATCATAACTTTCTTCCTCCTCCTACTTCTCTCTTTAATCCTCTTCTTTGATAACTTTTGACATTTCCTTGATTATCCGCTCCAGTTCAACTCTGGTAACATCCTGAATACGTTTTATGGCCACGCAGAAAGCATCACCGGCATCAAGTTCTCTCACAACATGAAGCACATCATTACCTCAGCTATCGATGGCTGTATCTTTCTGTGGAGGCTACCTGAGGTGGGTTTCCAGGCTTTACATGTTTGCTTTCGGTCTCTTATAGCTATTGCTGCTCTTGGCAAGTTTTATGTTCAGTAGTTTGCCATTGCTTTCTGAACGACCGGCTCCCATACCAACACATTAAAACCCCAGCCGACATGGTCTGCTGCCAAATCGGTCACCTCTGTGTTTCGAACGCGTGGTAAGCGGCTCACAAATCGCGTTCGCAAGCCTTTAGGCCACAGAGACCGGCACTACTACTACTGTTAAAAAAAAGTTAGTTGCATATCCTTTACAGGACGTCGCAATCAACACCAGCATTTTTTGCCTGTTGTGATCTCTTGGCAAGTTTATATTTAGTAGTTTGCCGTTGCTTTCTGAATGACCGGCGCCCATACCATTTTGTAAAAAACTAATGCAAGGCGGTTGCTGCCAAATCGTCTGCAGCTGTGTTTCGAACGCAGGTATGCAGGATTACGAACAGCATCCGTAATGCCTTCGCCACAAAGCCGACTACTACCACTATTATTACTACAATATTACAACTACTATATTACTGCTAATGCTGCTTCTTTATCTTTGTTTCTTCCTCTCTGCTTATCTTCCTTTTCTTCCATTCTTCCATCTCTGCATCATTTCTTCTTGTTTTTCTTCTTTATCTTCTTCCACTCTTTTCTTACTCCTCCTCCACCTTTCCCTCTTCCTCTCTTTTCTTTTTCTTCCTCCACCTTTCCCTCTTCCTCTGTTTTCTTCTTCTTCTCCCTCCTACCATATCTTCTTATTTTTCTATCCCTTTATCTTACTCTTTCTCCTCATACTAATCTCCTCTTCTGCCTACTCATCATCCTCTTCTCTCCTTCTCCCTCCAACACCTTCACAACTCTTTCTCCTCTCATTCATTTTCTTTTTTCCTTCTCCATCCTACAACTCTACAACATCTTCTCTTCCTCTATCTTTTCCTCTCCTCTTCATTCTTTTCCCTTCTCTACTTTGTGTCCTCTCCCATCTTCTCTACCTCATCAGTTTGCACTTCTTTCTCCTTCTTCCTTCTCATCTTCCTCCTCCTTTAAAGGGCATCAGAGTTTAGTCTAGGATTATTCTATCATTGATAAAAATTAAATTTATTGTTAAAGATTATATTTGTTGTTAGAGATTAAATTTAAAGTTTAATATTAATTATATCATTAAGGATTAAATTTACGGTTAAAAATTAAAGGTTTATTATACCCATGGTGTTTCATAACTAAATTGACATTATAAGAGGGCATTAGGAAATATTAAAAATTTACAACCAGGACAAATCTAAATAAAACATCTGTTGAAGTTTTCCTATGACAAATTCATGGAATTAAACTAAACAAAAAGTCTGTTGAAGTTATCCTATAATGAATGCATGGAATTAAACTAAACAAAAAGTCTGTTGAAGTTATCCTATCACGAATACATTGAATTAAACTAAACAGAAAGCCTGTTGAAGTTATCCTATCACGAATACATTGAATTAAACTAAACAGAAAGTCTGTTGAAGTTATCCTATCACGAATACATTGAATTAAACTAAACAGAAAGTCTGTTGAAGTTATCCTATCACGAATACATGGAATTAAACTAAACAAAAAGTCTGTTGAAGTTATCCTATCATGAATACATTGAATTAAACTAAACAAAAAGTCTGTTGAAGTTATCCTATCACGAATACATTGAATTAAACTAAACAGAAAGCCTGTTGAAGTTATCCTATCACGAATACATTGAATTAAACTAAACAGAAAGCCTGTTGAAGTTATCCTATCATGAATACATTGAATTAAACTAAACAGAAAGCCTGTTGAAGTTATCCTATCATGAATACATTGAATTAAACTAAACAGAAAGCCTGTTGAAGTTATCCTATCACGAATACATTGAATTAAACTAAACAGAAAGCCTGTTGAAGTTATCCTATCACGAATACATTGAATTAAACTAAACAAAAAGTCTGTTGAAGTTGTCCTATAATGAATGCATGGAATTAAACTAAACAAAAAGTCTGTTGAAGTTATCCTATCACGAATACATTGAATTAAACTAAACAAAAAGCCTGTTGAAGTTATCCTATCACGAATACATTGAATTAAACTAAACAGAAAGCCTGTTGAAGTTATCCTATCACGAATACATTGAAGTAAACTAAACAAAAAGCCTGTTGAAGTTATCCTATCACGAATACATTGAATTAAACTAAACAGAAAGCCTGTTGAAGTTATCCTATCACGAATACGAATTCACAGAATTATCAACTCCAGATACTGACCTGCCGACATTTAAGATTTCTGATTGTTTTGCTTCATAATGGTGAAAGGGAACCATGATGGTATAGTGGCTAGGTGCTTGCCTGCTGGCTGGGTTGTCCAGGGTTTGAATCTGCATTAGGGGGAGATTTTTAAAATTTATCAGGGCTTCCAGGTCAATCCAAGCCTGAAAATGGGTACCAAACATGTCTTGGGAAATAAAGGCAGCAATGTGAGACAGACCAGTTCACCCACTGAGTGTGGATTATTGTATATCAAATATAGGTCCGGCACACTATATGCCTTGTGTGGCTTAAGGCGTGTTGTTGGGTTGTTTGCATGTTTTTACTGACCTATAATGGTGGATAATAATTGACAAAATCTGGTTCATAAACAGAATGAGGTCTCAGAACAAATACTTTGGCCGTATTAACCGTCACAGTCTGATACTGAGAACCAAAATATAGAAACCAAAGATGTTATATGCTACACTCGTCGTGGACTTGGGGATGTAAATTACAAGTACTTCTGAAGTTGGAGTGGGTTTGGCTGATGGTGAGGAACACTGGTAATAGGGAAAGCTAATCTACCTGCAAAAATCAGTCCAGTGCACTAGAAGTAGTGGCACATGTATGGACTAGGCTTGGGTTCAAAGCCAGCAAGCGATTGCCCCCAAAAAACTGGTACAGTGGATTGGAAAGAATAGTGGTTTGGAAATAACAGTGGTTTGGAAATAACAGTGGTTTGGAAAGAATAGTGGTTTGGACAGAATAGTTGTTTGGACAGAATAGTTGTTTGGAAAGAATAGAGGTTTGGACTGAACAGTGGTTTGTAAAGAATAGAGGTTTGGACAGAACAGTGGTTTAGAAAGAATAGAGGTTTGGACAGAACAGTGGTTTGGACAAAACAGTGGTTTGGAAGAGGAGGCAGAGGCTGGCAAGCACGAAGATAGACACGGGACATTGCAGAAATCGTAGGCATGACAGGAGAACTGGCAAGAGATGGGGGGAAACTATTCCACAAGCAGTGGATGAGAGTGATGCTCTGCAAGGACCTGCTACAAGATTAGTGGTGGATATCAAGTGTCTTGTTTGCCCTGTTTACATTGTGATGATTTCTATGTCCATGAGTATCATGTTAATGGTTTGTGTTTGCTTCATGTTACATTGTGGTGATTTCTATGTCTGTGAGTTTCATGTTGGCGGTTTGCATTTGTTTGTTTGCAGTCGGTGACGTACACGGTGAAGAGAGAGATGGCAGAGATGGGCAAACTGACCCGCGGGATGGTGCTGGGTGAGCGATGGAAAAAGTCCAGGCTTGTCACTAATGTATTGGTAAGCTTCTGGGTTTCTTTTACATCTGTTAGTACAGAAGTCGGACTTGTCTGCCAAAAAGGTGTCAGTACTGAAGCTTTATTGAATAGGATACAACTCAACAAACCTCCTCCTTGTTCTTTCTCTTCTTCTTCTTTATAAGACTTTTAAAGTTTAACTTAGAAAAAGAGATATACAGCTCAATAAACCTTCTTCTCCTCCTCCTTCATCTTCTTCTTATAATACTTTTAATGTCTAACTTAGAAAGAGAGATATAGAGCTGAACAAACCTCCTCCTCCTCCTCCTCCTCCTCCTCTCTTCTCTTCTTATAAGATTTTAAAATCTAATTTAGAGAAGGATATATAGAGGTGAACAAACCTCATTCTTATTCCTCTCCTTCTTCTTTATAAGAATTTTAAAGTCTACAAGGTTTCATGATAGCATGGGAAATAACCAGCATATTAATTGATACATTCTGATGAGATTTTGAGATGTAGAGAAGAGTAATCTCCCACAACACTTAGCAAGCACATGATAATGATGAAGTGATTACATTTGTTATAAACTGGATGAGGTCTTCTTGCTTTTCATCTTTGATGATCAAGTTTTTCTGTCTGTATTCCTGCGAGGATCATCAAGAAGTCGGTGAAGCTGAGGTCTACTGCAGTCCTCCACAATGTCTTGTGGGTGGTGCAGTGGTGGAATGACTAGCACTCTTGCCTGTTGGGCTGTTGGTCATATCCCCTTCAAAGCAGGCAGTTTAAAAAATATGGCCTTGTCTCCCAGCTTAAAATGTATACCAGGAAGTGTTCTGGGTGTTCACGATAGTGACCATGTGACCCATTAGGTGCTTTGTTGGTTTATTTATAACCATATGAGGCTGGCAGAATTTGCCCAATACTCCTCAAAGTCTGGAAGTGGGTCCTTTACTTTTACTGACTCATAACCTCTTGTAGGTATGCTTCTGTGGGCTGCATATTCATTCTCTGTGTGTTGATGTACATTCTCTGTGTGATGTTTTCCATTCCTGTGTGTTGTGATTTCCATTCCTGTGTGTCATGATTTCTATTCCTGTGTGTCATGATTTCTATTCCTGTGTGTCATGATTTCTATTCCTGTGTGTCATGATTTCTATTCCAATGTGTCATGATTTTCATTTCTGTGTGTCATGATTTCCCTTCCTGTGTGTCATGATTTCCACTCCCATGTGTCCTGATTTCTATTCCCACGTGATTATTTCCATTCCTGTGTATCGTGATTTCCATTCCCATGTGTCATTATTTCCATTTCCATGTGTCATGATTTCTATTCCCACGTGTGTCATTATTTCCATTCCTGTGTGCTGTGATTTTCATTTCTGTGTGTCATGATTTCTATTTCTGTGTGTCATGATTTTCATTTCTGTGTGTCATGATTTCCCTTTCTGTGTGTCATGATTTCCATTCCCATGTGTCATGATTTCTATTCCCACGTGATGATTTCCATTCATGTGTGTCATGATTTCCCTTCCCATGTGTTGTGATTTCAATTCCCACGTGATGATTTCCATTCCTGTGTGTTGTGATTTCCATTCTTGTGTGTTGTGATTTCCCTTCCTGTGTGTCATGATTTCCATTCCTGTTTGTTGTGATTTCCATTCTTGTGTGTTGTGATGATATGACAATTTCCATTCCTCTTTGTTGTGATTTCCATTCCCATGCGTCGTGATTTCCATTCCCATGTGACGATTTCCATTTGTGTGTGTCGTGATTTCTAATTCTGTGTGTGATGTTCAAAAGTAAATAAGAAAGCTTCAGTATTTGTTATTTTGTGGCTTATACCATTTTTAATGCAGTTTACAAATAATGAAATTGGTGGAGGAATTTCCATTCCTCTTTGTCGTGATTTGTCAGAGGTGTCAGGTCTTAGTCAGATATGACTGAGCTACCGTATGACAGCAGACGGTACTACCTACTTTCTGTTAGCGCCGAACGTTGGGCGGCGCTTACCAAACCCGACACCCCACATTGTGCCATCGGCTTCGGGCGAAAGAGCGCAATTGGGAGGGTACAAGCCTTACCCTGGTGCGAGGAAATGCAACCTAAAGACAAAATGTCATGGCAGGGCAGACCAGGCCCTAAGCCTTGGTTGGCGGCTGGTCTAGGATCGAAGCTCCGACAGGCGGACAGTTATAGCATTGCTTTGCTGATCCAGCAGCTTCTGCAGCTTGTCTTGTTCCAGATGTAGAGGTGTTACCTTTCCTCTGGAGTGAACTAAGCAGGCCGAGAGAGGGATCATGTTGCATGGGCAAAAAATGACCTCTATATTTTAGCCCAGGCGTTGTGCTATGGAGAGGCAATAACTCCATCCCTGGTCTTAACTGGTCTCGGAATCAAAGCGAGAGGCAACTGTTACGGGTTACAAGTCCCTGTCAATTGGCGTAGACATGGGGCTCCACGCGTTGCCTCTGATGGTGGGAGACACCTACAGGTATCACTCATCAGCTACCGCCCGCCTCAAGCTGGGCAACCCTCGGCCATTTGGGTGCTGACCCGCCACAGCCTGCCTGCTTCAATGGGTGCTTGGGGCTAGGACAAAATCTGAATCGCAGGCTGTAAAACCAATGCACCAGGTACTAATAAAAAGAAAAATAGAAACCTCAAGCTACGGTTTGCAACCTGGAACGTGAGAACCATGTGTCCAGGATTTTCCACTGACTTGACCAATATTGACGATGTGAGAAAAACGGCTGTGATTGATGCTGAACTCAATCGTCTTAACATTGATATTGCTGGCCTGCAGGAGACTCGCCTCGCTGAGGAAGGGTCACTCAGGGAAAACAATTACACCTTTTTTTGGAAGGGTAGAGGGCAGGCAGAAAAAAGGCAACATGGTGTGGGCTTTGCAGTGAAGAATTCGCTACTGGCAATGATTGATATCCCAGCTGGAGGTAATGAAAGATTATTATCACTGCGCTTGGCAACCTCTTGTGGATTTGCCACCATTCTCACTGCATATGCACCGACACTCGATTCCTCTGATGATGTGAAGGATTTGTTCTATGAGGAGTTAGACTCCATGATCAATGCAGTTCCAAAATCTGACTACATTTATATGCTTGGTGATTTCAATGCTCGTGTGGGCAAGGACTCGAGTTCATGGCCAGTGTGCCTTGGAAAATACAACATCGGTCGCATAAATGAAAATGGGCAAAGGCTGCTGGAGCATTGCACCAGAAATTACCTATGTATTACTAACTCTTTTTTTTAAACAAAAGAGCTGCATAAGGTAACATGGAAACATCCAATATCCAGCCATTGGCACCAGCTGGACTTCATCATCACACGGAGACAACATCTGAACCATATATCATTGACTCGAAGTTACCACAGTGCTGACTGTGATACAGATCATTCTTTGGTTATTGCAAGGGTTAGACTGAGACCAAAGAGAATCTGCACAGCTAAACACAAATATAGTCCCAGGATTGATATTATTAACACTCACAATCCTGAAAAGTGCTTTCAGTTTCAACAGCAACTTGAAGACGTTTTCACTTATACACCAGAAAATTGTACAGTAAATGAAAAGTGGAGTCATCTTAAGGAAACTCTTTATAAAACTGCCATGGGGGTTTACGGTACTGTGGATCATAAGAGGCAGGACTGGTTTGCGGCAAACAGCCAGACTCTGCAGCCCTTGATTGATAAGAAGAAGATAGCTCTCTTAAGAAACAAGGAAAGATCAATGCGTAACATTCTGAGTGAGCTAAGGCAAGCTAGGAAGGATGTGCAAAAGGCTGCCAGGCAGTGTGCAAATGATTATTGGATCAAGTTATGTGAGTCCATTCAAATCGCAAGTGATAAGGGAAACATCAGAAGCATATATGAAGGAATAAAGAAAGCCTGTGGTCCAGTGATCAAAAGAAGTGCAACATTGAAAACCTTGACTGGAGAAATCATAACTGATAAGAAACAACAGATGGACAGATGGGTAGAGCACTATTTGGAGCTTTACTCAAGTGAGACCAAACTAGCGGATGATGCCCTCAACGCCATAAAGGCCCTGCCAACTCTTGACCACCTGGACACACTTCCCACCATAACAGAAGTTAAGTGTGCTATAAATGAACTTGCATCTGTCAAGGCTCCAGGTAAGGATGGGATTCCAATGGACGTTATCAGGAGTGGGCAAGACACACTCACTCTACAGATCCACCAGCTAATAGAGCTGTGCTGGCGAGAAGGACAAGTCCCACAGGATTTCAAAGATTCAAGCATCTTAACACTGTTCAAGAACAAGGGCGATCGGAGCGACTGCAACAACTATAGGGGTATCTACACTTCTGTGTATTGTTGGAAAAGTATTTGCTAGAATTGTTCTGTGCAGATTTCAAGTCCTAGGAGATCAAGTCTACCCCGAATCACAGTGTGGCTTTCGACAGAAAAATGCCCTGAACAGAATCAACCACTGTTTATTGCCTTCATCAACCTCACAAAGGCATTTGATTTGGTCAGTCGTGAGGGTCTGTTCAAGGCACTAAAGAAGATTGGCTGCCCACCAACTCTTCTGTCCATTGTGGAATCGTTCCACACAGGCATGAAGGGTATAATCAAGTTTGACGGTGCAACTTCTGAAGAGTTTGAAATTAAGAGTGGAGTTAAGCATGGTTGTGTACTAGCTCCCACTCTCTTTGGAATATACTTTTCACTTCTACTGAAATATGCCTTTCGTGATCAGGATGGTGGTATATACATTCACTCATGCTCAGATGGCGGCCTCTACAATGCTCAGAGATTGAAAGCTAAGACCAAAATTAGGAGGGTACTGATCAGAGAGTTGCTTTTTGCAGATGATGCTGCAGTTACGACCCACTCTGAGGAAGAATTGCAATGTCTACTATCTGCATTCTCCAATGCTTGTTCTGAATTTGGTTTAACAATTAGCAAAAAGAAGACACAGATTATGTCACAAGGTGCACATGGGGTACCATCAATCTTTATTGACGACGCCGAACTAGAGATGGTAGACCATTTTACATATCTAGGATCAGTGGTAAATAGCAAATTATCCCTAGATCAGGAAATCAACATCCGGATTGGTAAGGCAGCAACAACAATGAAC
The DNA here is from genome assembly GCA_963921405.1 of Cepaea hortensis. Taxonomy (NCBI): domain Eukaryota; kingdom Metazoa; phylum Mollusca; class Gastropoda; order Stylommatophora; family Helicidae; genus Cepaea; species Cepaea hortensis. The sequence continues at coordinate 14,443,259 of OY992896.1, forward strand.
AGGTTAAGAAAAAGAGTCTGGGAGAACAGGAAGCTCACTGCCAAAACAAAAGTCCTTGTCTATCAAGCCTGTGTCCTTGGTACTCTTCTTTATGGCAGTGAGACCTGGACAACTTACTCACAGCAAGAGAAACGTTTAAGCAGCTTTCATATGCGGTGTCTGCGAAGAATTCTTGGTATTAAGTGGCAAGACAAAATCACAAATACTGAAGTATTGGAAAGATCAGGTTGTGTGACAGTTTATTCCATGCTCAGTCTTCGTAGACTTAGATGGATAGGACATCTTAGGAGGATGGATGATGGTAGAATACCAAAGGACATCTTTTTTGGTGAATTACAGATGGGTAAGAGATCTCAAGGTCGGCCTCTATTACTATACAAAGATATGTGTAAGCGGGACACGACTGATACAGGCATTGATAATGCACATTGGGAGCAAGTCGCCGCTGAACGTGTTGCATGGAGGGCAAACATCAGAAATGGAATAAAGACAAAGGAGAAAATTATTGCAGATAAGTCACACACCGAGCGTGTGAGACGTAAGATGGTGCATGATGGTGGAAATGACCACGTGTTCACATGCACCCACTGTGAACGAACATTTACAGCGCGAATTGGCCTTATCAATCACATTCGCTACCGCCATAAGGAAAAGTTATTTTGCCTTTTTAAAGCACAAACTATCGTCTGTCAAGATGGCAAGGTGCCAATGATTGTCGTGATTTCCATTCCCATGTGAGGATTTCCATTCGTGTGTGTCGTGATTTCTAATTCTGTGTGTGATGTTCAAAAGTAAATAAGAAAGCATCAGTATTTGTTGTTTTGTGGATTATACCATTTTAAATGCAGTTTACAATAATGAAATTATTGTTTCCATCAGTCGGTGGATGTGAGATCAGAGCCGGAGTTACACTTGATGAGGGAGAGAACGCCTGACCTCAAAGTGGACCTGAGCCTCTGTGACATGCATGACCACAACTATAAGGTCAAGCCTGAGGAGAACAGATACTTGGCCAGCACGTAGGTGGCCCACATCTGTGACATTACATTGTTGGTTGCTTCTGGTTACACATGTCTGTCATTGGACGTACGGGATAGTACAACCTTTATGCGGCACATACACACATATATTCACTCTCTCTCTCTTTCCCTTCTCCCTTTGTCTACTGTGTCTGTCTGTCTCTCCTCTAACTCTCCTCCTCCTCCTCCCTCACCACACACACAAACACAGTCTAAATTTTGACATTCTTTTTCTTCTCTATGGAAGATACAATATTCATAACCCCGCATACCATGTTTCAAACAGTGCTGGGCGATTTGGAAGCAGACTGCCTTGCTTTGGTTTCCCATACAATGGTATGAGTGCCGGTCGATCAGAAAGCAGTGGCAAACTACTGAACATAAACTTGCTTAGAAATCACAGACAGTCACAAAATGCTGGGGTTGACTGCGGCGTCCTGTAAAGGATACATCTTTTAACTTTTTCTGTTGCCCTTGATTCCCCCACTGGGACCTAGCCTTTCAACCAGGTAACACCAAGCCTTCTGATTTTTTTCCCATCTCTTGCAACTTCCTTCATGACCTCCCCCTATTATTAACCTCTGTCTCCAGTTCTTTTCTCCGTGTGTTTTTCATCTCCCTTTATTTCATTGGTCCCGTCAGTTGTAGGCAAAGGACTTTCTATAGTCTGTTTACTTTTGTCTGCCCCAATATAAAATTCAATATCTTAGTAACCAACTGAGGGAAAATTTACGGGTCAGAGATGAAGTGCACATTATTAAATGTATTACGTCTTCACATGGAAACATTAGCGTTGAATAGTTAATTTCCTCGTGTGACATGGGATTGGCCTTATGACAAGAGCCTCGCGTAGTGGAACAGGGAATTACTGTAAAACAAGTTTGTTAGTGAGAAATCACTAGTTTTTCACCAAAACATCAAAGAAATGTCTCCGCTTTCAATGATTTAAGTTGCTTTTGGACCTATCAAAGATATATTCCTTGGGTGGGGGTAAATTTAAGATGGCAGGAAAAATTTCATAACGATGCAACAGACAGTTTTCAAAATAATTGATCGTGAATGAAGGCATTCATTTCTGGACAGCCTACAGTTACACTGTTATACTTTAATGACAATAGCCTGTTGAGTTGGAGTATATTCATTATCTGCAAGTGGCAAGGGTATGTAGTGAGAATGGGATCTGTAGTACAGATCTTCTTATATCCTCAGACACATTAAGATAAGAAGTATGGGTCTTATTTTCTGATTAATAGTCTAATCATGAATTAAACATTCTAGTTATCTCAACTTCAGGACATGTGATTAATAGTCTAATCTTTATCTAAACTTCAGGACATGTCACTAATACTCTAATCATGATCAAAACTGCAGGATATGAGATAAATGATAGATCTTGATGTTAACTTTCAGGGCATGTGATTTAATAATCTAATCTTTATCTAAACTTCAGGACATGTGATTAATGATTAATAGTCTAATCATTATCTAACCTTCAGGACATGTGCTTAATAATCTAATAATTATCAAAACTTTCATCACATGTGATTTATAGTGTAATAGTTATCAAAACTTTCAGGGTATGTGATTAATAGTCTAATCTTTATCTAAACTTCAGTACATGTGATTAATGATTAATAGTCTAATCTTGATGTAAACTTCAGGACATGTGCTTAATAGTCTAATCATTATCCAAACTTTCAGGGCAGCACTTGAAGAGCATGCCGGAGAGAAAAATGATAGTATTGTGATTAAAAGAATTGCTGATAAGAACTCCAAGCTTTGGACCCCTGCCACATCAGAGGTGTCCGTTGCACTTCCACCATCAAGAGATGATATAACTAATAATAAGTAAGAATGTATTATTTTATCATTTTTATTATAACTTTGTGTTACAGTGATAATGATAAGTATATTTTGGATAAATGTTTCCCTGTGTGGCGACAGGGCCTTAACACACCAACCTACCACACATGTCGTACAAGTCAACTAATGAGTTGAGTTGAGTTGAGCTAAGACCTGCACTCAAGACATTCCCATACATGGCCTATCCCCTCGTTCAACATCCAGTGAAGAATCATACCACTAATCGTTCCAACCACTATCTGATCAAAAGTTTTCCTGGTCTTCCCTCTGAGTTTTGAGATTTTTCCAGAACCACTGCCGATCCCCTGCAATATCATTCTTTCCACATACAGGTTCTCAGTCTGTTTCCCTGCCTTCCCCACCTGGTCCCAGAAGCACCTGACCACCTCTGTCTTGTCCATAGGTAATCTACCAGCAAGAGGTGCATTCCCTGCCAGCCTATCAGCCTGTTCATTCCCCTACACTCCCATCTGTGTGTTAACTGATTCAGTGCCAAACAAAAAGTACGTTTAGACCAAACATGATACTTAACCCTTTACAGGGCAGAGCGGCCGATCGCTTAAACGAGCGGATCGGCTGTTTACGTCTGATACTATTATGCATTGTAAAAACGCGATCTCTCGGCTTTCCGACACTTCCGGCGGCTACTTTCGCTTTCGCCGACAGCTTGACAACGTGGCCGTCATTTGTAAACGCGCTACAATGAATTTGAATGGACTTTTACGGACTTTTTTTGGATAGTTTTCGGGATTTTTACGCTGTTTTTCAAAATGGATTTTGGCGATTCTTCAAGTGATAGCCGAGATTTCGCTCTGTTCAATTTAAATGACATTAAAGGGCACGAACTTGACTATTAATCGGAGCTAGATATCAGTGCAAAGCGTTACTTTGCATTAGCAGTCGTGAGTCGGACTTTAAAGAAAGTGATTATGATTCTGAAAATGTGTTTGTAAATTGCCGTATAGGTGACGGAAAATCACAAACAACATGCCGTATTTCGTAAATATTTGTGTTCATATATGGATTACTGGCAACAATCACGTGAGTAACATATTCTGCATGCTTTTCCCTTCATTGTGTTGTTTATTTAACTAAAATCGGTTGACTAACACCTTATTTGTGATGTTTTTACTAACGCAACCCGAAATTTTACAGAACCTGAAAAAAATCTTGCCCGTTCAGGGCTACAAAACGGACAAGCGTCTGCCCTGTAAAGGGTTAATCAAATGAACAAGTGTTATAATACCTAAATTTTCAGAGCTTCACACTTGTCCAGTACAAACGGGGCTTAATGCGGACCCTGTTTGACCATGCCAGAAAGATATACATCCAGGACACACTGACAGAGGAATTTGAAACTCTGAAGAATGTCTTAAACCTGAATGGGTACTCCACATGATTTATAAAGTGCCATTGCCAACAGCCCAAACCAAAACCAGACATAACTACAGTCCCTAAACTCAAGGTATTCATCCAGCTAACCTTTCGAGGGGATGACGTAATGCAACGTCTACAAGACCGGCTTACTACAGCAGTAGGCTGAACATTCTGTGCTGCAACTCCAGTCATTAGGTATGGAACAACACTGATTCCTACACCAGCAGTCAAAGAGCCTGTTCCTCTGTACGCCAAAAACAATTGTACTTACCAATTCACATGTAGATGCCAGGCCTTCTACATCGGTAGAACAGAGAGACAGCTGAACAAAAGAGTGTCAGAACACATACCTCAGTGGTTCGACAAGATACGACACACAGGCGATGCTAGCCTAGTGGGGCTGACACACTGGAAGCTCCCCGCGTCTTCAATTGGTAAGCAAATTATCGAAAGCGGCCATGTAGTTGACAGAGACATTGCCTTTCACGTGTTGTTTAACACACAAAATACTCGCTTGTTAAAGTTTGCAGAAGCAATAATGATCAATCAACGCAAGCCAGATTTATGCAAACAGAAAGACATGTTAGTCAGTTTAAAATTACCGTGGTAGACAATTGACATTACTGTGCAAACATGTGTATATTTCAGCTTGAAGGATTTATCTAGTTATTTTACTTTACGTTGTGTGATTTCTGCTGTATGTACCTGACGAGATGCAGCGAAATATGCCAGGCAATAAATCGTGCAATCTATTGTTTGTGTCTTCATTATTCAAGTGTTATAATATAAATTTAATTCACTGAGCATGAAAACTGTGGAAGATCCACAAAACGAAATAAATAACGCAATAACCTTACTATTGTGATATATCACCCTTCTGTCCAAATAGGAGGTCACATGAATCCTTTGGCACTAAGTCCGTTTAACATGACCTGCAAGGGAAGCCAAGAGCAGTAACATTGCACCCTGTCAGGTGGCAAGCATTTGGAGCTAAGCATGCATGGAAGTCCTTGGAAGAAAGGGTGTTGGATGTTAGTTGCATATTCTTTACATGACGTCACAGTCAACATCAGCATATTTTGCTGTTGTGATCTCTTGGCAAGAGTTTGCATTCAGTAGTTTGCCATTGCTTTCTGAATGACTGGCACCCATACTATTTCATAAAAACCAATGCAAGGCGGTCTGCTGCCAAATCACCCACAACTGTGTTTTGAACGCGGGTATACGGGATGTGGTTTCTGAGGAAAATGCAAAGAATACCATGGACAGACAGAGAAACCAATGAGCAAGTACAACAGGAGACAAATGAACATCGTAGACTGATTAGAGAAATTAGACGTAGACAGTCAAAATTTTTTGGATATGTTATGAGAAGAAATGGGTTGGAGAACTTAGTGACAACTGGCAAGATCGAGGGGAACAGACCAAGAGGAAGACCGAGAGGAAAATACCTGGATGGCTTGGCCACATGGCATGGACGAGACAGGAACACTGAGCTGATCCACGACACTGGTGATCGAGTGAAATGGCGAGTCATGACCGCCCACGCTTTCCGGCATGGCACATGATTGATTGATTGATTGATACGGGATTACGAATTGTGTCCGTATCCCCTTCGCCATGGAGCTGGAAGATAGAAATGTAAACATAACTGCCACTCAGATTATTTGGTGGAGTCTGTGAGGCCAAAGAAATACCAGCAGACTGGAGAGAAGGTGAAGTAGCTTAAGAAAGGGAACCTGCAGGAGTGTGGACATTGTAGAGAAATGATGCTATTTTCAGTGGCTGGGAAAATATAAAGCTGGATAATTTTGGAGAGACTAAGAGATGCCAGAAAAACATATGATCTGTCGGTCGAGTGTAAGTTTGATGGTGGGTGCTTGGCCAGATTTGAGTGTGAAAGTGTCTGTTACAATGAGAATAGGGAGTGTAGCATCTTACTATCTGACAGAAATGGCTTGATTTCGTATGGAAAACATACTCACTAATAAATAGTTGGCAATTGCAGTGAGAAAAAGAGTTATAAATAAGCAAATTGAGAAACAGCTTATGACAGTAGAATGTAGTTTCTGAAGAAAATGCAAAAAATGATTGGTAAAAAAAAATGAATGAGACAGTTCTTTAAGAAACAAATGAAAACCATATATTGATTAGAGAAATTAGACGAAGACTTACAAGATTTTTTGGTCGCATTATGAGGAGAAATTATAAGCCGTGCTTTGAAGTGATTAGACACATGCCTGTATCCCATTGGTCAGGGATTCAATCCGCATTGGGGTAGATTAGGGGTTCATTCTGCATTGGCGTGGATTAGGGGTTCATTCCGCATTGGGGTGGATTCAGATTTAAAAATTCACTTGGGATCCCAGGTCAGCCCAGCCGGTGAGTACCTGGGAACATCTTGGGAAGTAAAGGCAGCCGGCAGGATACCAAATCACCCTCAGGGTGCTGATTGGTCTTTAAAATATGGGTCTGGCACCACAGGCCCAATGGTGCCTTAAAGCGTCACAGGAATCCTTTAGTGACTTGCTTACCCCCAGGCAGTTCATACATACATGTTGCCCCTGATTTGTGTGTGTGTGTGTGTGTGTGCAAATCCTGTTTACAGGACATCACTGTCAACACTAGCATTTTACTGCTGTTGTTGATGTCTTGGCAAGTTTACATTCAGTCATTTGCTATTGCTTTCTGAGCAACCAGCTCCTACACCAATTTGTTAAAACCCAGCGCAATGCGGTCTGCTGCCAAATTGTGCGCAGTTATGTTTCAAACACGGGTAAGCGGGATTACGATCCACGTTTATAACTCCTTTGCCACAGAGACCAGCTGCCCTTGAATAGGGATATAATATACAGCTTGAAGTGTAATCATATATTGTACATTCTTACAGAATCTGGCATATAATATATCTCTTGAAATGTAATCGTATATGGTACATTCATACAGAATCTGGCATATAATATATCTCCTGAAATGTAATCATATATGGTACATTCATACAGAATCTGGCATATAATATATCTCTTGAAATGTAATCGTATATGATACATTCATACAGAATCTGGGGTATAATATATCTCTGTAAGTGTAATCATATATGGTACATTCATACAGAATCTGGCATATAATATATCTCTGGAAGTGTAATCATATATGGTACATTCATACAGAATCTGGCATATAATATATCTCTGGAAGTGTAATCATATATGGTACATTCATACAGAATCTGGCCAATAATATATCTCTTGAAGTGTAATCGTATATGGTACATTCATACAGAATCTGGCATATAATATATCTCTGGAAGTGTAATCATATATGGTACATTCATACAGAATCTGGCATATAATATATCTCTGGAAGTGTAATCATATATGGTACATTCATACAGAATCTGGCCAATAATATATCTCTTGAAATGTAATCGTATATGGTACATTCATACAGAATCTGGCATATAATATATCTCTGGAAATGTAATCATATATGGTACATTCATACAGAATCTGGGATATAATATATCTCTGGAAATGTAATCATATATGGTACATTCATACAGAATCTGGGATATAAAATATCTCTGGAAATTTAATCGTATATGGTACATTCATACAGAATCTGGGATATAATATATCTCTTGAAATGTAATCATATATGGTACATTCATACAGAATCTGGCATGTAATATATCTCTGGAAGTGTAATCATATATGGTACATTCATACAGAATCTGGGATATAATATATCTCTGGAAATTTAATCGTATATGGTACATTCATACAGAATCTGGGATATAATATATCTCTTGAAATGTAATCATATATGGTACATTCATACAGAATCTGGCATGTAATATATCTCTGGAAGTGTAATCATATATGGTATATTCATACAGAATCTGGCATATAATATATCTATGGAAGTGTAATCATATATGGTACATTCATACAGAATCTGGCATATGATATATCTCTTGAAATATAATCGTATATGGTACATTCATACAGAATCTGGGGTATAATATATCTCTGTAAGTGTAATCATATATGGTACATTCATACAGAATCTGGCATATAATATATCTCTGAAAGTGTAATCATATATGGTACATTCATACAGAATCTGGCATATAATATATCTCTTGAAATATAATCGTATATGATACATTCATACAGAATCTGGCATATAATATATCTCTGGAAGTGTAATCATATATGGTACATTCATACAGAATCTGGCATATAATATATCTCTGGAAGTGTAATCATATATGGTACATTCATACAGAATCTGGCCAATAATATATCTCTTGAAGTGTAATCGTATATGGTACATTCATACAGAATCTGGCATATAATATATCTCTGGAAATGTAATAATATATGGTACATTCATACAGAATCTGGGATATAATATATCTCTGGAAGTGTAATCATATATGGTACATTCATACATAATCTGGCCAATAATATATCTCTTGAAGTGTAATCGTATATGGTACATTCATACAGAATCTGGCATATAATATATCTCTTGAAATGTAATCATATATGGTACATTCATACAGAATCTGGGATATAATATATCTCTGTAAGTGTAATCATATATGGTACATTCATACAGAATCTGGGATATAATATATCTCTGGAAGTGTAATCGTATATGGTACATTCATACAGAATCTGGGATCGGCAAGGGCAAAACAATCAAGCTGTTCACAGCTATGGGACTAATCACATACGTAAGTTCTAGTTGCTTTTTATGTGATTCACCATCTTTCATCTTCACTCCTGTCACTCCATATGTGGGTCGTAGATGTGCCATTATGGACAATGAATAAACAATTGTAGCTTTTAAAATAATGGTTTTATAGATGAATATCAGAGCATGGTTTTGTAGGCAAATAAGTGGAATATCAGGGTATAGTTTTATAGACAAATATATGGAATATCATGTTATGTTGTGTTGACAAATATATGGAATATCATGTGATGTTTTATAGACAAATAGGTGGAATATCATGTGTTTATAGATGAATATGTGGAATATCATGTGATGTTTTATAGACAAATGTGTGGAATATCATGTCATGGTTTTATAGACAAATAGGTGGAATATCATGTGTTTATAGACGAATAGGTGGAATATAATGTCATGGTTTTATAGACAAATTGGTGGAATATCACAGTATGGTTTTATAGACAAATAGGTGGAATGTCATCTGTTTATAGATGAATAGGTGGAATATAATATCATGGTTTTATAGACAAATTGGTGGAATATAATGTCGTGGTTTTATAGACAAATTGGTGGAATATCATCTGTTTATAGACGAATAGATGGAATATAATGTCATGGTTTTATAGACAAATAGTTGGAATTTCATGTCATGGTTTCATAGACAAATATGTAGAATATGTCATGTGTTTATGGACAAATAGGTGGAATATAATTTCATGGTTTTATAGACAAATTGGTGGAATATAATGTCGTGGTTTTATAGACAAATTGGTGGAATATCATCTGTTTATAGACGAATAGGTGGAATATAATGTCATGGTTTTATAGACAAATAGTTGGAATTTCATGTCATGGTTTCATAGACAAATATGTAGAATATGTCATGTGTTTATGGACAAATAGGTGGAATATAATGTCATGGTTTTATAGACAAATACGTGAAATATGTCATCTTTTTGTAGACAAATTGCTGGAATATCATGTAATGGTTTTATAGACAAATAGGTGGAATATAATGTTATGGTTTTATAGACAAATATGTAGAATATGTCATATGTTTATAGACAAATAGGTGGAATATCATGTCATTGTTTTATAGACAAACTAGCTGACGCGGCCCGGCTTCGCCCAGGCCCTGGCGGGGATCTATCTATCTGTCTGTCTGCTTGTTTGTCTGTCTGTCTATCTGTCTGTCTGTCTGTCTGACCCGGCCCGGCTTCGCCCAGCTGCTGGTGGGGAGCATCTAATTTAATTCATATAAGTAGTCATATAAGCTCCCGTTCCCGTTCCCGACTATCTATCTATCTATCTGTCTGTCTGTCTGTCTGTCTGTCTGTCTGTCTGTCTGTCTGTCTGTCTGTCTGTCTGACCCGGCTCGGCTTCGCCCAGTCCCTGATGGGGAGCATCTCATTTAATTCATATAAGTAGTCATATAAGTTCCCGTTCCCGTCTGTCTGTCTGTCTGTCTGTCTGTCTGTCTGTCTGTCTGTCTGTCTGTCTGTCTGTCTGATGACCCGGCCCAGCTGTCTGTCTGTCTATCTATCTATCTATCTATCTATCTATCTATCTATCTATCTATCTATCTATCTATCTATCTATCTATAGCCAGGGGACTTAACCTAAGATATAGCAATGCTACTAAAAGTTATGTCCCTTTATATATTTTATCTTATGTTAAGTCATGTAAATTAATTATTACATTTTTGTAAGTAAATAGCTGATTCTACACTAAAAAAACTATGACAGTTGGTTGCACAGGAATGAAAAGAAGACATGTAGAAAATTTCATCTCAATCGGATGGACCATTATCGAACGCATCCAATACATCCCCACATACCCACCCACATACATTCTGTTTTATATATATAGATATGTGGCTGATTTTGAACCCTCAACTCAATATTTCGGGGAATTGTGAAACTGCATTTCAACATGTCTCCATGCAGCAGTACTGGTTTAGTCATTCAACATGTCTTATACAGCAGTACAGGTTTAGTCATTCAACATGTCTCATGCAGCAATACTGGTTTAGTCATCATCATCATCATCATTATCATCATCATCAACATCATCATCATCATCATCATCATCATCATCATCATCATCATCTTCCCACTTTAGAGGTCAGCATGGCCGAATGGATAAGAATGCATGTTCTTAAACATCCGGTGTGCTGATGCCAAGGTAAGGGGTTCAACCCCTACACCGGACAGTTGGATTAAAATGTTGACTTCACGTCCTTGACTTGGGGACATAAATTACAAGTACCTCTGAAGTCAGAGTGGGTTCACCTGATGGCGAGTGACATAGTTAATAAGGATACAAAAATCTAGTCCAGCACTACCGGAAGTAGTGTGTATGGACTACGCTTGAGTTCAATGCGAGCGAGCGCACACACAAATATCTGCCACTTTTGCCATCAAGTGTTGTGGGAAGGAATTGTTAGTGCTCGGCACCCGGTGGGTGGCACTGAATAGTGTCATTCTGTGTGATTGAACAATGCCGTTGTCAATCCATCTTTGATATAGGGCCATTGCAGGTAGTTGATAGTGTTGCATTCAAACGAGACGGCCAAACCATTTGATCTTGTCTTTCAGTATATTATGTACATGGTGTTGATCCAACTGTCTTTCTAATAACATCATTTCTTATTCAATCTAGGATAGTTAAGTTGACAGTTCTCCTCAAACATCTCATCTTTCGAGTTTAATGTTGGAGTCAAATATTCCAACTTTTTAACTGTGTTTAATTTCTTGAGACTTTTGCATATTTCTTAGTGTGATGAAAGCCCCTCTTGATGCTTGCATTCTTATTTTAACAATTAGCCTCTGTTTCAGCATCAAACTCCTTATCACCAACATCGGAAGCCTGGCTGAGTGCCTGCTATGAGCGACGAAGGATTTTCAAACTGGAGGCTCGGTCCATCAAGAAGATCCTTGCTATGATGAGGCTGGTCACAGATGCCATGGAAAAAGTAATTCTCTTCTCTCAGAAGCTGTTTAGAGTTGAACCTGTGTATGGAGCTGTAGTATTCCTGTCTGGAGCTGTGGTACTCCTGTTTGGAGCTGTAGTACTCCTGTTTGAATCTACCCACATCTATTGATGTGGTAGCACTTGCATCTATTGATGTGGTAGCATTCGCATCTATTGATGTGGTAGCCAAAACACCTGCTGCTGTGGTAGCACTCCCATCTATTCATGTGGTAGCACAAACATCTACTGCTGTGGTAGCACTCCCATCTATTGATGTGGTAGCACAAACACCTACTGCTGTGGTAGCACTTGCATCTATTGATGTGGTAGCACACATACTTTTGTGGTAGCACTCCCATCTATTGATGTGGTAGCACAAACACCTACTGCTGTGGTAGCATTCACATCTATTGATGTGGTAGCACAAACACCTACTGTTGTGGTAGCACTCCCATCTATTGATGTGGTAGTACAAACACCTGCTATTATGGTAGCATTCATAACTACTGTTATGGTAGCACAAACACCTGCTGCTGTGGTAGCACTCCCATCTATTGATGTGGTAGCATTCCCAACTACTGTTGTTGTAGCACTCCCATCTATTGATGTCGTAGCATTCCCATCTACTGTTGTGGTAGCACAAACATCTGCTGCTGTGGTAGCACTCCCATCTATTGATGTGGTAGCACAAACACATACTGTTGTGGTAGCACTCCCATCTATTGATGTGGTAGTACAAACACTGGCTGCTGTGGTAGCACTTTCATCTATTGATGTGGTAGCACACATACTGTTGTGGTAGCACACATACTGTTGTGGTAGCATTCCCATCTATTGATGTGGTAGCACAAACACCTGCTGCTGTGGTAGCACTCCCATCTATTGACGTGGTAGCATTCCCAACTACTGTTGTTGTAGCACTCCCATCTATTGATGTCATAGCATTCCCATCTACTGTTGTGGTAGCACAAACATCTGCTGCTGTGGTAGCACTCCCATCTATTGATGTGGTAGCACAAACACATACTGTTGTGGTAGCACTCCCATCTATTGATGTGGTAGTACAAACACCGGCTGCTGTGGTAGCACTTTCATCTATTGATGTGGTAGCACACATACTGTTGTGGTAGCACACATACTTTTGTGGTAGCACTCCCATCTATTGATGTGGTAGTACAAACACCTGCTATTATGGTAGCATTCATAACTACTGTTATGGTAGCACAAACACCTGCTGCTGTGGTAGCACTCCCATCTATTGATGTGGTAGCATTCCCAACTACTGTTGTTGTAGCACTCCCATCTATTGATGTCGTAGCATTCCCATCTACTGTTGTGGTAGCACAAACATCTGCTGCTGTGGTAGCACTCCCATCTATTGATGTGGTAGCACAAACACATACTGTTGTGGTAGCACTCCCCATCTATTGATGTGGTAGCACAAACACCGGCTGCTGTGGTAGCACTTTCATCTATTGATGTGGTAGCACACATACTGTTGTGGTAGCATTCCCATCTATTGATGTGGTAGCACGAACACCGGCTGCTGTAGTAGCACTTTCATCTATTGATGTGGTAGCACACATACTGTTGTGGTAGCATTCTCATCTATTGATGTGGTAGCACGAACACCTACTGACTTAGTAGCATTCCCATCTATTGATGTGGTTGTACAAACACCTGCTGCTGTGGTAGCACTTGCATCTTTTGATGTGGTAGCACAAACACCTACTGCTGTGGTAGCACTTGCATCTTTTGATGTGGTAGCACAAACACCTACTGTTGTGGTAGCACTCCCATTCCCATCTACTGTTGTGGTAGCACAAACACCTGCTGCTGTGGTAGCATTCCCATCTACTGTTGTGGTAGCACAAACACCTGCTGCTAATGTAGCACTCTCATCTATTGTGGTAGCACATTTTTGTGCTTCATGTTATAACATAATTTGTTATATTATTTATTACTTTAATTACATGTGATATTTAGTTGTGATAATTTTCCCCACACTGGTATTAAATTAATTGCATATTAATTTAATCTTTTGTTGCAGCATTTTGAGATGTTATTTGTTGCATGAATTATCTAATTTAGCTCCATGTAATACACTATTTGATGCATCAGTACATCTATCACCTGTGTTTTATTGGGGCGGCAGAGGAAAAGAAAAGAAAATAACATTTTAGACCTCCTTTACATGTCATAAAGGCAACTAAAGAGGGTTGGGTTGAGTCTGACCTTCTCACACTATAGAAAAAGTCAACTAACATCCGACTGGCACCTGGCCATCTTGACAGACGATAGTTTGTAAAATGGAGTTATACCTCTCCATAACACAAAGCCTGGGCTGAATTTAGAGACCATGTGTTAGCCATTCAGAATGATCCCTCTCTCGACCTGCCTAGTTTACTCCAGAGGAAAGGTAACACCAATACATCTGAAACAAGACAAGCTGAAGTAGCTGTCATATCAGCAAATCAATACTCTAACTGTCCATCTGTCGGAGCTTCTATCTGTAGCGTAGCGTCAGCTACGATGATAAGGAATATATCAAAGTTGCTGCGGATAGACTTTCTAAGAATAGAAAACTAAGTCACTGGAGAAGACAAGACAGAATAGCTCGTAATTCTAGACGGAGTAAAGGTCCCAGAACAAGTCTAATCTTCTGACAGTGTTCAGGCAGACAGAAATGGCGTACAACTATACTGGTTTGATACAGACAGTCTGCCAAGGTTGTCTAGCTACGTGCCTGAAATAAAAAGCTCGAGCCCCCAAAACTCTAATCACTCTCACCGACACGGAGAAAGACAGAGTAAAATATATAACAGAGACAAACTTTCGTAACTTCTCACTCTCCTATGACTAAGGGTACTAAGTAAGGTAACAACTAGTGGTTGTAAAATTTAAGAAACTAACAATGTTGCATTTTAATCATAGAATATGGCCTGACAACGGTTGGTATTAATTGCATGTAGATGGTGGTGGTGGCCAACGGTAAGTTTGGCCACTTATCTTCTGGTTCTCTGGCTTGCACAGTGAGTGAAAACCCTATTTAGTAGGCATAAGTGAGATGGAGAGTGATGCTTCTCAAAGAGTCACACAGGTTAGCGCATCTAAAGCTTGGCGCTGAAGGTGTCAAATCTGTGAAATATAGTGAGAGTACGTGACTCTTCTGTCGAGACATCTGTAAGCATCGGCCCTGGATTGTTCCTGATGGCCAATAACATCTCATACAAAATTGCAGAAACAAAATAGCATGAGCTATCTGTCCCTGCTCCCTATAAGTCCCTATCCTAGGATAAATAGTAAAACACTGACCTAGGGAAAACATTTCAATAAAATCATTCTATCCTTTCTTATAAGTGAATATAATAATTATTCAGTAATAATTAAACATATAATCATATAATGCATATCATAATTATATTATTAAAATACAATAATTACAAAGTAACCTAGAGATAGATACATATACAATCTATTAAACAGATTACCTATTATAGATATTTATGTTCAAATTCTGAAGCTATATTCGTAGCATATAATTAATGATTCTATATAACGTATATTTTAAAATACAGTTTATGTAATTATCATAATAGAATATGATAGGCTGAAAGTTAATGGAGTGGCAGACAAGATCAGTACTGTGAATTTGTGAGAAATCACCGATAAGAATTAATGGAAATGCCTAGGATCTCCCACGCTAGTATTTGACATTCGTACACGTGTTTAGTAAGATTTCCTATTTTCGCGGCATCGCAATATTCATTATTAAATAAAATTATTCGAAATCACTATCACATCCTTGAAATATCACCACTATAAACTGCCTCATGTTATTCCTAAACTAACGGCTCGATTAGTATGGCCTAGTCTACTGCTATACGGACTAATAGAAAATGTGTTCTATCCGACTTTATCAAGTTTACAACTATCTCAAATCGTCTACACCTCTCTAAACCTCATGTAAAGGTAATTTCTTACGCAGTTACGTTATACCCTTTTCCCTGCGTGTATAGTAACTCCCCGTACGAAGTATAATATTGGCGATCACGTTTAGTCGGTAAAATAACCTATTATCGGCGGTTTCCAACTTTAACTACACACGGAAATATCGGGCGCACACGACAATGTTATATCGATACAAATAACTATATATTACCCTTCTAATCTTCTGACTGCACTTGTCGGGTACAAAAACTGCTCTAGGTATCTCTCTAATATATCTGAATATATTTATGGCCGTAATACGCGCCAAAGATAAAACTCTTAACACTGTATAAGTATTTTCTCAGAGCCTAGTTACTAGCATGTTTCTACCCCGACGTCTGGATTGCGAAAGGCCGAATTTCGTATCTCTTCCCTGACCGGAAGTCAGTCGTGCCAGGGAGTTCGTTGTCGTAATTTCGCCGACCAAATTGTGAAATAGTCGTAGCCAAATTTATAGATTTGGCTGGGTACACTACTTTGTAAATTCAGCCTCTCCCCCGATCCTAATGTACCGTATTACTTCATATTACATTCATAACATTAAATAAGAGTAGATTTATGCTATAGACATGGACTATCTATACATAGAAAAATGGGAATAAAAATGCATATAAATTCTTCTATAATTACATAAGGGTTTTTAAAGAGAATTTACTCTACTTTACTCAAAAGATGATGGGGAAGCTGGAGACTTCGTCACACTATCCTTGACCAGTTGACGACCAAGGCTTAGGGCCTGGTCTGCCATGCCATGACATTTAGTCTTTAGGTTGCATTTCCTTGCACTAGGGTAAGGCTTGTACCCTCCCAATTGCACTCCTCCACCCGAAGCGGCCGTTGGCACAATGTGGGGTGTCAGGTTTGGTGAGCGCCGCCCCACATTCGGCTCTAACATAAAGCAGGTAGTAGCGTCTGCTGTCATACGATAGCTCGGTCATACCTGACTAAGATCTGACTGCTGCTGTGGTAGCACTCCCATCTACTGATGTGTTAGCTAACATTCAACCAGACATGAACCTGCCTACAAACAGTGTCACATGTGTAGTTGTGGTGTCACATGTGTAGTTGTGGTGTCACATGTGTAGTTGTGGTGTCACATGTGTAGTTGTGGTGTCACGTGTGTAGTTGTGGTGTCACATGTGTAGTTGTGGTGTCACATGTGTAGTTGTGGTGTGACATGTGTAGTTGTGGTGTCACATGTGTAGTTGTGGTGTCACGTGTGTAGTTGTGGTGTCACGTGTGTAGTCGTGGTGTCACATGTGTAGTCGTGGTGTTACGTGTGTAGTTGTGGTGTCACATGTGTAGTTGTGGTGTCACGTGTGTAGCTGTGGTGTCACATGTGTAGCTGTGGTGTCACGTGTGTAGTTGTGGTGTCACGTGTGTAGTCGTGGTGTCACGTGTGTAGTTGTGGTGTCACGTGTGTAGTTGTGGTGTCACTTGTGTAGTTGTGGTGTCACGTGTGTAGTTGTGGTGTCACGTGTGTAGTTGTGGTGTCACGTGTGTAGTTGTGGTGTCACGTGTGTAGTTGTGGTGTCACATGTGTAGTTGTGGTGTCATGTGTGTAGTTGTGGTGTCACATGTGTAGTCGTGGTGTCACGTGTGTAGTTGTGGTGTCACGTGTGTAGTTGTGGTGTCACGTGTGTAGTTGTGGTGTCACGTGTGTAGTTGTGGTGTCACGTGTGTAGTTGTGGGCCTGTACTCTACTAGGAGTCTCACTGAAGAAAGACTGGTTATCACATGTTATTTGTTAGAAAGCATTTCACTGTATGTCATTCGAGGTGAGAAAAAGAGTTATTAACAGAGCTATATTGAGCCACTCCTGATGTATGGAAGCAAATCAGTTAGCAGACATGTGAGGAATTATGTGGAAGCTGCAGAGATGTGGTTTTATAGAAGTATGAACACTGTGCAAGGAGCAGTGATAATTTGTTAAATTTGCATGTTCCATCCATCATGTGCCATGCCAATAAGCGTGGGCAGTCATGTTCTGCATCTCGCTCGATCACCAAAGTCATGGATCAGCTTCATGTTTCTGTCTCGACCATGCCATGTGGCTAAGCCATCCAGGTATTTACTTCTTGGTCTTCCCCTTGGTCTCTTCCCTTTGATCTTGCCAGTTGTCACCAAGTTATCCAATTCATTTCTTCTCATAACATGCCCAAAAACATTTGACTGTCTATGTCTAATGTCTCTAATCAGTTTACAAACTTCATTTGTTTCTTGAAGGACTTGTTCATTGGTTTTTCTGTCTGTCCATGGTATTCTTTGACTTTTCCTCAGAAACCACATTTCCACAGCCATCAGATGTTTTTCAGCGTGTCTGCTCATTGTCCACGCTTCACATCCATACAAAAGTACAGGTTCTATGTAGCACTTCAATAGTCTATTTCTCATTTCAATTGATATCTTTGTATTGGTCAGTATGTTTTTGATCTTGCAAAAAGGCTATTGCAATGGCAATTCTTGTTCTAATTTCTTCAAGGCATCTCCCGTCAGATGTTATTACTGTTCCGAGATAATTGTACCTATTCACTTGTTGAAGAATATGCCCATTTACTTTGTATATTACATTGTGGTATTTCTTCCTTCCTAGTGACAACCATAATCTGTGTCTTCTTACAATTTAATTCTAACCCTAGTTGTTCACTGTGTGCAACAACCACATCTACTAAATGGTGCAGGTCCTGTTCATTGTCTGCAATCAAGACTGTGTCATCTGCATATCTAATGTTATTGATGCTTCATCCCCCAATGTTGATTCCTTCCATATCTTCTATATTTCTGAAAATATTTTCACTGTACAGGGAAAAAAGAATCTGGAGACATTACACATCCCTGTCTCACACCTCTCTTACTAGGCTGATATTGACCTACTTCATCATCAATTCTGATGGCAGCTTGTTGTTTCCAATATGTGTTTTCTACAAGTTTAAGCTCTTTTCCATCAATTTGTAGATCTTTAAGCATCCTTATCATGTCGACATGTCTCATTTTATCTAAAGCCTTTGTGTAGTTAATAAAGTAAAGATATAGATCTTTGTTTACTTCTATAGAACGTTCAATTACTGTTCTCAGCATGTACACAGCATTTATTGTACCCTCACCTTCTACAAACCCACATTGTTCTTCTCCTATTTCAGGTTGTATTTTCCTCCTAACTCTTTGCATGATAATTCTTAGCAAAATCTTCGTGATGTGACTCATTATACTAATTATTCGATATTGATCACATTCCAAGGCTCCTGATTTCTTTAGGATTGCAATAAATACAGAATTCATGAGGTATATTTCCAGTATCATATATTGTATTCAGCAGTCTGGTAACTTTATCTATTCCATATTCTTCTAAAGCATTAATCATTTCTGTTGTGATGCTGTCTGAACCGGGGGTCTTGCCAGATTTCATATGGTTAAGAGCATTCTGAACCTCCATCTTCAAAATTGATGGTCCTTCATTATTATTTTGAATATTATACTGTTCTTCTCTTGTATCATCATAAAGGTTTTTTCTCATCCTCTGACCATAAATGTAAAATCTGATCTTTTCCTATTATGATTTTTCCATCTTCTGTCTGCTGGTGCAGCCTGCTGATGTATGTGTTCTTTGATTAGTAAGTTCCTGCATTCTTTTGTGCATTAGTTTGGTATTTTTCACTGTTGTGTTGTTTTTCAATTTCTATGCAGTTTTTCTCGAGCCGTGCTTCTTTTGCCTACTTACATAATATTTTGACTTTTCTGTGAATTTCTTCATATTTGGCAGGATTATTTTTGTTCTGTCTTCTTGTTTCCATTAGTTGTAAAATTTCTTCAGTCATCCATGTCTTATGACCAACTTACTTTAATTTTGGAATAGTTTTTTCTGCAGCACAACTGATTGAATTCTTCAACATTTCCCATTGATCATCCATATCTTGAAATTGGATCTTTTGATCAGACAATACATTAAATTTGTTTTTTACTTCAATGTTAACATTATCTTGTATTTCTTTGTCAGTTTTCAATTTGCACAAATCATATTTAGGGTTTCCTGTTGTATACTTTCTTTTTCTTTCTTTGTCTTTTTTGTTCGCTTGCTTTAAGCTAAAGCGTAGACCTTACATACTATTTATAGTAGTAATGGACGGAATTTTGCATGTGGGTTAGCGTTGTATACTTGACTTTCTTTAACTTTACCCTCAGTGTGCCTGTAATTAATCTATGATCACTGTTTTTATGACTGTTAACGCATTTCGAAACCTTCTGCTGATCAGGATGTAATCTATCTGGTTTTTAATCCTGCTGTCTGAACTCCTCCATGTCATAATCTTCTAGGATGCTGTTTAAACCAGGTGTTTCCTACAGCCATTTCTTGTTCTTTTGCTCATTCTACAAGTCTGTATCCTCTTTCGTTTCGCTCTCCCAAACAATGGTTGCCTACACTGCATCCATCGCCTTGATTTCCTACTTTTGTGTTGAAATCACCAATTATAATATTTATTTCTGATTGTTTAGAGTTCTTCAAAGCATACTCCATGTTATTATAAAATTCCTTTATACTTTCTTCACTGCATTCACTTGTTGGAGCATATACTTGAATTTTAATAATAGGCGATTTATTATATTTTCATATTAGGTGATTTGTTATATTTCATGTTAGGTGATGTATTATAGTTTAATGTCAGGTGATTTGTTATATTTTCATGTTAGGTGATTTGTTACATTTTCATGTTAGGTAATTTGTTATATTTTCATTTTAGGTGATTTGTTGCATTTCATATTAGATGATTTATTATATTTCATGTTAAGTGATTTATTATATTTCATGCCAGGTGATTTGTTATATTTTCATATTAGGTGATTTGTTATATTTTCATGTTAGGTGATGTGTTATATTTTCAAGTTAGGTGATTTATTATATTTTCATGTTAGGTGATTTATTATATTTTCATGTTAGGTGATGTGTTATATTTTCAAGTTAGTTGATTTGTTATATTTTCATGTTAGGTGATTTGTTACATTTCATGTTAGATGATTTGTTATATTTCATGTTAGGTGATTTGTTATATTTTCATGTTAGGTGATTTGTTATATTTCATGTGCTAGGTGATTTGTTATATTTCATGCTAGGTGATTTGTTATATTTTCATGCTAGGTGATTTGTTATATTTCATGTGTTAGGTGATTTGTTATATTTCATGCTAGGTAATTTGTTATATTTTCATGTTAGGTGATGTATTATATTTTCATGTTAGATGATTTATTATATTTTCGTGTTAGGTGATTTGTTACATTTCATGTTAGATGATTTATTATATTTCATGTTAGGTGATTTGTTATATTTCATATTAGGTGATTTGTTATATTTCATGTTAGGTGATTTGTTGTATTTTCATGTTAGGTGATTTGTTATATTTCATGTGCTAGGTGATTTGTTATATTTCATGCTAGGTGATTTGTTATATTTTCATGTTAGGTGATTTGTTATATTTCATGTGCTAGGTGATTTGTTATATTTCATGCTAGGTAATTTGTTATATTTTCATGTTAGGTGATGTATTATATTTTCATGTTAGATGATTTATTATATTTTCATGTTAGGTAATTTGTTACATTTCATGTTAGATGATTTATTATATTTCATGTTAGGTGATTTCTTATATTTCATGTTAGGTGATTTGTTATATTTATGTTAGGTGATTTGCTATATTTTCATGTTAGGTGATTTGTTATATTTTCATGTTAGGTGATTTGTTATATTTTCATGTTAGGTGATTTGTTATATTTTCATATTAGGTGATTTGTTATATTTCATGCTAGGTGATTTATTATATTTGATGTTAGGTGATTTGTTATATTTCATGCTACCACCAGGACCTGGCTGGTAACAATTGGTTGATGTACTCTAGCTCTGGGCTTGGCACAAACAACCACCTGTCACACGCCTACTACGGGCCAGATGCTGTCTCCAGGAGAATGGGCTTGATGGTTCCAGCTCCATTGAGACCGCAGCAGCAACAACAGCAGCAGCAACAGCAACAGCAACCACAGCAGCACCACCAGCCGGAGAGGTCTAATTCTGCTCACCGATCTGTACAGCCAACAACCCAGTTGTCAATTCTTGCAGGCCAGGAACATCCTCCTCCTTCTCAGCAGACGTCATCTTCCAAATGGAAATCTGACCAGGACAACAAAGAATCCAGCGGCAAATTCTCCCAGCAGCAGTTTAGAAAACCCGAGCAGACGTCATCAAAACCTTCCTCTGTCTCCTCGTTTAGCCTTGGCAATACTCACGGTCAGGGTCAGCCACAAACAGGCAACACTATCTGCGAAAAAGGCAGCGGTCGTTCGCTCTATGCAGGCATCACGCACCTGTTTTCTGGGCATCTTAAGCAGAGTGGTGCCAGCTGCCAAAAACAGCAGCCGCAGATGTATCGTCACACACGGATACCCATTCGGATTGGATCTGGGCTTCTCAAAAGAATTTGCAGGTATGTATCAGAGAGACTATCTTATTTAAAATTGTTATCTGGTACAAATCTGTTATTTATGTGAATATTGTTTATATGATTGTGTGTATTAATATATAATTTTATATCTCACCATTGTTTACTTACATTTAGTATATGCAGTTATTGTACACTGTGAACAACTAGGGTTAGAATTAAATTGTACGAAGTCAGAGATTATGGTCATCTCTAAGGAGAAATAAAAACCACAATGTAATATACAGGTAAATGGGAATATTCTTAAAAAAGTGAAGCGGTACAACTATCTCGAAACAGTCATAACATCTGATGGGAGATGTCTTGGAGAGATTATAACAAGAATCGCTACGACAAAGGTAGCCTTTTGCAGGATAGAAAGCATACTGATCAATAAACAAAAATGTCAATTGCAATGGGAAAAAAGAGTTAAAGTGCTACATGGAACTTGTACTTTTGTATGGATGTGAGACATGAACAATGAGCAGACAAGCTGAAAAACATCTAATTGCAATGGAAATCTGGTTTGTGAGGTAAATGCAAAGAATACCATAGTCAGACAGAAAAACCAACTAGCAAGTCCTACAAGAAGCAATTAAAAATCATAAACTGATTAGAGAAATTAGATGTAGACAGTCAAAATTTTTTTTAGCACATTATAAGAACTTGGTGACGACTGGCAAGATTGAGGAGGAAAGAACAAGGGAAAGGGAGAAATGTAGATACCTGGATGGGTTGGCCACTTGGCATGGTCGAGACATGAATACAGAGCTGATCCACGACTCTGGTGATCACGTGAGATGGGGAAACATGATCATCCCACATGATGATGATTATTTACTGTCTTGTATTTGACCCCTCCCCCTCCCCATAGTTTACAATATCTCACCATATCTCATGTACCATTGTTTTTCATATCTTGTGATTGTCTAAATTTTGTTTAGCTTATTTTAACTGTGATTTTACAGATGTTTATCAAAACTTTCCAGTTTCTTTCCCCTTTGTTAGTTCCTAATTATTTTGCTCATGCTATTGTTTACTTTGTTAGTTCCTAATTTTGTTGTTGCTATTGTTTACTCTGTTAGTTCCTAATTTTGTTGTTGCTATTGTTTACTCTGTTAGTTCCTAATTTTGTTGTTGCTATTGTTTACTCTGTTAGTTCCTAATTTTGTTGTTGCTATTGTTTACTTTGTTAGTTCCTAATTTTGTTGTTGCTATTGTTTACTCTGTTAGTTCCTAATTTTGTTGTTGCTATTGTTTACTCTGTTAGTTCCTAATTTTGTTGTTGCTATTGTTTACTCTGTTAGTTCCTAATTTTGTTGTTGCTATTGTTTACTTTGTTAGTTCCTAATTTTGTTGTTGCTATTGTTTACTTTGTTAGTTCCTAATTGTTTTGTTGTTGCTATTGTTTACTTTGTTAGTTCCTAATTTTGTTGTTGCTATTGTTTACTTTGTTAGTTCCTAATTTTGTTGTTGCTATTGTTTACTCTGTTAGTTCTTAATTTTGTTGTTGCTATTGTTTACTTTGTTAGTTCCTAATTGTTTTGTTGTTGCTATTGTTTACTTTGTTAGTTCCTAATTGTTTTGTTGTTGCTATTGTTTACTTTGTTAGTTCCTAATTTTGTTGTTGCTATTGTTTACTTTGTTAGTTCCTAATTTTGTTGTTGCTATTGTTTACTTTGTTAGTTCCTAATTTTGTTGTTGCTATTGTTTACTTTGTTAGTTCCTAATTTTGTTGTTGCTATTGTTTACTTTGTTAGTTCCTAATTATTTTGTTGTTGCTATTGTTTACTTTGTTAGTTCCTAATTTTGTTGTTGCTATTGTTTACTTTGTTAGTTCCTAATTTTGCCTCGCTATTGTTTACTTTGTTAGTTCCTAATTTTGTTCTTGCTATTGTTTACTTTGTTAGTTCCTAATTTTGTTGTTGCTATTGTTTACTTTGTTAGTTCCTAATTTTTGTTGTTGTTGCTATTGTTTATTTTGTTAGTTCCTAATTGTTTTGTTGTTGCTATTGTTTACTTTATTAGTTCCTAATTATTTTGTTGCTGCTATTGTTTACTTTGCCGGCACTGTGGCAAAGAGATTACGAATGTGATTCGCAATCTCACACACCGTGTTTGAAAGAGCTGCAGGCAATCTGGAAGCAGACTGCCTTGAGCTGGTTTTCATACAGTAGTATAAGTGCCGGTAGTTCAGAAAGCAATGGCAAACTACTGAAAGTTAACTTGCCAAGAAATCACAAACAGTCCAAAAATGCTGGAGTTGAGTGCTGTGTCCTGTAAAGAATATACAACTAACATTGTTTACTTGTGCTACATGATACGTTTGTTGTTATGAAAATGCAAAAATAAATTTTTACAATGTTTGATATCCCTGTTTGTATGTTTATTATGGCTATCATGAACAACTCACCTCTAGCGAAATCTTCTTTCAAACTTCTCTGCAGATCAGCAAAAGGATTGGCGGTTGAAACTTCAGCTGATAACAGCATCAATGAAGGAAGCAGCGAGGCACTGGGATGTTTAAGCACAGCGCAGAATTATAATTACCTCCCATTGACTGGTACCAACTGTGGCGAGCCTAAGAAGGGTACAGAGGATCGTAGTGTTTCTTCCGAGTCAAATATGTTTGAACCTAGCTTACATTGTTGCCTCAGCAGAGCAGATGTTTGCCCACAAGATTGTGACAATGATAATGGCAATAAGATAGATAGTTATGACGAGCAGAATGAAATCCAGGATTGTGAAAGTATAGCAGACGACAGCTGTGATAAGAAAGTCGATGAAAGAATGGGTTCAGAGGTTAAAGATGGGGAAGCCGATAATGAGGTCAGTGAGAGGAGCATTGCTGTAGATGGCAGTTGCTGTCCAAGAACTGACATTGATAACATGGATTTTGTGACAAACTCCAGTGATTGTGCGCTCCAGTGCGGCATGTCAAACAGCCACGAAGGTCCTGTTGTTGACACCGAAGACAATGGCAAAGATAAAAAGGTTAAGACTGCTATTGAACTGACCAATAGCTTTGAGGATTTCTTCAACAGCGTTGCAATGCTGGAGGCAATTAGTGATGAGTTACCGTCAGTGTGTGAACTGGTTGATGATGACATTGAAGATGACGTTGATGAGGATTACAATAATGATGATGATGATGAAATTATCTTAGAGGAAATTGATGTGGGTAAGAATTTTCCGGGGAGTTTTTGTGCAGGTCAGAAATGTGTTATTTCTGAACTGGGTTGCTCAGCAGTAAATGAATGTACACGACTGCGGTTCAGCTCCAGTGCAGAAGTCTTGTGTGGAGAGGCAGGCGTGCTTATAGAAAATAAGGAGCGATGTTTCGGGAGTGGGGATGGGGATAAAACCATAGAAGCAAAACACAAGGATATTTTTCTGCAGAGTTGTGCATTGGATGATGTCCATTTTTCTTCTTCGAAGCTGGTCATTCACAACAAAGCACAAAGTGTGGATTCTGAACTTGTAGATAACATGACAAGAAGTCCTTCGTTTATTGTTTTAGACAAAGCTTTGGGAGATGTCGAGTGATTGGTATCCATAAGGGTTTTAATCCATGCATGAGTTGCAATTCCCTGAGTTTTAAATTTGTGCATGAGTAAAAGTTTTGATTTGTAAATGGGTGAATTGTTAGCTTTTGAATTTGCATATGGGTAAAATGTTAGCTATTGAATTTTCATATAGGTGAAATTTTAGGTTTTGAATTGCATATTGGGTAAGTTGAGTCAAGAACTGACATTACAGCACTTGGGATATTCTCATACATGCTCCTTCTTCATCTTCAACAACCAGCGAAGACTCTCAGTACTAATTGTTCTAGTTGCAATTGCATTCTGATTATCTATCCATTAGGCCTTTCCTTGGAGTGACGACCAGATCCACTGGTCACTCCCTCCTGCACCATTCTCTTCCAGCCGTGATGTTTGATCTGTTCTTCCCCACTATACACATGATCCCTGACCACATCTGCCTTATCCTGCACCAATACCTCACCCAGCGATACAGACCCAGCCAATCTGTCCACATGCATCAATACCTCACCCAGCGATACAGACCCAGCCAATCTGTCCACATGCATCAATACCTCACCCAGCGATACAGACCCAGCCAATCTGTCCACATGCATCAATACCTCACCCAGCGATACAGACCCAGCCAATCTGTCTACATGCATCAATACCTCACCCAGCAATGCAGACCCAGCCAATCTGTCCACATGCATCAATACCCCACCCAGCAATGCAGACCCAGCCAATCTGTCCACATGCATCAATACCCCACCCAGCAATGCAGACCCAGCCAATCTGTCCACATGCATCAATACCTCACCCAGCGATACAGACCCAGCCAATCTGTCCACATGCATCAATACCCCACCCAGCAATGCAGACCCAGCCAATCTGTCCACATGCATCAATACCCCACCCAGCAATGCAGACCCAGCCAATCTGTCCACATGCATCAATACCCCACCCAGCAATACAGACCCAGCCAATCTGTCCACATGCATCAATACCCCACCCAGCAATGCAGACCCAGCCAATCTGTCCACATGCATCAATACCTCACCCAGCGATACAGACCCAGCCAATCTGTCTACATGCATCAATACCTCACCCAGTAATACAGACCCAGCCAATTTGTCTGCATGCTCATTTCCCAACACACCAGCATGTCCTGGGGGGAAAAGGTCCAGTAGATGCTCCCGATATTTTATGTTTGACTTGAATCATGCCATTCAGCACGAAGATCATCGCCCGTCTCAGTATGCCCTATGAGTTCATTACAGTCACAACATATGTGTACTATCTATCCTCCAACCAACTGAACTCAAATCATGCGTGAATTGTTAGGTTACTATTTTATATAGACCCGGGAAGGTTAACCAGGTCAACAAATGCCAGCAGAAGTCGGATGTGTTGGCCTAATGGCGCAAGAACATAGCTCTGCTGTAAACAGGCACAACGCAATCACGTCCGGAAAAAAAACTCAGGATGAACACAGAAGAAGAGGAAGAAATTTGTATAGGGTAACATACTTAGATTCAGGCTTATTCAACATTGATTCATTTATATTTATGTAGAAAATTAATCGATATGTTTTGTTTCATAAAGAAATTAAAAATTATGTTTAGGTACACGCAAGAATTATATGTTTCAGTTTTGATTCATGCATGTATGAATTAATTAGATTCATGCTAGAGATTTATAGTTTAGATTTATGCTGGAATTAATTGTAATTTATAGATTCATACATATCTATTTAGTTTTAGATTCTTACGGAATTAATTAGGTTAAGATTCATACATGAATTCATTAGGTTAAGATTCATACAGGAATGAATGACTATGTTGAGATTTTTGCAGGAGTAAATGTTCTTTTAATTTTATTCACCACTGAATTTCTAAACCTACATATTTGTATAATTTCATACAAAATTAATATAAATTGTGCATAATAAATAGTCCATCTTCAGATTTTCAATTTGACTACTCAGAATAAAGTATTTTACTAGGTACATGCATAATTGATATGGATAGTGAAAGTTGTATATTTGGTTTTATATCGCAAATGAAAGTTGTATATTTGGTTTTATATCGCAAGTGAAAGTTGTATATTTGGTTTTATATCACAAGTGAAAGTTGTATATTTGGTTTGATTGTTGCCAGGTTTTTAAAAAACTATGACTGGTGTTGGTTTTCTTTTGTCTTCCTATACTGATTAAATATTGTCTTATTTTGAGAATATATTACCTTGTCTTTGAAATCATGACTGTTTGATGTATGTCTTTTTTCCAGTCCAGAAATGTTTAACTCTCATCAACCTATAATATGCTAGACTACTAATATTGTCAAGAAACTGCAGCAGTTTGTTCAGGGAAAGTCTTATTGTCCCATCTGTCCCCTCTTCCCATTGCAGTGTAATGGAAAAAATGATTGCCTTTCAATGTGTCTTATGTTTTCTCTGAACGAGGTGGCGCCAATATTCCTTTACCAGTTCATTTCTCTGGTGTTGTTTTTGTACGAGGTGGTGCCAGTATTCCTTTACCAGTTCATTTCTCTGGTATTGTTTTTGTACGAGGTGGCGCCAATATTCCTTTACCAGTTCATTTCTCTGGTGTTGTTTTTGTACAAGGTGGTGCCAGTATTCCTTTACCAGTTCATTTCTCTGGTGTTGTTTTTGTATGAGGTGGCGCCAATATTCCTTTACCAGTTCATTTCTCTGGTGTTGTTTTTGTACGAGGTGGTGCCAGTATTCCTTTACCAGTTCATTTCTCTGGTATTGTTTTTGTACGAGGTGGCGCCAATATTCCTTTACCAGTTCATTTCTCTGGTGTTGTTTTTGTACAAGGTGGTGCCAGTATTCCTTTACCAGTTCATTTCCTTTGTGTTTTCTTTGTATGAGGCAGTGCAAGTATTCCTTGACCTGTTCATTTCTCTGGTGTTTTCTTTGTTCAAGGTGGTACCATGTATTCCTTTATCAGTTCATTTCATAATCACATAGCAAGTCCTTCGCTGAACACCGCTCTCATCACATCTTACTGGAACCATTCTCCCAGGTCATCTATCTGCCTGTGACATTTTAATGCACTAAGTGTCTACCATGAACCCACCTATGACACACCACGAACTCATCTATGACACACCACTTACCCATCCATGACACACCAAGAACCCATCCATGACGCACCAAGAACCCATCCATGATGCACCAAGAACCCATCCATGACGCACCAAGAACCCATCCATGACACCACAAACCCATCCATGAGACACCAAAACCCATCCATGATCCACTAAGAACCCATCCATGATGCACCATGAACCCATCCATGACATACCATGGACCCACCCATAACACACCATGAACCCACCCTTGACACACCACGGACCCACCCATGATACACCACAGTCCCACTCATGACACACCACAGACCCATCTATGACACTCCATGGACCCACCACAGGCCCACCCATAACACACCATGGACCCACCCATGACACACCATGGACCCACTCATGACATGCCATGGACCCACTCATGACACGCCATGAACCAACCGATGACACGCCATGAACCCACCCATGACACATCATGAACCCACCCATAACACGCCATGAACCCACCCATGACACACCATGGACCCACTCATGGCACACCACAGATCCACCCATGACACACCCACAGACCCACCCATGACACACCATGAACCCACCCATGACACACCACTGTCTCGTAGACCTGTATTTACAGTGAACTGTGCCTGTTCTTTAGTCCGCTTTTGTCATTACGCCTACATGTGTGGATTGATCTTACTCTTTTGCTTCTGTTACCATGTGTTCATTAAAGTGTATGTAATAAAAACCTCAAAATAGTGTCATCTGGTATTTGGCTTGTATTTATTTATTTATATTCTGTCCTGAGATGCTGAAAAAGACTACGTATGAAATGTTCATTAACATATCTTTCCTAAAAATATAGAAACCACTCCATATGAAAAGCTTATTAATTAACGCCTTCCCATCCTAGACATATAGAAAGACTCCATATATAATACGTTCAGTGATACCTTGTCCATCCTCAACATATAGAAAGACTCCATATAATATGTTCAGTGATACCTTGTCCATCCTAGACATATAGAAAGACTCCATATAATATGTTCAGTGATACCTAGTCCATCCTAGACATATAGAAAGACTCCATATATAATGTTCAGTGATACCTTGTCCATCCTAGACATATAGAAAGACTCCATATAATATGTTCAGTGATACCTAGTCCATCCTAGCCATATAGAAAGACTCCATATATAATGTTCAGTGATACCTTGTCCATCCTAGACATATAGAAAGACTCCATATAATATGTTCAGTGATACCTAGTCCATCCTAGACATATAGAAAGACTCCATATAATATGTTCAGTGATACCTTGTCCACCCTTGACATATAGAAAGACTCCATATATAATGTTCAGTGATACCTTGTCCATCCTCAAAATATAGAAAGACTCCATATAATATGTTCAGTGATACCTTGTCCACCCTTGACATATAGAAAGACTCCATATAATATGTTCAGTGATACCTTGTCCATCCTCGACATATAGAAAGACTCCATATAATATGTTCAGTGATACCTTGTCCACCCTTGACATATAGAAAGACTCCATATAAAATATGTTCAGTGATATCTTGTCCATACTCGACATATAGAAAGACTCCATATAATATGTTCAGTGATACCTTGTCCACCCTTGACATATAGAAAGACTCCATATAATATGTTCAGTGATACCTTGTCCACCCTTGACATATAGAAAGACTCCATATATAATGTTCAGTGATACCTTGTCCATCCTCAAAATATAGAAAGACTCCATATAATATGTTCAGTGATACCTTGTCCACTCTTGACATATAGAAAGACTCCATATAATATGTTCAGTGATACCTTGTCCATCCTCGACATATAGAAAGACTCCATATAATATGTTCAGTGATACCTTGTCCACCCTTGACATATAGAAAGACTCCATATAAAATATGTTCAGTGATACCTTGTCCATCCTCGACATATAGAAAGACTCCATATAATATGTTCAGTGATACCTTGTCCATCCTCGACATATAGAAAGACTCCATATAATATGTTCAGTGATATCTTGTCCATCCTAGACATTTAGAAAGACTCCATATAAAATATGTTCAGTGATACCTTGACCATCCTCGACATATAGAAAGACTCCATATATAATGTTCAGTGATACCTTGTCCACCCTTGACATATAGAAAGACTCCATATAATATGTTCAGTGATACCTTGTCCACCCTTGACATATAGAAAGACTCCATATAATATGTTCAGTGATACCTTGTCCACCCTTGACATATAGAAAGACTCCATATAATATGTTCAGTGATACCTTGTCCACCCTTGACATATAGAAAGACTCCATATAATATGTTCAGTGATACCTTGTCCATCCTTGACATATAGAAAGACTATATAAAATGTTTAGTGATACCTTGTCCATCCTAAACATAGAAAGACTCCATATATAATATGTTCAGTGATACCTAGTCCATCCTTGACATATAGAAAGACTCCACATATAATGTTCTGTGATACCTTGTCCATCCTTGACACATAGAAAGACTCCATATAATATGTTCAGTGATACCTTGTCCATCCTTGACATATAGAAAGACTCCATATAATATGTTCAGTGATACCTTGTCCATCCTTGACATATAGAAAGACTATATAAAATGTTTAGTGATACCTTGTCCATCCTAAACATAGAAAGACTCCATATATAATATGTTCAGTGATACCTTGACCATCCTCGACATATAGAAAGACTCCATATATAATGTTCAGTGATACCTTGTCCACCCTTGACATATAGAAAGACTCCATATAATATGTTCAGTGATACCTTGTCCACCCTTGACATATAGAAAGACTCCATATAATATGTTCAGTGATACCTTGTCCACCCTTGACATATAGAAAGACTCCATATAATATGTTCAGTGATACCTTGTCCATCCTTGACATATAGAAAGACTCCATATAATATGTTCAGTGATACCTTGTCCATCCTTGACATATAGAAAGACTATATAAAATGTTTAGTGATACCTTGTCCATCCTAAACATATAGAAAGACTCCATATATAATATGTTCAGTGATACCTTGTCCATCCTAGACATATAGAAAGACTCCATATATAATATGTTTAGTGATACCTTGTCCATCCTAGACATATAGAAAGACTCCATATAATATGTTCAGTGATACCTTGTCCATCCTAGACATATAGAAAGACTCCACATATAATACGTTCAGTGATACCTTGTCCATCCTAGACATATAGAAAGACTCCATATATAATATGTTTAGTGATACCTTGTCCATCCTAGACATATAGAAAGACTCCATATAATATGTTCAGTGATACCTTGTCCATCCTAGACATATAGAAAGACTCCATATATAATATGTTCAGTGATACCTTGTCCATCCTAGACATATAGAAAGACTCCATATAATATGTTCAGTGATACCTTGTCCATCCTAGACATATAGAAAGACTCCATATATAATGTTTATTGATACCTTGCCCCTTCTTGGAGTATGGAAAGACTTTATATAAAATGTTTTTGATACCTTGTCCCTCCTTGAAATATGGAAAGACTCCAAATCAAATGTTCATTGACATCTTGTTAGTCCTAGAGATTCTAATTGTCCAGTCAACAGGGTATGCTAGAGTCATTGATTATCTAAACCAAATCATTCATCAACATGCAGACTTGTGCAGACATTGTTCTCTCCCATTCAGAACCAGCATTCACCTTCTCTTCAATTGTTCCTGTACTTTCAATCGCCAGGCAAAAACTTGTTCAGTCAACTTTAATCCACAGTTACTGCAGCTTCCTGCTGGTTGGAGAACAAACTGTATACATATGTTGTTACTGTAACTGATTTACAAAGCATGCTGGTGAAAGTGAATACTGGCATGCTTCGTGCAGAATGGCTTGCATCAGTTCGGAGGTCGTGGGTCACTGGATCTTTTCTCCAGGACACTGTTGTGGTTGGAAATGAACAGGCAGACAGATTGGCTTGTGCTGTATCATAATGGGTTGATTAGATGCATGATAAGGCAGATGTGGTGAAGGTCCTCTGGGAGCATGTGAATAATGCAGTAGAACAGATGGGCTATCATGGTCTAGAGATAATACAGCAGGGGGTGGTCAGAGGATCTAGTCGACAGTCGTCACTTAGAGGTAAAGCTAGGCGGACATATAATCAGATTGCAACGGGCACCATTAGTAATGGAACTCATTGCTGCCTGTTGAAGGGTAGGTCTAAGCGCTTATTGGAATGCTCCGAGTGCAATGATGTCGATTCTTAACTCAACTCTCAGGTGTAATAGTGGTGCTTGTTGTTTCATCAAGTATTTGTATATCTGCTTAGTTGTCTGTTGTGTTAAATGTTCATTCCCTTGTATTGCTTGCTTACATGTTTTGTAGAATTGTGGCAGTGTGCCGTAATAATGCAGTGTTGAGTTGAGTTGAGTCAAGAATCTACATCACTGCACTCAGGACATTCCCATATGTGCTCTATCCCCTCGTTCAACAGCCAGCGAAGAGTCATACTAGTAATCGTTCCCACCGCTATCTGATTAAAAGTTCTCCTGGTCTTCCCTCTCAGTTTTGAGATTCTTCCAGAACCCCTGCCAATCCCCCATAATAATGCAGTGTTGTGTTGTCTATTTCCCTAAGCTATTGTATTCAAATTGTAATGTAGTATAATGCTAGTTAATGTTGGCCTGGATGGTTGATGATGTGTCCTATATGGGTCCTTAATGATTATACATAGTTTCGTTTTAATGCCTTGTCCTACTTGTTTCTGATCTTGTATTAGTATTTTACGTTGTATGCTGTGAATTGTGTTGCTGAAGATGAAATGTCTGATGTGTTTGTTTATGTCTGTGATTGTCTGTTTTGGGGGTCTAACACTGTAGCTAAATATATTATCTTAGGAATCAGAAATGTGTTTACAACTAGGGTTTTTCCAAAAACTGATGTCTTGTATTTGTACCTATATAGCATGTCTGTGATTTGTCTTGTCAGTTTTTGCCATGTTTCTGTTGTGTTTTTCTGGGATTGCACGGAAATGTGATTCCATATGCTATATATGAAGAATACCCACAGGCCCTCTGGATCCGAGTCTACACAAAATGCTGTTCGAAATGGAGGAGCAGGAGTGTACATAGAATACCCAAATAATACAAGGGACATGGCCAGAGTACCAACAGGAAAGTACTGCCATAACTACGATGCTGAAATTGAGGCAATCAAGATAGCAACAGAGAAATTACTAAATACCAGCAATGGTACAAAACCTGTGGTGCTATTGACAGATGCAAAATCAGTACTCAAGGCGCTCCTGTCTGGGAAATTGCCAGTACTAAGGACGCTACTTTCTGAACTTAGCAGTCAGCATAAGGTCACCATATAGTGGATACCATCCCACTGTGGAGTATAATGGAAACGAGAGAGCTGATCGATTGGCTAAAGAAGGAGCTAAAGAAGAACAACCTGATGTGCCCGTTACATACCACCAAAAGAAAAGAATGACCAAACCAGTCAGAAAGCCACCAAAACCTGCTCAAGACGACTACCACATTATGGACAGATCAAAACAAGTCATTATTCTGCACCTCAGAACAAGACACAATAGATTACACAACCACATGTATACAAAATTCAAGATTGGTGAATCAGCCAAGTGCATAAGTGGATTGGTGTCGCAGACAGCAGAGCACATACTCCAAGACTGCCCAAAATATAACATATCTAGGCAAACCTTCTGGCTTAGAGAGACGACAGTGGAAGATAAACTCTATGGACCACTGAGTGAACTAAATAAAACAATTAAATTCATACAAGAGACAACATTGCAGTTATAGACATATTTTCAGGGAATGAAAGAAGAAGAATCCCATATACTTTTATGTTGTCAGTGACTGTTAGATCTGCCATATTCTGC
Organism: Cepaea hortensis; assembly: GCA_963921405.1. Lineage (NCBI taxonomy): Eukaryota > Metazoa > Mollusca > Gastropoda > Stylommatophora > Helicidae > Cepaea > Cepaea hortensis. The sequence goes on from OY992896.1 coordinate 14,478,264, forward strand.
CAGTTTCGCAGACCTATTGTTTTGGATTTCTGTGTTTATTCTGGTCCCACTTCCTTCTCCAAACTGTCTGAAGGTGTGAAATATGTTTATTATGGAAGTGTTGGTTGGATCGAAGAAAGCAGTTTCATCTGCATAAGCAGTTAGTTTTCCCCTCTTCTAACCCCGTGACTGAACAAACCACATTTTGGATATTAATTTGAACGGGATTGTTGACCATGGAGAGTAATGACGATAATTTCACTGGTTTAGCAAATAGGCGTACTACCCACTATTGAACCATCGTTGCTAAACTGTCATCTAAACATTACAATGAATCCATATTTTGGATATTTTCCATATTTGAATTGTAAATAACGGTCTTTTCGTTCACGCCGACTTTACTTTCTCATGTATTGATTATTATTTGAAGAGATATTTCTCTACCGAGAACTAAAAATGAAAGTATGAGACGTGATCATGTCAATAACGAACAGAGATGATTTTTTCTAGGTTGTCTGTCCAAAGGGACTTAATAAGACAAAATCATTTAAAAATAATATCTTACCGACAAATGTTTATCTCCCTTATGTTTCTGCTTTCCGCATATAGATAAAATACACGGGGGATGAGTAGTCTCGAGATATGGTGTCCGCCTCGAGTGCTGGAGGTCCCGGGTTCAAGCCCCAGTGAGGGCCGAGATTTTTTTCACGCGGACTTCTAGCAACAAAATTTCTCCTGGTCTCTGGTTAGAGAGATCGGACGCCCGTGTGTATTGTTGCTCGCGTAAAAAATCCCTTGGCAGTTGGAAATCGAAAAAGAGTAGCCTAACTGCGGCGCCCGGGAAAAGTTTCGAGTTAAAAATCTACTCAAAGTATTTCATGATCCTCGCCAATTCTGCGGAGTTCGTGCACTGAGCTGAGATTCTCCGGACTTAGGGTTGAGTTAGGAGTAGAACGGAGCACTTATGGGTTACATCCGCCTGCCGTGATGTTGATCCGTCGACTAAACTAAACAAACTAAACTAAAGATAAAATACAACACGTCAAAGAATATAGTACAAATGAACGCGAAGAGAGAGAGAGAGAGAGAGAGAGAGAGAGAGAGAGAGAGAGAGAGAGAGAGACGTTATTTGAGGAAGTACGATCAGCAATATAAAGCATATTTTTTAAAAATATTTGTATATGAAGAAAGGGAAGTCATCGGGTTGTGACCATTTACAAAGAGAAGTAATCCATTCAGGAGGAGTAGAAATAACCCGAATCTGTTATGCCATGCGTGTGAATATCTGGATAAACGCCGTTAATGGCCAAACATGGAAGCGTGTAATCTACAGCCCTCTTTCACAGAAAGGATATCTTAAAATGTGCACTGACTATCGTACTCTCGCACGAATAAGTCGTGCTAACAAAATCTTGCCGTTAGTCAACACGAAGAGGACTGACAGTCAGAATATGAATTACAGAAAGTAAACGCAGATTTTAGATCGGGTATAGGAATTAGAGAATAGATCTTCAACATGAAAACCACACTTCAGAAACGCAAAGAGTATAATACACGAGTGTATGCGGAGTCAATGCGGTTAACGGACGGCCAGTCCGCTTTGCTTCAGCCAGTGAGGGTTGACCTACTTCAGCTTCGTCACAACGACGTACCCAACATCGGACAGTCCTAACATCCTCTGTTGAATCTCCATAAACAATACTCAATCCTTCGTGGATGCGAATCGGGGGTCTCGCCTTAAATATTGAGGAATTCTGTGACATTACGTTGCTTTAACCGAACATCTTTGATGGCCATTTGTAAACCGTTACTGTTGCGCAACTTGTGACTGAAACAGGTTGGTAGTGATACAAAGTGCAGAAGAGTGGATGACGAATCCCGCTAAATCATTAAATTGCACACCGATAAAGTATTTACATAAATACAATAAAAAAAATAGGAGGCATTACTTATTGACCGACCCTCGTATATCGCCATACTTGTTTCGTAGATAAACAGATTCGGTGCCAAACAAAAAGTAGGTCTAGGAGGCCTGGTGTTCCTTGCCAATGAAAAGTCCTGATCGTTCGGGTCCACATCGATTGACGGACGTCAGTCGCGGCGATTGGGCAATCTTGAGCATAGCCTACAATGGGTAACGTTGTAATATTCTGTTATGATAATTTGGTGTGTCCAGCGTGTGCCGCGTGGTTACACAACCGTTTCACACGCCAGTGAACCGGGGCTTGTTTCCGGATCCGGTCAGAGATATGCACTACTGACGAGCTCAAACGAGAGCGAAACTCGAGTATAGTGCTTCCATATTGACGTGGATAGGCCTTAGGTTCATACCAGAATACGACCTGCGTTGCCAGTAGTGGGTTGTGCTCAATATTTAAATTTCAAACCCCGAAACAACCACATAATCAAACAAAAATGGATGGCGGGAAATGGGAAGTAGGGGCGTGTCACAGTTTTGACTTAAAAGTTGTAAATATGGTAGCAGACCATCTCTTGGCTGTAGATTACTTATGGATAGGGGAGCAGTGGTCCAACGTCTGTGGGACCAGGTGGAGAAGGCGGGGGAAGAGATTGGGAACCTGTATGTGGAAAGAAATATATTGCGGGGGATCGGCAGGGGTTCGTGAAGAACCTCAACACTGAGAGGGAAGAGAAAGACAACTTTCAATCAGATAGCTGTGGGAACGATTAGTAGTATGACTCTTTGCTGGCTGTTGAAAGAAGGGACGGAACGCTTATAGGAATGTCTTGAGTGCTGTTATGTCGGTTCTGAGCTCAACTCAACTCATCATCATCATCATCATCACCATCATCATCATCACCATCTTCGACTTTTGCCGTAAAGCGTCGTGGGGAGCAATAAATGGCTCTTCAGCTCCCGATGGGCGGCGCTGGAAAGTGTCATTCCGTGTGATTGTACAATGTCTTTGATGTCGTCAATCCATTGTCTCCTCGGATGTCCTCTTGGTCTCGTCGCAGATGTTCTTTGATGTAAGGCCAGTGATGGTAGTTGTTGATGTTGCATTCTAACTACATGGCCAAACCATTTGATCTTCTGTCTTTCAATATGCGAGGAGGCTTCAAATGAAAACCTTAAAAGTGTGATAGAAATCACAATAACCATGCCATTGTCTTGTAACCTGCCAGTATTATTGCTAATAATGTCAAGAATGTTCAGCACGTGACATCACGGTGCAGACAGACATGGTGACGTCATAAGGACAGTTTAAAGATGGCAGCCCGACTTTTGACATGCACCAAAGAGGAGCAGCGTTCTGTTGTGTGTGTGTGTGTGTGTGTGTGTGTGTTTGTGTGTGTGTGTGTTAATCATTGAAGTGTGAAACCTATAGAAATGCATCGGTGAATGAAGGTCCAGTGTATGCATGTCAGTCCAGCAAGTGTATGAGTGGAGTAGGATATTTTAAAACTGCGTGACTTCTGTGAACAGATACATCAGGTGGTGCATGGGTGGTTTTGCATGCGACAAAGAGAATTTTTTCTACAGGAATTCAAGCACTCTATAGGCACTGGAGGACTTGCATTGAACGCAGTGGAGACTGCATCGAAAAACGTATTTTGTCGTAATAATTTGTTCTTTACTTTTTTTAAAGAATATATTCACACAAAAACAAACAAACAAAAGTTAAGGTTTTCATTTGAAACTCCCTCGTCTATGGCATAAGGTGTTGATCCCACTGTCTGTCTGATAACGTCATTTCATATTCGGTATCGGATTGTTAAGTTGGCAGCTCTCCTCGAGCATCTTGTCTCACAGATGTTGATTTTGCGTAAGTTTGGTTTGGATAATGTCCAAGTTTGACATTGGTAGCATACGGTTGGTTTGAATATGCTATTTTATTATCTGTCATTTTGCGGACATAGATATGTTTGGATGTTTCAGTATGAGTGATAGTTGATATATAAGCGCACTTGCTTGCTTTTACAATCTGTTTCCGATTTCTCTGTCTATTCTGCCATCTTCTGTGATCATACTTCCGAGATAGTTTAATTCTTTTACTTGTTTCAGAGATGTGCTGTTAAGTTGACCATTAAACTCTGTGAACACTTTGAGTTTGGAGGTGACAAAAATAGAAAGGAGCAGATAATCATGACAAGAAAAGAAAAGGGGCAGATAAACATGTTTGAGAACATTTCAATCAAATATTGCTAAAAGAAAAAAGAAAAAAACAATTAGGTCGAAGTTTTGTACAAGACCTGCTAGATGATAATGATGATTATCACGTGTAGCCATGGGTAGTCTTGTGTAGACATGGAAGTCACGTGTAGCCGTGTGTAGGTGTGTGTAACCATGGGTAGTCATGTGTAGCCGTGTGTAGGTGTGTGTAGCCATGGTAGTCACGTGTAGCCGTATGTAGCCATGGGTAGTCATGTGTAGCCGTGGGTAGTCATGTGTAACCGTCTGTAGCCGTGGGTTGTCTTGTGTAGCTGTGGGTAGTCATGTCTAGCCATGGGTAGTCATTGTAGCCATGGGTAGTCATGTGTAGCCATGGGTAGTCTTGTGTAGCCATGGGTAGTCTTGTGTAGCCATGAAAGTCATGTGTAGCCATGGGTAGTCATGTATAGCCATTGGTAGTCTTGTGTAGCCATGGGTAGTCATTGTAGCCGTGTGTAGCCATGGGTAGTCTTGTGTAGCCATGGAAGTCATGGGTAGTCATGTGTAGCCGTGGGTAGTCATGTGTAGCTGGGTAGTCATTGTAGCCATGAGTAGTCATGTGTAGCCATGGGTAGTCATGTGTAGCCGTGTGTAGGCGTGTGTAATTATGTGTAGTTATATGTAGGTCATGTGTAGCCGTCTATAGGCGTGTGTAGTCATGTGTAGCCATCTGTAGGCGTGTGTAGTCATGTGTAGCCGTGTGTAGTCATGTGTAGCCGTGTGTAGTCATGTGTAGCTATGGGTTGGCATGTGTAGCTATAGAAGTCATGTGTAGTCGTGGATAGTCATGTGTAGCCATGGGTAGTCATGTGTAGTCATGGATGGTCATGTGTAGCCATGGGTAGTCATGTGTAGCCATGGTTAGGCGTGTGGTAGTCATGTGTAACCATGGATAGTCATGTTGTAGTCATGTGTAGCCATGGTTTGTCATGTTGTTGTCATGTGTAGCCATGGGTAGTCGTGTAGCCATGGGTAGTCGTGTAGCCGTGTGTAGTCATGTGTAGTCATGGATAATCATGCTGTAGTTATGTGTAGCGGTGGGTAGTCACGTGTAGTCATGGATAGCCATGTTGTAGTCATGTGTAGCCATGGGTAGTCATGTGTAGCCGTGAGTTGTCATGTGTAACCGTGGGTAGTCATGTGTAGCCATGGATAGTCATGTGTAGCCATGGTTTACACCACTCTCAAACATATCAACAGAACGGCCCCAGACCACCAAGGCCGGAGCCCCGTGCAGAGACTAACCACCCACGCCAGTTTGCGGGATGCACGGTAACGAGACTTGCTGCGAAAATAACAACCGGGCTGTTTCCTAGGAATGGAGGGGGACATCAGAAGCCGTGCCTGCGGGGCCTGTCACGTGACATGTCATCTGTGAGAGCACCAAGTTCAGATCTGCAGCGTGTTGTTTTTCCGAACCGCACGGCAAAAACAAAACAAATCTGACAAACAGATGAAAACAAGACCAAACCAAAATATCCACCTACTCAAATGCAAGCTGCCAGGCGGACTACGGTTGCAAATAATTGATGCTGACGAGAGAAACCCCGTGTCATGGCCGTGTTTATGAAAAATCAAGCGACTCGACGGAGGGAAAATAAAATGTTGGCAGAAAGACAAGTCAGGTACACACAAACCTAGCCAGTAAATTGTATTGCTGATCTATATAGAAACACAAGGTGTTTGTAAAGCCTCGCTAAACTTTTTATGTAGAATAAATTTGAAAAATGACGTACATGATGTCATAAAAAATGTGTTTAAAAATTCATTAAATTAGTTACAATGGTTACTGCTATGGTCTAACGCTGTTTTGGGGGGAAGCTGGAAAGTGCCAATGAAGTCTTCGCTATAACAGGTGTTGGAAATGTCCACCACTGGCTTCAAGACATAACTGTACACGTCTCTTCATATTGTAAATACCTTCTGCAACGTATCTGTTGTTATTTCTTGAATGGTAATTCTGATTGCTTTTTTCAGGTCCTTAATTGTGTCTGCGTTATTTTTGTAAACATTTACTTTCAAGAAACCCCATAGATAATAACCTAACGGAGTTAGATCTGGAGAACGAGGAGGCCTAATTCCACGTGATATTTTGCAATTTGCGAAAATTTGTTCCGTTGATAAAACCATTCTGTTTGGAGTGCAAAGAAATACCCCCGCAGACGACAGCCATTCGCTGCATATTGCTTCACGATGGACTGTGGAGGACTTTTTTATGACATCATGTACTTCATTTTTCAAATTTGTTCTACAAAGAAAGCGTAGTGAGACTTTACAAACACCCTGTATAAGAGTCAATTTGGGTATCTCGATTTTCATTTGTTGAATGTAAAAATGGCGAGGACGCTAACTAGCTTACCCAGGTCACAAAACTGAATTTCTTGTTTTGTCGATGTCGTGTGTCTGATTTGTTCCGCGACCTAGGACCTGCCGCGTAAACTGAAAATCCCGTATAAGTGTTAGTCGCTTGGTCCTTACAGGACGTCGCAATCAATCACATCAATTCTTGTGTGTTTGTGATTTAACGTTCAGCAGTTTTCCATTGCTTTTTGAAAGGTCGACACATCAGACCATCGATATTAGCGCAAAGCGATCTGTTTCCAGGCGTCCTACTGTTTCAACTTTCGACTCGGTGTATCAGAGAACTGTGAAACTGCGTGCCACGAACCCCTAAGTCACAGAAGTCGACGACCGTATAATAATGCACACTATATGCGTTGTGTCTTCTATATGTTAATACACATTACATGATGTTCTGTAAGTGTCAAGTATCACAATAAAATGTTTTCCGTCCGAAAAACTTCTCGGTCATAAGCAAGATGTCCCGCGTCCGATACACCCATCTGGAGATCATCTGCCACATTCTGCACACATCTCCTCTTTGGCCTTTTTCTTCCTTTCTTCCCGGGCATATACCCCTCCATTATTGTTCTGTCCAAACTTTCATGACGTTTCAAGTGACCAAAATATTTCAATTGTCTTTGTCTTCAATAGCCAACCCTCTTCAATATTCAGCTCTTGAAGTATGGGTTCATTTGTTCATTTCTTTACCCAAGATATTCTTTGAACCCGTCTATAACATTTATATTCAAAAGCATTTATGCGCTATTCAGCTTGTTTAGTAAGTCTCCAGGTCTCACAGGCGTATGTTGCAATGGGAAAGATACATGATCTTAAAAATCAAATTTTTGTAGTTCTATCTGTCCCACTCCATAATTTATTATGTATTCAACAATGGCAAACTACTGAACATAAACTTCCCTATCAAACCAAGCTGGGGTTGGGGTTGATCATAACGTCCTGCATAGTCTTTTAAATTCTCCCATCTCCCATCTCCCGACTTCACCCTTGTCCCCATTCGGCCTCAGCGTCACCCTTATCACGTGACACAGCAGACGTGTAAACCATGTTTGGATGCCACAAGTGACTGTAAACTGATATGCTCGCTCGTTTCGCTTCACCTTCATTATGCAATACATACAGGAGTGTAGCAGAAGTGAAGCATGCCGCCGGACAAATTTATAATAGTGATACATCTCACGCATTAATAAAACCAGAATCATGTAGCCATTATCTTAACATCAATTGCAAAGAAGAAGAAAAAGAAGAAGAAGAGGAATATGATGATGATGATGATGATGTTAATGATGATGATGATGATGATGATGATGATGATGATGATTATGATGATGATGACGACGACGACAACAACAACACAATAATAATAATAGTAATAATAATAGTAGTATTAGTGATGATGATGATGATGATGATGATGATGATGATGATGATGATGATGATGATGATGATAAACAGTAGCAATAACAAGAACTTGACGAACACGAAGAGTAAGAATCTTTATAAATCTCAGTATCATTACTACCATGTTCAGTGGTTCTCAACCTTTTTTGGCCCGTGCCCCCCTTCACCATATTTTCAGAACGTCATTCCCCCCCCCCCCTTTCCTATCAAAAATTTGGCCCGTACCCCCTTCACCATATTTTCAGAACGTCATTCCACCCCCGCCCCCACCCCTTTCATATTTGCTACCTAAAATCCCCCACCCCTACACAGTATACGTAAAAATAGAAGATAAATATGTTAAAACAGGTCTAGACATCCACATAAAACGTGATTTGTGGGTCTACTTACTTTATAAAATGAAGTTTAGAAGGATGAGACATGCATAACTGTAAAGTATGAAGGGAAAAGCAATATCAAGTAATCGGTTCTTGTATTAACGCGATCTTGAAATGATCTTCATTCCCCCCCCCCCCCCGAAACCCTAAAATTCCCTCCTGGGGGGGGGGGGGGATTCCCCATCGGTTGAGAACCACTGTCCTAGTCGGGTTTGGGGCCATTATAACGCAGGGCATAAAACGACCGCCTGTCGATCCGATCGTCAAAGGTTCAGATCAAGCCAGAGATCTGCACCCAGCTCAACCCAGCCAGGGATCTGCATCCAGCTCAATCCAGCCAGGGATCTGCACCCAGCTCAACCCAGCCAGGGATCTGCACCCAGCTCAACCCAGCCAGGGATCTGCATCCAGCTCAACCCAGCCAGGGATCTGCACCCAGCTCAACCCAGCCAGGGATCTGCACCCAGCTCAACCCAGCCAGGGATCTGCACCCAGCTCAACCCAGCCAGGGATCTGCATCCAGCTCAATCCAGCCAGGTATCTGCACCCAGCTCAACCCAGCCAGGGATCTGCACCCAGCTCAACCCAGCCAGGGATCTGCATCCAGCTCATTCCAGCCAGGTATCTGCACCCAGCTCAACCCACCCAGGGATCTGCACCCAGCTCAACCCAGCCAGGGATCTGCACCCAGCTCAACCCAGCCAGGGATCTGCACCCAGCTCAACCCAGCCAGGGATCTGCACCCAGCTCAACCCAGCCAGGGATCTGCACCCAGCTCAACCCAGCCAGGGATCTGCACCCAGCTCAACCCAGCCTAAAACTGGTACCAGGATATCTTCTGGGAGGTAATGCTGGCAGGCGTTGTATTGACCGCGTCATCCATTCAGTGGCAGCTGGTCTATACACATGGAACGGACACCATGTTCCCTATATGCCTTAAGGTGTAAGAAATGTCTGTCTGACATTATTTTTTGTCTAACTGCATGTCTGGTTAAATGTCTGTTTGTCTGTCTTGCTTCCTGTAGTGTTGTCTGTCTGATATACTTTTTGTCTAAATTCATATCTAGCTAAATATCTGTTTGTCTGTTTTCCTTCCTGTAATATTGTCTGTCTGACTGATATACTTTTTGTCTACGTGTATGCCTGGCTAAATGGATATTTGTCTGTCTTCCTTGCTGTAGTCTTGTCTGTCTGCCTGATATTCTTTTTGAGCCTAACGGCGCTGCCCGGGCAAAATTTCGAGTTAAAAATCTACCCAAAGTATTTCAGGATCCTCTGCTGTGCTACGGAGTTCGTGCACTGAGCTGAGTTTCTCCAGACTCTGGTTTGAGTTAGGAGGAGAACGGAGCACTTATGGGTTGCACCCGTGTGCCGTGATGTTGATCCATCTACTAAACTAAAAAAAAAAAAAAAATTTCTGTACATGTCTGTTTGTATGTCCTCCTTCCTGTGGTGTTGTCTGTCTGTCTGATATACTTTTTCTCTAACCGTATGCCTGGTTAAATATCTGTTTGTCTGTCTTGCTGCCTTAGTGTTGTCTGACTGTCTGACAAACTTTTTGACTAAATGCATGTCTGGCTAATCTGTTTGTAGGTCTTCCTTTCTGTAGTGTTATCTGTCTGTTTGTCTGTCTGATAAACATTTTCTCTAAATGCATGTCTGGATAAATGTCTGTTTGTCTGTCTTGCTTCCTGTAGTGTTATCAGTCTGGTTTCCTGCTGCCTATCAAGCCGCGCGTCTGGCTGCGAGCCTGCATGTCAGTCTGGCTGGCTGTTTGTCTGTCATTATATCTGTTTGTCTGTCTGTCTTGATCCTTGTATTAATGTCTGTCTGGTTTCCTGCTGCCTATTTAGCCACGCGTCTGGCTGCCTGCCTGCCTGCGTGTCTGTCTGGTTGGCTGTTTGTCTGTCTACAGATATTCTGTTTGTCTGTCTGCATTGCTGGCTGAATGTCTGTCTGTCTTGCTAAAAACTTGCTGCGAGCCTGTATGTCTCTCTGTCATTGTGCGCGCTTGTCTGACTGTCTTTGTTGCTATCTATATACCTGCCAAATAATCTCACCTCCCAACGTCATTCTTGCACCTAATCCAGAATGTAACGTGTGCTCTTTCCACGCCAAGAGTACGTCACAGGTATGCCCAAGCTGTCACTTCTGTCTCATCTCATCTCACTTTCACTTCTGTAATCCCAGGAAATGGATAGCCTTGGCTTTGTCTTTCTGTGCCCTTGTCTTCCTGTGGCGTCTCCTCTAGTTACAATTTACTCTTAACCTGAATGTTTACCCTTCAGCCTACTTCGTCATACATTAAGGGTGGAGTGGCTTTTGTGTGCTATGTCCGTCTCTATCGCTAGATGACCCAGTTTAATTGGACATATAATATACTGTGTCATTGTGACAGCGAGCCAACTGACATTGTGACAACGAGTCAACTGACATTGTGACAACCTCCAAACTGACATTGTGACAACAAGTCAACTGACATTGTGACAACGAGTCAATTGACTTTGTGACAACGCCCAAACTGACATTGTGACAGTGAGCCCGCTGACATTGTGACAACTTCCAAACTGACATTGTGACAACGAGCCAACTGACAAATGTACATAGCTTGGCCAATAGAAGGGCAGAACGCTAGAGGGCCTGCGTGCCCAGTTTTTAACCTTTTGAAAATAAAATGTGTTTGCTCGTTCGTTCGTTCGATATACACTTTAAGCGGGAAAACTAACAAATATGGCGGCGGGATGCAGGATGATGATGAAAACCATATATATGATCATGAGGATGGCATTTCCGTAGCTTACAACTGAATTATTTTGAAGGTCAGCGTGGCGGTGACGTCGGTCAAGTTAGATTTAAACGTTGACTTCTCGTCCTGGACTTGGGGACCTAAATTACAAGTATCTCTGACGTCAGAGTGGGGTTGGCCTAAAGACGAGGGACACTGGTAATAGAGAAAGCTAACGCTGACACGAAAATCAGTCCAGTGCACTCACTGATAGTAGTGACTATTAGTACTGGTAGCAGCACATGTGTGTGGACGACGCTTGAGTTCAGAGCGAGCGACGCAACTTGATTGTAGTGTGGATACGTTTACTTGTGTAAGCAATTGACGGTTCCACAACATTCCTAGTCGAAGGTTCGAGAGCAACCACAAACGAATTGGGAGCAGGCGGCCCTGCGGTGATTTCGATGACGTGGGCGTCGGCATTAAGAAAGCAACAGTAAACTACTGATCGTAAAAACTGCCTAGTAAATCACACAAAAATTATTGGGGTTGAATGTGACGTCCTGTAAGAGATATGTGACTAACTTTTACAAAATTTGCTTGTAATTTTGGTGTTTTGTTTTAAACTCCTGAAGTTTCAACCTGTTATTCATCAATTCCCCAGGCTCAAGGTCCCTTGTCCCACATCGCATGTTACTACAGGCAGTAATGACAGTAATTTGTGCCAGGTCTTAGTCAGATATGACTGAGCTACCGTATGACAGTAGACGGTACTACCTGCTTTCTTTTAGCGCCGAATGTTGGGCGGCACTTACCAAACCCGACACCCCACAGTGTCAACGGCTTCGGGCGTAAGAGCGCAATGGGCACTGTGTCAACGGCTTCGGGCGGAAGAGCGCAATTGGGAGGGTACAAGCCTTATCCTAGTGAGAGGAAATGCAACCTAATGACAAAATGTCATGGCAGGGCAGACCAGGCCCTAAGCCTTGGTTGGCAGCTGGTCTAGGGTCGAAGCTCCGACAGGCGGACAGTTAGAGCATTGCTTTGCTGATCCGTCAGCTTCTGCAGATTGTCTTTTTCCAGACGTACTGATGTCACCTGCCCTCTGGAGTGAACTAGGCAGGCCGAGAGAGGGATCATGCTGCATGGGCAACACATGATCTCTATATTGTAGCCAAGGATTTGTGTTATGGAGAGGTATAACTCCATCCCTGGTCTTAACCGGAGCGTATGAGGCGAAACATCGCGAATTGGCCTTATCAGTCACATTCGCTACCGCCATGGGTTGTAGTTATTATGCCTTTTAGATGCACAAACTATCGGCTGTCAAGACGGCAAGGTGCCAATGAATGAATGACAGTACTTTAATTCATTGCCTTGTTTAAGTTTTATGTTCCCATTTTACCTGCCTAGAAATAGAAATTAATTTAAGAAGTCTGAGCTCAATGACTGATAAACACACCAGTGTGCGAGAACACGCCGAGGGCTCAAATCTGAGTTTCCCGCCGAACACCCATCTCCCCATATTCTTCGTTTTTTATTACATCCACGAAAAATTGTCTTCTCACGCCGCGCGCATGAGCACTCTTTAATCTACCTCCAAGTCAAGAGTGTACTCGTTTCTAATGTTGACATTTTTCATACATAAATTCAAGACCTACGTGTGGGGAAACTGCCCCAGGCATCACGTCTACCCAAGCTTCATGCAGAGGGAAAACGTGACGGTTGATTTCATTTATCGGGTGCCCTGTCCTGTGCAGGAGATTCCGCCATAACTCTGGAAATTTATGTCTTTTATAAGCAATATCAAACTGCTGAATGTGAAACTTGCCTGGGAAATCACACACAGTCCCAAACATGATGGGGTGTATTGCGACATCCTGTAAAAACCATATGTCCTGCCTCTATTGCAGTTCTAAGTAAATTATCTATGGCATATTTAACTGATGAAGTGCCGAAGGATATTATATGGTCAAATGTGACCGTCCATTTGGACAGTAGGACGATATATTGCTATACTAGGGTTATCGTTAATTACAGAGCGTAATCTTGCCAAGGAATCAACAATCAGCTGAAAGATGCTGATGTTGACAGCGATGTCCTGTAAAGGATATGCGAACAAAAAAAATGGGTTATCATATTATTTGTTTTATTTCATGGTATCTTCCGCACTTTTAAAGCTCAGTAAATGGGAATTTACTTGATAATACTTGTTCATTTGTTGGTGCACCGTGTTTGGTCCAAATCTACTTTTTCCCTGGCACTGAATCAATTCATTCATCTAAGTCTTCTTCGCCTCGCCAGTACACTTGCCTCCATAGTTATCTTTTCTAGAATCCTCAATTTTTTCCAAAGGGGAGATTTTTTTTTTTTTTTGCATATCCTTTACAGGACATCGCTGTCAACACCAGCATCTTTCAGCTGTATGTTGATTTCTTGGCAAGATTACGCTCAGTAGTTTGCCATTGCTTTCTGAGCGGCCGGCTCACATACCCCGTAAGTTACCGATGCGATTCGAACAACTGCTGATTCTCACCGTCATCACGTTACCCACGAGAGTATACGAGATTATGGAGAAAAGTCATAACCTCTAAGCCACGAATCCGGCAAAGGGGAGATAGTGACGACAAATAACAAAATGGGACTCTATCGAGGCCTCGTAAATTAAGTAGACAAGAAACGTATGCAGAGTTTAGCAAACCGGTAGGGAATTTATTTGATACCTGAAAAATACTGCTCAAGCATCATGGAGGAAATTGGAGGAAAGGCGCTAAGTCACAGTTGCTGGGACTTCAGTAGCCCTTCCCAACGACGCCTAACGGCATAAATGGAACACAACAACAACAACAACAACAACAACAACAAACAACATAATACGAATATATTTAATTTTTAACATTTTTGTTTGTTTTAAAAACCAAACCGGTTCTGTGGAGAAGGCGTTACAAACGCGATTCACAATCCTGCAAACCACCTCCGAAACACAGCTGTAGGCAATTTGAAAGCAGACCGCCTAGCTCTGGTTTTCATACAATGATATGAATGCGGGTCGTTCATAAAGCAATGGCAAACTACTGACCGTGAACTTGCCAAGAAATCACAAACATAAAACAATGCTGGAGTTGGCTGCGACGTCCTGTAAAGGATAAGCAACTAACTTAAAAACCAATCCTGAAAACTGATATCCTGTTGGAAGATCTGCTTCTTCTCTGTTCCCTGCAATGAGTGTCTAACGCTCTACGGGAACGTGTCTTCTTCAAGTTTGATGTGTTTTTGGCGTTTGATTTATGAATATTTAATTAGGGGATCCCTTCTTAAAAAAAAAAAAAACAGAGTTAAAAGGCAATAAGATCCACTTCATTTGTACCGGGGTGTACCCCGTAAAGTTACACAGCGCAGTCTCTCTCCGTAGAGCAGCTAGCAGCCTTCGGTCAGCGCCGCATAAAGCACGAAGTCTACAGCTGCGGCGACGACCCCCGGGATCTTCTTAAGGGTTGGTGGGGGGTGGGGAAGCTACCACTCGTGAACCGAATGACTGAGTCCGAAAACAAACAGAACACAAGCCAGATGGCATAACCTCTCTGCCACGGAGACCCGTGAAATGTGCACTTAGGTGGGTCTCGGGATTTCCCGACGTCTTGTCTAAGCCATGGAAATTAACTGTCATGTCATCGTTACTTGAAATGGTTCATGTCCAGAACATTTTCAACAACAATTTAGAATGGCTTCAGAATGTCAGATTCTGGGAGCCCAGATTATAAAATAAAACATACGGTTTTTATTCAAGTGTTTCTACAAGTCCATTCTGACAGTATTACGGTCCGATGTGTTTGTGCATTTTTTTTTTCTGTTGGGAAAAAAAAAGAAGAAAACCCTAACCAACACAGTTCGCGGCGACTGGACTAGCCAGATGGCCTTAATGCCCCCGGCAGATGACCTCCCCCCCCCCCCCCGCCCCACTTTTCCTCTGTCCTACACAGCAAGTTACTGTAGGCATTAGATGGCAGACAGTGTTTGTGTGTGTTTGTTATTTGACCTATGCTGGTTTAATATACATTTCTGAGACCTATGGTGCTATTTCAACTGTTATATACGGATTCTGTCCATATCCCATAATCGTGGGTTCATGTGCATGATAGACCTGATTAACGAAGACATCTGTTTGGGGTGTCTAGTTCGCCATGGGTCGAAGTACACTTGTTCATGAAGCGAGGCGCTGGCTGTCGTCATTTGAAGGTGACAGGTTCGAATCCAGGTCAGTAACTATGCCTTGCAATTGTTTATGTTGTCTAGTGTGTCTTCTAGTCTCTACTTCTACTTCCATAAGCGTCAACCAATATATATGTGTTATTTATGAACCTTCTGGTCAGTTGTGTGTTGACATGTGATGGAATTCTCAGCTATAATTATAATATATTTGAGGTAATGAGCTTCAGGTTACTATTACCCCTCTGCCATTCCTTCACCGTGCCGTGGAGAAGGGTTCAAAAGGCAAAATGATCGACTTCATTGCACCGGGTTTTATCCCATATGGCTGGGTCTTTTTCCACAGGGCGGCCTGCTGAAAGCGTCGCATAAACTCGGTAGCTCCAGCGACGACCCCCAGGAGTCTCCAAGAAAATCGCACTCCTGAACAGAAAGACGGCCGGAATCGAACCTATAACCTTCGGAGCGGCATAACCACTACGCCATTGAGGCTTCATTGATTGAGGAGTGTGTGTGTTCCAATGTTCCCAAGAGCTTTGCCGACGGTAGTGCAGCTACTGGCAGGGTCTCCCATGTCGGGCAGGTCAAGGGGTAGGATCCAGACGAGAGACATTAAACCTGCTGCCTTGTAGATAGACTGGGGACAGTCAAAGTCTAGGGACCAGACGAGGAGAGACACAAACCTACTTACTGCCTTGTAGATAGACTGGGGACAGTCAAAGTCTAGGGACCAGACGAGGAGAGACACAAATGTGCTGCCTTGTAGGTGGACTGAGGCCAGCTAAAGGTTAGGGACCAGACGTTCGAGAGACACAAACCTTCTCACTGCCTTGTAGGTAGACTGGGGCCAGCCAAAGTCTAGGGACCAGACGAGGAGAGACACAAACCTACTTACTGCCTTGTAAGTAGACTGGGGCCAGCCAAAGTCTAGGGACCAGACGAGGAGAGACACAAACCTACTTACTGCCTTGTAGGTAGACTGGGGCCAGCCAAAGTCTAGGGACCAGACGAGGAGAGACACAAACCTACTTACTGCCTTGTAGGTAGACTGGGGCCAGCCAAAGTCTAGGGTCTAGACGAGGGGAGACACAAACCTACTGACTTGTGGGTAGACTGGGGACAGTCAAAGGCTTGGGACTAGACGAGGAGAGACACAAACCTACTGACTTGTGGGTAGACTGGGGACAGTCAAAGGCTAGGGACCAGACGAGGAGAGACACAAACCTGCTGCCTTGTGGGTAGACTGTGGACAGTCAAAGGCTTGGGACTAGACGAGGAGAGACACAAACCTACTGACTGCCTTGTAGGTAATATGGGGACAATCAACGACTAGGAGAACGCAAACCCGAAAAAATGCTAGTCGAAGTTGGATGTACTGAGCCACAGGCTTGACAAGGCAGTGCAACACAACTCAATTTATGTCACGAGTTACTACTACAAGTCAAGACCAGAAATTGGCTCATAAAAAAAGAGCTCATTTATAAAAAGAAACCCAAAATTTAAAAAAAAAGTGGATTCTGAGCGCCTGCACAGAGAACAAACTATCTTATAGTGACCTTTTAGGAGACTTTATTCGCGGATTATACGAGGGGGGATCCAATCAAAACCTTCAAAGTGTCATAGAAGTTACAATAACCATGCCATTGTCTTGTAACCTGTCAATGTAATTGCTAAGGATGTTAAGCACGTGATATCACGGTGCAGACGAACACGGAACGTCATAAGGACAGTTTAAAGATGGCCGCCCCACTTTTGACATGTACCAAAGAGGAGCAGTGTTCTGTTATCCGTTTATTGATCAGTGAAGGGGTGAAACCTGTAGAAATTCACCGGCGAATGAGGATCCAATATGGCGATGCATGCCTGTCTGTCCAGCAAGTGTATAAGTGGAGTAGGAAGATTCAAAACGGCGTGACTTCTGTAACAGACTGTTCACGACCGGGTCAGGCACACTGAGTAGTGACCCCCCCCCCCCTCCCCCTAAAAAAATTAGGTTTTCTTTTGACCCCCACGTAGTTATTTAAGAGAGTTGCGATGGCTCAGTAGCTGGCACGCTTACCTGCTGCCCTGTGGTTATGTGTTCGGATCCCCCTTGATGCGGCGACTGTTTTGACATTTCACATGTGCTCCCACGTCGACCTAGTTTTAAACGGACAGCAGAAAATGTTCCAGGAACAAAAGTTGACTAGCGTGATACAGTTCATCATCATCATCTTCATATACCATGGATAAGCGTGGGTGGTCATGTTTCGCTATCTCGTACGATCACCTGAATCGTGGATCAGCACAGTGTCCTTGTCTCGACCATACTTCTTCTTCTTCTTCTTCTTCTTCTTCTTCTTCTTCTTCTTCTTCTTCTTCTTCTTCTTCTTCTTCTTCTTCTTCTTCTTCTTCTTCTTCTTCTTCTTCTTCTTCTTCTTCTTCTTCTTCTTCAGCGTTCCGAGCGATTGAGGTTCTTTGCTGCAGATACAATCCGTCTCCATTCGTCTCTCTGGTTGACCTTCTCTTGCCAGTCGTTGATTCCAAGTGCTTGTAGGTCTGTATGTATATTATCTCTCCACCGTCTTCTTGGTCTACCTCGGGGTCTACGGTCATTTATTTCTTGAGTGTAAGCGAGTTTTGTTTCCCTATTATCTTCCATTCTTTCTATATGCCCCAGCCATTGTAGTCTATTAGCCTTAATGATACCAGTGATTAGCGGGAACTTAAACAGATCATAAATGTCTTTGTTACTTCTTCTTTTCCACTCTCCACTTTGTGTATCCCTAATGGGCCCAAACATGCGTCTTAAAACTTTGTTCTCAAAGGAGACTAGACCTATGCTGGTTTAATAATTCCTTCTTCTCACTTCTATGAGCGCTAAACAATATTGTGTGTGTTTATATTTGTCATTTTACTTCTATGAGTGCTATATATATTTATATATATATATATATATATATATATATATATATATATATATGAAAACATAGACAGCTACAAATAAATCATACAAACGCAAACTATAACAAAGAGAAGAAAAAAAAAGAATGCCAAGGCATAAAGACAAAACTAACTTCACAATCTATTAATACCGCCATTTTTCAAATCCCCCAAAATAGCACCAGACCCCGAAAATAAGCCCCGGTGCCACAAATAGAACCGAGTTGCATTCCAGCTATTTTCAACGGAATAAATTTGCCGATCTGATGGACTTCCTCGCCCTCTGTCGCGACAGACTTCCAAACGGTTTCTCTAAAGCAGTGTTTCCCAACGTGGGGCCCACGCTCCACAGGGGAGCAATTCAATTGATAAGGGGGGCAATTCGAAAATGGAAGAAATCGGCTGGATATAACTAAACGGGGATAATTGAGACTGAAGTTAACTAAATTGGAACCTGACATAAAATCTCTTTGCAGTAAGCATCAAGCGCAAGGATCTCACTAAATTTAAATAATAAATAATTACTAATAATTAAAATAATATAGAAAAATCTTTCATTAAAATTATTTTGTACTTGAATTGCAATTCTCCATTATATGGTTTGAAAATTTACTTACTGTGTTTGCTCAATAATTTCCTAGTGATTTCTTCCTAAAACCTATCATTCAAGTTTCTTTAGTGAACATTTCAATTTTTGAATATTAAAAATAATGTATATGTTGGGGGGCATAAGAATTTTAGAAAGGCACAAAAAAGGTTGGGAAACACTGCTCTAAAGTGTACGATTGGCAACAAAGCATTTTCCTATACACTGTTTTGAGTCTAATTTTAAAGCCCTAAGGATTAGTGCCAGCTCCGTGGCCAAGGTCTTACGAATGCAATTCGTAATCCTGCAAAACCTGCGTTAGAAACACATCTGCGGGCGATTTGGCAGCAGACCACGTTGCGTTTTTTTTTTTTTTACTGAATGTAAACTTGCCAAAAGATCACAACAGCAAAAAATGCTGGTGTTGACTGCGACGTCCTGTAAAGGGTATACAACTAACTTTAATTCTTTAGGAAGAGTAGCAAGACAGGAAGCGGTGGACAATTTCGTCTACTAACTTCATACAGCATTGATAATTATAATCAGTTATGATTAGGATAGAGAAACTTCCTGTTCGATGACTGTGGGGTATTGGGTTAATTTCGTTTTCTCGTTCATAAAGCCATGGCAAACTACTGAACGTAGAATTGCTTACAAAACCAACCGTACAGAACGTTCGTAAAATCTTGGAAAGGATATGTAATGTTTCTTTTTTCTTAATGTGAGGAATATGTGTCATCTTTCGTGTATTATTATTCTGTTCGGCGACAAACAAAAAGATGTTTGGACCAAACAAAAATAGATGGTGGAAAACGGGAAGTAGGGCTGGGTCGCAGTTATGAATTAAAAGTTGATTATGTGGTTGTTTCGGGATTTGAAATTTAAATATTGAGCACAACCCACTACTGGCAACGCCGATCGCATTCTGATATGAACCTAAGGCCTATCCACGTCAATATGGAAGCACTATACTCGAGTTTCGCCCTCATTTGAGCTCGTCAGTAGTGCATATCCCTGACCGGATCCGGAAACAGTCCCGGATCACGCGTGTGAAGCGGGTGTGAAACCACGCGGCACACACTGGACACACCAAATTATCACAACAGAATATCACAACGCTACCCATCGTAGGCTATGCTCAAGATTGCCTAATCGCCGCGACCGACGTCCGTCAATCGATGGGACCCGAAATTGCTCACTGGATTTAGGAGGCCTGGTGTTCCTTGCCAGTGAGAAGACCTGATCGTTCGGGTCCCATCGATTGACGGACGTCGGTCGCGGCGATTGGGCAATCTTGAGCATAGCCTACGATGGGTAGCGTTGTGATATTCTGTTGTGATAATTTGGTGTGTCCAGTGTGTGCCGCGTGGTTTCACACCCGCTTCACACGCGTGATCCGGGACTGTTTCCGGATCCGGTCAGGGATATGCACTACTGACGAGCTCAAATGAGGGCGAAACTCGAGTATAGTGCTTCCATATTGACGTGGATAGGCCTTAGGTTCATATCAGAATGCGATCGGCGTTGCCAGTAGTGGGTTGTGCTCAATATTTAAATTTGAATTAAAAGTTGTTAACAAAATGTAGAGACACTTTCCGTTTCCTTTACTTCATCTGTGTCTGTTTCTGTTGCTTCTCATCCTTCTCATCATCATCGTCCTCTTCGTTCTCTATAGATTTCTCTTCTGCTTCCGTTTTCTTCTCCATGTCTTCTTTCGCTTGCGATTTCTTTTCCACTTCCTCTTCCGCTTGCGATTCCTTTTCCACTTCCTCTTCCACTTGCTATTCATACGCTCATCCTGGTCAGTCTTCTTTCTTTTCCTCGTCCTTCTCCTTTTTTTTCTTCATCTTCTTCTAATCTTCACCATCCATCTCCTTGTTCTTCTGCTCTTCCTCCTTCTTCTTGTTCTTCTCCTCCTTCTTCTTCTTCTCCATATCCTCATCTTCTTCTACTACTTTCTCCTTCTCATCCCCCTCCTTCTTCTGCTTAAAGAAATCAGAATGGAAATGTTTAATGTACAGTCCATATCTGAACGGTGAAAGACAGAAAGGAAAGAATGTTGGACGGC
>OY992896.1:14504062-14509062 GCA_963921405.1 Cepaea hortensis
TGCATTCTAACAGGATGGCTAAACCATTTGATCTTCTGTCTTTCATTAAATGTGGCACAAAGTGATGATCCAACTGTCCGTCTGATAACATCATTTCTTATTCGGTCTCGGATTTAATCTTTTACCATCTCATAAATCTGTTCTATTTCTAGCTAGCAATCTGTCTACCATTAGTTTACATTCTGCCTATCATCAGTCTACACTCTGTCTACCATCAGACTACATTCTGTCTACCATAAATCTACAATCTGTCTACCATCAGTATACACTATGTCTACCATCAGTCTACATTATATCTACCATCAATCTACAATCTGTCTACCATCAGTCTACATTCTGTCTACCGTCAGTCTACAATATGTCTACCATCAGTATGCATTATGTCTACTATCAGTCTACAATCTGTCTACCATCAATCTACATTATATCTACCATCAATCTACAATCTATCTACCACCAGTCAACATTCTGTCTACCGTCAGTCTACAATATGTCTACTATCAGTCTACAATCTGTCTACCATCAGTCTATACTCTGTCTACCGTAAGTCTACAATCTGCCTCAATTATGTGTTTTATTTTGCAACAAATATTTCTGTGCTGTTGATTCCACGTACAGTTTATGTCTACTTCTGTAATTGTCTGGGATGTACGAATATGTCTGCGACGATATTGTCAATGCCCCGTTCTCTTTGTTGCGTGGTTGTTAATGACTTGCTATTCTGCCATCTCATTTATGTGTATGCATATATGTGTGTGTGAGGGATTCTCAAACTAGTCTGTCGAAAAGAGCCCTTGAGAGGCACACAAACACATAAGCGCGCGCACACACACACACACACACACAAACACACAAATGTGAGAGGGGAAGAGAAAGAAATACATTGAAAGAAAGAGAGAGAGAAAGAAGAGAGAGAGAGAGAGAGAGAGAGAGAGAGAGAGAGAGAGAGAGAGAGAGAGAGAGAGAGACAAAGAGACAGAGAGAGACAGAGGTGACAGAAAAAGAGAAAATGAAAGACAGAGTGCATGAGAAAACGAGACCGACAAATAGAAAACGCTATATAGAGAGATAGAACCTTAAGATAGATCATCAAATAGGCGGCAAGCGAATGAGAGGAAGAGAGAAATAAATAGAGAGAAACACACACACACACACACACACACACACACACACATATACACACACATACACACACACACACACATCTTCCCACAGAGAGAAAGAGAACCAGGGGTAGTAGAAAGAAAGAAAGAAAGAAAGAAAGAAAGAAAGAAAGAAAGAAAGAAAGAAAGAAAGAAAGAAAGAAAGAAAGAAAGAAATACAATGAAGTAATGTCTTTAGCAGAAGCTGCTGGAGATTGTCCAAAGCATTCCATGTCTGCAGAATGTGTTCTGTTTTTGTCATTTATGGCTCCGCACAGTGCGGAGAAGAGCCACCTTTCATATTCCCAGAGACATGGCGATGTCATTCCCAGAGACATGCAGACAGACAGACAGACAGACAGACAGACAGATGCACAGACACATAGACAGACAGACAAATACATAGACAGACAGACAAATACATAGATAAACAGACATACTTGTATACATAGTCAGACAGACAGATACACAGACAGAGAGACAGATGCACAGATAGTGGTTGTAATAGTGCCCCGTAGTAGTAGTAGTAGTAGTAGTAGTAGTAGTAGTAGTAGTAGTAGTAGTAGTAGTAGTAGTAGTAGTAGTAGTAGTAGTAGTAGTAGTAGTAGTAGTGGTAGTAGTAGTAGTAGTAGTAGTAGTAGTAGTAGTAGCAGCAGCAGCAGCAGCATTACTTATGATTATTATTATTTTTAGTTGGATGGATAGATAGGTGAGTTGATGGATAGACAGACAAACGAACATGCAGATAGGCATGCAGACAGACAGACAGACAGACAGACAGACAGACAGACAGACAGACAGCTAACTAGCTCGCTAGACAGACAAACGGGCAGGCAGATGGGCGGACGGACAGACAGACAGACAGACAGACAGACAGACAGACAGACAGGCCGATCGACCGATGGATGGATGGATGGATGGATGGATGGATGGATGAATATGCAACCTTGGTTGTTTATTAGTGAGACACGGCGAGAAAAACAAAAAAACACCCAGGCGCCACCCAGCACCCAGCTACATGGGACAATAACAAGAATTCACCTGACAATACGCAGAACTCCAGAGGTCGTCGTGCCACCCACTCTAAATGCACTCTTTCCTGACAGCTTGACCCATGTGTCCCAGTTCTCCTTGACCCTGTTGTTTACAGTGCACCCTGCCGCATTTCTAACGAGCAATGAGAACCTGGGGAAGCCCTGGGGTCATGACGTATGTATGTCTAATGCTGCGGTGCAGATTATAAGAACATGATGTTGGCGTAGAGAGTGTGGAAGAGATTTGTCTGTCTGAGCACAGTTTTTTAAATGTTTGTCTTTGTTTATCCTCCGGATTCGTGGCGAAGAAGTTACAGACGCAGTTCGCAATCCCGCATACCGCGTTGAAAACACATATGCGGGCGATTTGGCAGCAGACCGCCTTGCGTTGTTTTTAAAAAATAAAATGTTATGGGTGCCGGTCGTTCAGAAACAATGGCAAACTACTAACTTCAAAACAATGTTTTCCCGTAGTGAATTTGTATAACGATGACACAAACAATATATTGCACGATTTATTGCCTGGCATATTTCGCTGCATCTTGTCACGTACATACTGCAGAATTCACATAACATAAAGTGAAATAACTAGACAGCTCCTTCAAGCTGAAATATACACATATTTGCACAGTAATGTCGATTGTCTACCAGTGTAATTTTAAACTGACTAACATGTCTTTCTGCCTGCACAAAGCCGGCTTATGTAGGTTAATCATTATGGCTTCTGCAAACTTTAAGAAACGACTACTTTGTATGTTGAACAACACACGGAAGGCACTGTCTCTCTCAATCACATGGCCGCTGTCCAGCACATGCCTCGCGATCGATGAAGGGGAGTGTTCCGGTGTGTCAGCCTACCTAGGCTACCAACGCCTATGTGTAGTATCTTGTCAATCCAGTTAGGAATGTGCTCAACAACCCTGCTGTGTAACTGTCGCTCTGTTCTGCCGATGTAGGTGGACTCGCACCTGCATGTAAATTGGTAAATACAATTAGATTTGGCGTACAAAGCTACAGGTTCTTTTACTGCTTGGGTGGGAATCGGTGTGGTTCTATACCTGATAACTGGAGTTGCAGCTCAGAATGTTCGGCCGACTGTGGTGAGCCGGTCCTATAGATGTTGGGCTGTTGGCAGTGGCGCTTTATAAATCCTGTGGAGTACCCATTCAAGTTTAAGACATTCTTCAGAGTTTCAAATTCCTCTGTGAGTGTGTCCGGGGTGCATATCTTCCTAGCA
Organism: Cepaea hortensis; assembly: GCA_963921405.1. Classification (NCBI taxonomy): domain Eukaryota; kingdom Metazoa; phylum Mollusca; class Gastropoda; order Stylommatophora; family Helicidae; genus Cepaea; species Cepaea hortensis. Next base: position 14,507,476 of record OY992896.1, read on the forward strand.
AGGTCAAACAGGGTCCGTACTAAGCCCCGTTTGTACTGGACAGGTGTGAAGCTCTGAAAATTTAAGTATTGGCCTGTCCATGTTTCTTTGCGGTACACCGATCTTTGAATTGTGCCGTTCGCTTTACGTCTCATTAGGATATCCAGAAATGAAAACGCTTCGTTGTGTTCGTGTTCCATAGATAGTGTGGGATGTAGGATTTAATATATGAGAATATTTGCTTAGTTTGTCTAGGGCAGTGGTTCTCAACCGGTGGGGAATTCCCCCAGAGGGGAATTTTAGGGTTTCCAGGGGGAGGGGGGAGGGGAATTAAGATTATTTCAAGATCGCATTAATACAAGAACCAGTTATTTGATATCGTTTTTCCCTCTAAATTTTACGGTTCTGTACTTCTCGCCCTAATGAAAATCGTTTTTATAACGTAAATAGACCCGCACATCACATTTTATGTAGATGTCTAGACTTTTCCAATATGTGTTATTAAATTTAGCTTCCAGTTTTATGTATACTGTGTAAGGGTGGGTGGGGGGGGGGGGATTTATAGGGAGGAAATTCAAAAGGGGGGAGGGGGAAATGACGTTCTGAACATATGGTAAAAGAGGGGGGGGGGGGCATGGGTAAAAAAAAAGGTTGAGAACCACTGGTCTGGGGGATCCCAGTTGGGATGAATTACATTCTCACTCACGTCTATAAGGCAATGTGATCATGGAAATTTACCACAGATACACGGGGGGGGGGGGGGGAGGGGGGGAGAAAAGGCGCCCCCCCCCCAATAGAACTGCGTGACTTACTCATTGACTCGCCCTCGTATATTTCAGCTTGAAAGAACTGTCTCGTTATTTCACTTTATGTTGTGTTAATTCTGCATTAGAGTACCTGACGAGATGCAGCGAAATATGCCAGGCAATAAATCGTGCAATCTATTGTTTGTGTCTTCGTTATTCAAAACTACTGAATGTGCACTTACCAAGAGATCACGAACAGCCAAACAGTGCTGGGGTTGACTGCGACATTATGCAACTAACTTTTAACTGTGTTTATCCAGAAAATGTTAACGTAACCCTTTGATGTTTGTGGTTGTTTGTCCGGAACATTTTAACGTAGCCCTTTGATGTTTGTGCTTGTTTATCCGGGAAATATTAACGTAGCCCTTTGATGTCTGTTCTTGTTTATACGTTCTACTCCGTGGCGTAGTGGTTTCTTCGCCTGCATCGCACTCCGAACATATTGGGTCCGATTTCGGCCTACGCCGTTTGGTTCATGAGCGCAGTTTTCTCGGAGACGTCTGAGGATCGTCGCTGAAGGTACGGAGTTCCTGCTCTGTGGGACGCTTTCAACAAGCGGTTCTGCGGAAAGAGACCGAGCCATATGGGATAAACCTCAGTACAATGAATTCAATCCTCTTGTCGTTTTTGTTTGTTTGTTTGTTGTAATCCTATCAATATATTAACATAGCATTTTTGATGTTTGTTTTTAAAGGGGGTTTAACAGTTTAAAGGCCATAGGATCAAGTCCATTGCACCGGGGCTTATTACAAATGACTCCGCTATATCTGATGTTCTGATTGCCCGCAAACATCAAAACTTA
>OY992896.1:14514062-14541562 GCA_963921405.1 Cepaea hortensis
TGGCCACCTAGACAACCTCAAAGTCTCACACACAGACAACTTGACCATCCAGACAACCTCACAGTCTCCCACACAAATAACTTGACCATCCAGACAACCTCACAGTCTCCAACACAAATAACTTGACCATCCAGACAACCTCAAAGTCTCCCACACAGACGATTTGACCATGTAGACATCGTCAATGTCTCCCACACAAATAACTTGACCATCTAGACAACCTCAAAGTCTCCCACACAGACAACTTGACCATCTAGACAACCTCAAAGTCTTTCACATAGACAACTTGACCATCTAGACAACCTCAAAGTCTCCCACACAAATACCTTGACCATCTAGACAACCTCAAAGTCTCCCACACAAATAACTTAACCATCTAGACAACCTCAAAGTCTCCCACACAAATAACTTGACCATCTAGACAACCTCAAAGTCTCCCACACAAATAACTTGACCATCTAGACAACCTCAAAGTCTCCCACACAAATAACTTGACCATCTAGACAACCTCAAAGTCTCCCACACAAATAACTTGACCATCTAGACAACCTCAAAGTCTCCCACACAAATAACTTGACCATCCAGACAACCTCAAAGTCTTCCACACAGACAACTTAACCATCTAGACAATCTCAAAGTCTCCCACACAAATAACTTGACCATCTAGACAACCTAAAATTCTTCCACACATACAACTTGACCATCTAGACAACCTCAAAGTCTTCCACACAGACAACTTGGCCATCCAGACAACCTCAAAGTCTCCCACACAGACAACTTGACTATCTAGACAACCTCAAAGTCTCCCACACAGACAACTTGACCATCTAGACAACCTCAAAGTCTCCCACACAAATAACGTGACCATCTAGACAACCTCACAGTTTCCCACACAAATAACTTGACCATCTAGACAAACACAAAGTCTCCCACACAGACAACTTGACCATCTAGACAACCTCACAGTCTCCCACACAAATAACTTGACCATCCAGACAACCTCACAGTCTCCTACACAAATAACTTGACCATCTAAACAACCTCAAGGTCTCCCACACAAACAACTTAACCATCCAGACAACCTCATAGTCTCCCACACAAACAACTTAACCATTCAGACAACCTCAAAGTCTCCCACACAAACAACTTAACCATCCAGACAACCTCAAAGTCTCCCACACAAACAACTTAACGATCCAGACAACCTCAAAGTTTCCCACACAAATAACTTGACCATCTAGACACCTCAAAGTCTCCCACAGACCGTCTCAACGTCCTCCGTCGAGCGATATCAGAACAGAAAAACCAAAAGGGCCCTTTCATGCGACTAAAGACGCCTCGGTCAAACAGTGCGAGACCCATACTTGTGTAGACCACTCGGCGGGTCAAGCGGTCAGTATTAAGCCACCGCCTTTATCTCTCAAACATTCCTTGGCACCCATCTTAAGCTTGATCGACCTGGTAATCCATCTCGACCTCAATCGATCCTATGACGACCGAGCCAGGAGGCGAGTGTCTAGTCACTCGGCCACCACAACTGAATATTTCCTAGAAATGTAGTCATACCACAAATATGCGCCGGCTTGTAACATCTGTTGGATTATTGTTGGATTGCCCACAAAGGAATGTTCTGTTGCCATCCATGCTGTTTTGCCTCATTCTTCTTTTTATCTTTTTTCATTCCTGGCACGTAGCACAAAGCCTTTCGGCGACATATGATTTTAGCCCGAAATTTGTCGACCGGGTTGGTCTTTTCTTTATTTTTTAATTTAAGTTTTGTTTTTAATATCCTGTTCGACCTTCTTGAGTTATAACTGGTATTTATATTATATGTTGTAAATAGTTTAGCATTATTTTTGTACATAATATGTCACGGATATCGCATTTGAACACATTTATATTTGGGCGTTCGCTCTTTTTGAACACTTATGCTACTACTTCTAGTAGCACTGGACTGATTAGCTTTTCCTATTACCAGTATTCCTCGCGATATAGCGAACCCACTCCGACTTCTGAGGTACTTGTAATTTACGTCCCAGGTTAAGGACGAGAAGACCAAATTTAGTCCAGCTTACAGGTATATGGGTTGAACCCGCTACCTCGCCATCAGCACATAGAAAGTTGTAAGAGTTAGTTGCCTATTCTTTACAGGATCTTGCAGTCAACCTCAGCATTTTGAGCTATTTGGGATTTCTTGGCAAATTTACGTTCGGTAGTTTGCCATTGCTTTCTGAACGACCGGCACACATTACATTGTATGAAATACCAACGCAAGGCGGTCTGCTGCCAAATCGCCCGCAGCTGTGTTTCGAACGTGGTATGCGGAATTACGGACCGGCAGACAGACGGACTGACGGACAGGCAGACGGACAGACTGGGTAGGTGGAAGGGTGGGTGGATGGATGAATGGGTGGATGGATGAATGGGTGGATGGATAGATGGATGGATACATAGATGCATGAATAGATAGGTGGATGGATAGATGGATGGATGGATGTATGAATAGACGGATACATGGATGCATTGATAGAGGAAAGGGTGGATAGTAGATGGATGGATGGATAGACGGATGCATGGATGAATGGAAGAAAGAATGGATGGATGGATGGATGAATGGATAGATGGATAGATGGATGGATGGATGGATAAACAAAGTATGTGACCTTCATAGAACAACTGGCGCGACTCCAGAGTTTATTCAACTCTTCTCTGGAGTGCAGAAGGCACAAACTGGCAGCAAATTATACTTGCTAATGTATGTAACAGATATCAGCGGAGATGTGATTTATTCACACCACAGCTAGACTGAGTGTGTGTGTGTGTCGGTATGTGTGTGTCTATGTGTGTGTGTGTGTGTGTGTGTGTGTGTGTGTGTGTGGTTGGCTGGCTTATTGTCAATCTGCCGGAGCAAGTATCTGCCTTGGTGTGTGTGTGTGTGTGTGTGTGTGTGTGTGTGTGTGTGCTTGAATGTGTACCTGCCTGAGTGTGTGTGTGTGTGTGTGTGTGCTTGGATGCGTATCTGCCTGTGTGTGTGTGTGTGTGTGTGTGTGACTGTGTGTGTGTGTGTGTGTGTGTGTGTGTGCGTGCGTGCGTGCGTGCGTGCTCGCTCTCTCGATGAATAGTGGGCCTGCAGTCAGTATATAAAAAAAGAAAGCTATTAGCTTTTTTTTCGGTCAGTCCTGCCGGCGTAGATTGAAAGCTCGTCGGTAGGCGTCCAGTGGTTTTGCATGTATCACCTTGTACCGGGAGGGCGCGCTTTAGCGATGCTACTCTTGGCTAACGTGTGCGTGAACGTCTGTCCTGTCCGCCGCCATGTGCACCTGTGCGCTGGTGAGGCTCAACCGTAAATCGGGAGATCTGTTCGCAACTTAGACGAGCAATATCTTCTGTGGGCAGCTTCTCGCCTCATATGTGTGTGGTCTGATCTGGCGGTCAGTCCGTCTTCGGCGAAGGAAATCTTGTGGATCCTATCAGTAATCATACGCTCATTGATTGTCGCTACGCTTGTCTTAAAACTGGAAATTAAAGGAATTGACGGAAGGGCCGTTTGCACGAGGCTCTCGAGAGCCAATATAAACAAGGATAACTGGCCGTGGCAGCCTAACGTCCACTGCATCTGTGTCCGTCTTCCAGTCGTCTTGCCATGCTCGCCACTGGAGACAGACGGACGCAGACGAGGGAGCGGGGACGACGGAGTTGCGCGACCACTTCCTTGCTATATAAACCCAAAGCGCAAGTCATTCGTTCCTCATCAAAAGATGTAGTGTAATGAATGGTCCTCGTCATTCATGATGGACGAACATCGCTTGAATGCGTATCTGAGTTCATATCTGACTGACTGCGTATTTAACTAAGTGCATATTTGCCTCGCCCGTGTGTCTGTGTGTGTACGTGTGTATGTGTGGGGAACGTATGCCCAATCGTATGTCTGTCGGGTGGGGCTGTTGAGATTGTGCATCCTTCTCTGTCATTGTGTGTGTGTGTGTGTGTGTGTGTGTGTGTGTGTGTTTGTGTGTGTGTGTGTGTTTGTGTGTGTGTGTGTGTGTTTGTATGTGTGTTTGTGTGTGTGTGTGTTTGTATGTATGTGTGTGTGCGTGTGCGTGCATACTGGCGCGTACACTTGTGTATGTGAGTGGAATGGCTGAGGTGTGGGCTTTTGTCCGTCCGTCCGTCCGTCTGTCTGTCCGTCTGTCTGTCTGTCTGTCTGTCTGTCTGTCTGTCTGTCTGTCTGTCTGTCTGTCTGTCTGTCTGTCTGTCTGTCTGTCTGTCTGTCTTCAACATGTCTCACAAACTATCACACGCCTCAGTAACACAGGATACAACTCTACCAGCACACAACATGCGAACTGCAACAAAGTCACACTGAATGTCACATTATGATAATTAGACGTGCAGAAACAGAAAGTTGAAGGACTCGATGCTTACTGTTATAATTAAAAACGGTAAGTGTAACAACCCAGATATGAAGACTCCCAAACTGACACCCGAGTTAGAAACTATTTCCATGTGAACAGTTTTAATTGTATTGATTTACACCTACATATTTTAAGGGACAGAAAGGGATATGTGATACCCCACTAGACATCATTTCATCTTCTCATAGTCTATGCCGTCTGGCGTTGGGGTCATGTCTTTCCACAACCTTCTGTCTCTTGTACGGCCAATAATTTCTGATACCAATGTTCCTCCATGTCATGATGTCAAACTGTCCAGCATCTTCTCTATGTTCTTCACCTGCTTCTTCCCCCTTTCATGTGTGTGAGGGATGTGTGTATGGGTGGGGAGATGTGTGGGTTGGTGGGGATGTATGTGTATGGGTGGCGGTGTGTGGTTAAGGGATGTGTGGTTAAGGGATGTGTAGTTGGGGATGAGTTGGTGGAGAATGTGTGGGTGGGTGGGTGGAGGATGTGTGTATGGGTCTAGGGAGATTGTGTGGGTGGGTGCGGGATTTGTGTGTGGGTAGGTGCGGGATGTGTGGGTTGGCAGAGAGATGTGTGTGCGGGTAGGGGATGTATGTTTGGCTGGGTGATTGGCGTGTGTGAGTGGAGGAGGATATGTGGGTGGGTTATGGGATGGGTGGATGATGTGTGTGTGTGTGTGTGTGGGGAGATGGGTGTAGGTGGGGGAGGGGTGTGGGTGGGGCATGTGTAAGTGGGGACATGTATGTGTGCCTGGGGTGTGTATCTGTGGGTGGGGGATGTGGGTGTAGGAGATGTGTATGTGGGTAGGGAGAAGTGTAAAGGTGGGGGTTGTGTGGGTGTGGGTATGTGGGGGATGGGTGGATTAGTGGGGGGATGTATGTGTGCCTGGTGTGTGTGTGTGTGTGTGTGTGTGTGTGTGCTTGGATGTGGGAGGAGGGGTGTGGGTGGATGAGGGATATGTGGGTGGGTGGGGGATGTGTCTCATAACATGGTAACATGCATTGTTTATGTTTATAACATTCATTTGACAATGATTTTTCCCCTATGTGAATGTATTATGCACTATTGATGAATGAAAGATGAGTGATTGGAAAGGCTGAATGTAAGACAGGCCTGCGTGCCCAATTTGTTACCCTTTGAAAATAGAGTCCGTCCGTTCGTTCGTTCGTTCGTTCGTTCGTTCGTTCCAATTTTCCCATTGTGATTGTGACGACATACTCTAGTTTTCTCCCTGCTCAAGACATACCTATAGGATGTGGACTGTCTTCTTCTGGTGCAAGTAACCATTTCTTCTGGTGCAATTAACCATTTCTTCTGGTGCAAGTAACCATTTCTTCTGGTGCAAGTAACCATTTCTTCTGGTGCAAGTAACCATTTCTTCTGGTGCAAGTACTCATTTCTTCTGGTGCAAGTAACCATTTCTTCTGGTGCAAGTAACCACTTCTTCTGGTGCAAGTAACCATTTCTTCTGGTGCAAGTAACCATTTCTTCTGGTGCAAGTAACCATTTCTTCTGGTGCAAGTAACCATTTCTCTTTGTGAGTTCACTTCTTTCAAGATATCCTCATTATCCTTTCTATCCATCCACAATGTTCTCATTATTCTTCTATCAAACCACATCTCTGCAGCCTCCACATAATTTCTCACCTGTCTGCTAATTGTCCATGATTCGTTTGCGTACATCAGGATTGGCTTAACACAGCTCTTAAGAACACTTTCCTTCATTTCGATTGACAAAGATAATTTGCTGAGAATATTCTTGGTCTGGTGAAATTATGCTTTCTCTTGGGCTATTCTACACTTAACTTCATTAATACATCTCCCATCTTATTAATTGATTCAGTGCCACACAAACTGTAGGTTTCGACCAAACATGGAACACAATAAAATGAACAAGTGGTATCATGTAAAAGTTCGTTCGCCGAGCACTGGCATTATTCAAGATACCACGAAACAAAACAAATAACACCATGATCCTAGTATGGCGATATATCGTCCTTCTGTCCAAATGGAAGGTCACATTTAGCGAGATATTATGCTTCGGCCTGAATCAGTTAAAATATTTAAATATGTAAGTGCACTGACTTGTTTCGGACTGGTTCCATACACTGTTACTTGCTTGCTTGCTTGCTTGTGTTCATTGGCTTGAGCTCCAACGCAAAGTCCTGTATGTCGGATGAAGGCATCCTGTTGTCCAACATCAGTGTGATGTCATACAGGACCTGAGGTTTGCGTGAGTATCCGTTGTCCCATGTCTGGCTTATTGGTGTGCAGACTGGTGGTTCCTCGCCATACAGGCAGACACTCTCCGACTTCGGAGGAATCGGCGATCCTATTGACTTTAGCTAGGACCCCGAAGGGACCTGTTGCCCAGGACGCTCGACGAGGACGCGTCAATAGGTCTTGGCCAGTATATAACCCGGCCCTGGTGCCTTGCAAACACCTCTGCGTCCCATACACTGTTACGTTGCACTTGTGTATACAATTGTTCTTTGTTATTAGCCATTTCTTCTGTTTTTCTGTGCATTTCATCACCCCCGGACATTCAGCTCCTGAACGTTGCTCACTTCACAAACTACCTGAAACAGTCTCGATCCTTCACTAATTCTCTTTCCTCACGCATAAGAATGCCCACGGCGTCTAAATGCCCCGTACCCACAGGTGTCGTAGTGCCTCGTCGTCTAAGACCTACAAGGGCGGGTCAATAAGTAAGTCACACAGTTCTTTGGGATGGCAGGTAAATGTAGTTGGTGTTTTCTACAGGTGTCATTAGGTGACAGCAACATCGAACTTTATATTCCCGTTATTCAGGTGGCGCTAGGTATCTCATGCTCATGCGCGGCGCATAAACAAAATGGCGACTGTACTTACGGAGTGTACAACCAAAGAGCAGCGTGCTGTTGTGCGTTTTTTTGGGGGTGGGGTGGGGGAGCAAAGGGACTGCCTGCAAAGGACATTCATAAGGAAATGCTGCCTGTTTATGCTAACAAATGTGTGTCCCGTAAAGCGGTGCATAGCTGGGTAGAAAAAGTTTCTCAGGGACGCTCTAAAATTGTTGATGAAATCTGATCTGGTCGTCCTGTTGAGATTGCAACAGAAGCATCCATGCAGCGGGTGGAGGAGACGATTAGAGGTGACAGGCGAGTGACGATAGACTCTGTAGCATCTGCAATAGGGTGCTCACGTGGTTCAGCATACAACATAATGCATGATCGATTGAAATTTAAGAAAGTGTGCTCAAGGTGGGTACCCAGACAATCGAAGGAGGAACACAAAATGAACCGATTTGGCCTGTCCTTGCATCATCTCTGTCGATACGAAGATGAAGGAGAAGATATGCTGAACAGGATTGTTACTGGGGACAAATCATGGGTGCATCACTACCAGCCCGAATCAAAGCGTGCTTCAATGCAATGGAAACATCCTTCTTCGCCTTGTGTCCGAAAATTCAAGGATACGCCATCAGCAGGGAAGGTTATGCTGACAGTGTTCTGGGATTGTCAAGAAGTGCTTTTAACCAATTTCAAGAAGAAAGGTCACAATGTGAATTCTAAATCATACTGTGAAGTTCTATCGATGCTTCATGATGTAATTCGAAGAAAACGTCCAGGACTGCTGACCAGAAGAGTGTTGCTTCTTCGTGACAATGCCAAACCACATACGGCTCGATTAACTCAGGAGAAAATTAACCCACTAATGTGGGAAGTTCTGGAACACCCACCTTAGCCCCTAGCGATTTCCACCGTTTAGGTCCACTGAAAATCCACCTTGGTGGGAGACATTTCGCGAATGACGCCGAAGTTGAATGTGAAGTGAAAACGTGGTTTAGAAAACAGAGCGCGCAGTTCTATGCAGCCGGTTTGGGAGGACTGATAAAACGATGGGATAAGTGCATCAATGTTGGTGGAAATTAGGTTGAGAAATAAAGGGGAAATGTATGTATAAAAATAAACTGGTTTCAAGTTGTTACCATACTTAGTTATTTTTCTTCAGCCATATATACATTATATAATCTTTGGCCGCTATATCTTGGTTAGGGACTTCTTTCTTTGGCCGTTAAATCTTGGTTAGGGACTTCTTTCTGTGGCCGCTATATTTATATCTTGGTTAGGGACTTCCTTCTTGGCCTGTTATATCTTGGTTAGGGATTTCTTTCTTGGCATGTTATATCTTTGTTAGGGACTACTTTCTTAAACCGTTATATCTTGGTTATAGACTTATTTCTAGGACCGTTATATATTGATTAGGGACTACTTTCCTTTGTGCCGTTATATCTTTGTTACGGGATTCGTTTATTGTTTGTGCCGTTATATCTTGGTTATGGACTTCCTTCTTGGGCTGTTATATCTTGGTTATGGACTTCTTTTTTGTGCCGTTATATCTAGGTTAGGAACTTCCTTCTTGGGCAGTTACAACTAAGTTAGTGTTCCTTCTTGGACCATTATAACTTTGTTAAGGACTTCTTTCTTGTGCCGTTATATCTGGGTTAGAGGCTTCTTTCTTGGGCCTTCACATCTTTGTTGGGGATTTCTTTCTTGGGTCGCTATATCTTGGTTAAAGATCTTTTTCTTTGACCGTTATATATTGGTTAGTGACTTCTCCATCGAGGGTGATATTTGTTGGTTACCGACGTCGTCCTTATGGAGACATGTCTTGGGCAGTGACCTCTTTCTTGATGGCTATTTCAAGGATAATTACTTCTTCCTTTTGTTAACTTAGTTGCATATTCTTTACAGGACGTGGCAGTCAACCCCAGAGTTGTTTGGGAACCAACACAAGGCTGTCTGCTTCCAAATCGCCTGCAGCTGTGTTTCAAATGCAGGATGCGGGATTGCGAATTGCATTGGTAACCCCATTCGCCACAGTGCCGGTTATGTGTTACGAAGTGTGTTATTTCTAATCTAATTAAGTTGCATGTCCTTCACAGGACGTAGCAGTCAACCCCAGCATTTTCACTGTTCGTGATTCCTGGGCAAATTTTACGTTCAGTAGTTTGCCATTGCTTTCTGAACGACCGGCTCCTACACCTTTTTCGAAAAAACCAGCACCGCTGAGTTTCGAACCCGGGTATACGGGCTCACAAACCGCGTTCGCAAGCCCTTAGTCTGCAACAGTTCCCATTTCCCTTTAATTTCGTAAACAAGACCATTGAGGAAAAGACTCCAGAAGCTTCCACAGTATTCAACCAGAGGTCCATTTCCCGACCTGAGAAACACCCTGGAGACTGTAACCTACTTTTTTTATGGTAAACAGGACAACGTGACTACTCTACGACAACAACATTAAGTGTTTTCCTCATGGTTTAAAAGTTTGTGACGTCACTAACCGACAAAACCGTGTTCAGCGCAATGTGACAAATTCACTTGTAAAGTAAATGTATAGTAGTAGATAGTGTTAGCATTAGAATATGCAGTTAAATCACTAGTTTTGTGTGGACTAGAAACACGGTGAACAACAAAAGCGATTACAAGTAAACCACACACACTCACTAATTGGTCATCATCATCATCATCATCATCATCATCATCATCATCATCATCATCATCATCATCATCTTCTTCTTCTTCTTCTTCTTCTTCTTCTTCTTCTTCTTCTTCTTCTTCTTCTTCTTCTTCTTCTTCTTCTTCTTCTACTTGTGCCGTCAAGCTTCGTGGGGAGGAATCATTTGCGCTCCAACTCCCAATGGGTGGCATTGGATAGTGTCATTCCGTGTGATTGTACAATATCGTTGATGTTGTCAATCCATTCTCTTCTTAGGTGTCCTCTTGCTCTCGTAGCAGATCTTCTTTGATGTAGGGCCAGTGCTGGTAGATGATGGTGTTGCAGTCTAACAACACTAATTGGTGCCTGCGCAAAATAAAAAGAATAAAATGGTATGTCAGAATCACCAATGTGGAGCTCAGGGAGAGAACAAGAAAAATACCATAAACCAATGGCAAACTACTGAAAGTAAAATTGCTCAGGAAAACAAACTGGAGTTGCACGATTGATGACAATGTCATAGAAAGGATATGCACCTTTATAGAATAACGGGATAATGATGTTTCAATCTACAGCGGAGAGCATACACTATTGGTTATACTACTCCTCTTATTCTGTCTTTCATCCCGTACTGAAATACACGCAATTGGGAGGACTACAATTGTGAGGTTACAAGACTTACCCTAGGATGAAGATATGCAACCTAATGACTTAATGTCATGACAGGGCAGACCAGGCCCTAAGCCTTGGTTGGCAACTGGTCTATGATCAAAGCTCCGAGAGACGGGCGGTTAGAGTATTGCTTTGATTATCCGGCAGCTTCAGCAACTTGCCTTGTTCCAGACGTATTGGTGTTACTTTTCCTCTGGAATAAACTAGGCAGGCCAAGAGAGGAATCATGCTGCATGGGCAATACATGGTCTCTACAATACAAACAATGCTTTGTGTTATGGAGATGTATAACTCCATTCCTGGACGTCTACCGCTATTAGTTGTAGTTATGCCTTGTTTAGAAGCACAATATAACAAACTATCGCCTGTCAAGACAACAAGGTGCCAGGACAATATTGTTTGGCACTCATAGCAGTAGAAGTAAAACTAGAAGCCGCATTAGACAACATTAAAAGTTATAGTTACCGACCAGGGTTCGAACCTGCCACCTCCAAATGACGACGGTGCCTCGCCGCAGGAACAATTGTATTAGGAACGTTCATTTGAAATCCATTTGTGCCGCACCGCGCGTAATTGCTTACGTTAAACATAATCATGTCATAGTCATGTGATAAGTACTGACCAATGAATAAAAGGGTACGTGCTTATCGTCCGATGATGCATAGGTTACGTTTCTGACCGTTGAGAAAATGGGCGGGTTGATCCAAAATCCGTCCAAAGAAGCTCAAAGAGCAGTGGTTCAGTTTCTTTCATTTGAAGGATGTCGACCAGTGTACATTCATCGAAGAATGCAGGCAGAGTACGGTAAAACCTGTGTGTCGAAGACAACAGTGACAGACTGGGCACGAATATTTCGGAAAGGACGTCAGTTCACGACGTATCTTCGACGGCCGGGTCAAGCGCATATTGTTGCAACAGAAAAAAAGAACCATCTCCAAAATTGATGCAGCAGTACAAATGAACTGTGTCGAAGCATACGTTCGCTAGCGAAAGAATTTGATGTGTCAATTCAAAAGGTCGTTGGTAAGAAAATGCAATATCGGAAGGTGTGTTCACAGTGGGTACCACGGATGTTGACTGACCACCAAACAGAGGAACGCATGAAATGGTGTTTGAACCACTTGCTGCGTTACAGAGTGGAGGGTGATGCATTTCTCGTCCGCATAGTGGCAGGCGATGAATCATGGTGTCTCCACTTTGAGCCGAGCAGCAACAGAGAGAGTATGTAATGGAAGCATGCTGGATCACCAAAAGCCAAAAAAATTTAAGTTACAGTTTACGTTGGTAAGGTTATGCTGAGCACATTTTTTGCCCATGAAGGGCTACTGTTGGCCGACTTTAAAGAACCTGGTATCAACATCAACTCTACCCACTACTTGGAACACTAGACAAGCTGCAAAAAAGCCATCAATAATACACGATCGGGCATGCTTTCTTGCAGTGTGATTTTGGTTGCACGATAATGTTCGTCCGCATGTTGCAAAGATTGTGCAGGAAGCATTAACTTGGAAGAAGTGGGAAATTCTGCAACATCCAACCTATAGTCCTGATTTGTCACCATGTAATTCTCATTTGTTCGGATCTCTAAACAAAGCTCTCAAGGGGCAACGATTTCACACAGATGCAGACGTAATGATCTCGGTAAACACTTGGTTCAGTGAGCAACCAGAATCGCCGCCTACCTAAGCAATGGGATGCTTGCCTGAATGCTTACGGCGACTTCTTCTGACCAACCCATGGTGCATAATTCATTCAAAATAAATGTTTTGTTTAATTCTACCACACCTGTTATTGTTTCTTTTATGCTTTTGTAATAAAGCCACGTGAACGGGTTTCAAATGAACGACCCTTATACTTTAGTCTTCCTTCTTCGACTTTTAGAGCGCCAACCAATACCTGTGTGATTATTTATAAACTGTCTACAAACAGTCTAGCCAGCAGGCTGTCGGTGACCTCTGACATAGACTATAGAGATCTTATATATTTTCTTTTTCGCTCGCTCGTTTTGAACTCAACCGTAGTCTACACACGTGCTACTACTCCTAGTGCATGGGGGGTACGGGGTGTCAGGCATTGGTAGCACCTTTGGTAAGGATGACTGTCATGTCCTTTTCAGGACCCATCCCCCACTTGTCCAAGCCTGATACCCAGCTCGCGCCTGTGGCTCCTAGTAGCTGTCAGCATGCGACAGCGGCCACCCCCCGGGCAACAGCTGTGAGAGGCTGGCTAAACCAGGCATGGGTAGCCGATTTGGTGTCAAACCAAGCGGTGAACTAGGGTATGCCTACCCAGCATGTGAAGACAGGATCCGGTAGACTGCGCGGAAGAAATCATTCCTGATTCAACGGGCAAGACGGCGTTTACCTGCAAAGCGTTGTGGAACGTAATGAGCACGGCAAGGCACGTAGAGCACCCTGGTCATCCACTGCACCTGTATTCGTCTTCAGTCGTCTCGATTTGTCTTGCCACTGGATTCAGATGGCCTCAGGCGAGAGAGTGAGGTCGACGAATTGCGCAACTCTTCCTCACTTTAATCCAATTCATCGCGCAAGTCATTCTTCATCCAACGGACGGAGTGCATTGGACTGATTTTTGTGTGTGGATTAGCTTTCCCTATAACCAGTATCCCTCGTCATCAGGCGAACCCACTACGACTTCTGAGCTACATGCAATTTACGTCCCCAATTCTTGGCCGAGCTCCCTGGCCCAGGTGTTTACGTCTTTCTCCGTAATCCCGTATATTCTACTGAGTAACGTAACCTGCGCGAGAATTGGTAGCGGTTCTCGCCGCGTTGGTAACTTAGGGGTATGTGAGCCGGTCGCTCAGAAAGCAATGGCAAACTACTGCGCGTAATCTTGCCTAGTACATCAACAGCAGGTGGAAAATGCTGATGTTGTCTGCAACGTCCTGTAAGGAATATGCAAAAAAAAAAAAAAAAAAATCAAAGACGAGTAGTCAACATTTTAGTCCAACTGACCGATGTAGGGGTTGAACCCGCCACCTCGGCATCAGCACACCGGAAGTTTACGAACGAGTGCTCGTATCCATTCGGCCATGCAGACCTCCGAGATCTCATATGATTGGGAGGAAGTTGACAATATGGCCGCCAGTGGCAATATGGCCGCCAGTGACAATATGGCCGCCCTCAAGTAGCTCACAATAAGCCGTCCTATCTGTTGCTAACTGCCGTAGTTCTGACAATATGGCCGCCCTCAAGCAACTCCCGCTAAGCCGTCCCATCTGTTGCTAACTGCCGTAGTTCTGACAATATGGCCGCCAGTGACAATATGCCCGCCCACAAGAAGCTCAAAATAAGCCGTCCTATCTGTTGCTAACTGCCGGAGTTCTGACAATATGGCCGCCCTCAAGCAACTCCCGCTAAGCCGTCCCATCTGTTGCTAACTGCCGTAGTTCTGACAATATGGCCGCCAGTGACAATATGCCCGCCCACAAGAAGCTCAAAATAAGCCGTCCTATCTGTTGCTAACTGCCGGAGTTCTGACAATATGGCCGCCCTCAAGCAGCTCCCGCTAAGCCGTCCCATCTGTTGCTAACTGCCGTAGTTCTGACAATATGGCCGCCAGTGACAATATGGCCGCCCTCAAGCAGCTCCCGCTAAGCCGTCCCATCTGTTGCTAACTGCCGGAGTTCTGACAATATGGCCGCCCTCAAGCAGCTCCCGCTAAGCCGTCCCATCTGTTGCTAACTGCCGGAGTTACCGCCATCAAGTAACGGTCTCTTGGCTTATACACCTCCCAGTCGCACCGGGTTTATGAAGCTAGATCCTTATGCGCGTCTCCATGGTGAAGTGGCTATCTCGCGATCTGAAGTTTGTGGGTTCGATTCTGAACTCCCGCATTTCAGTTCACGATTGAAATAATATTTGAGACTCATTGAGGTAGTCGATGGAGCTGCGGAGGTCGGGCGACGCTTTTGGTAGTCTGCCCTGCAGAAAGAGACCGAGCCGTATGGGATAAAACCCGGTGCAATGAAGTCTATCGTCGATTTTCTCGACTTTAAACCAGTTAAACCATTAAAAAAAATAATACCAATTGGTACTCGCTGGGTAACGTGGTCGGTAACACGCTGGCATTCTTTATTTCCCAACACATTTTTAGTACCAATGTTAGGCTGGGTAGACATGGCAGCCAGGGTAAGATTTTTAAAATTCGAATTTACACCGCTGTGAATCGAACTCGTGGCCACCGAGGCGGCAAGTGTGCGTCTAGCCACTACGCTGCCACGGCTCCCCCTGTTCCCCCATTTCCTCCACATGTGGTTCATCTCTTCTTCGCGTGTTTTCAGAACTCACTATATTTAGTTTTCCCTGTGCGTTCCAGAGCAAGCACTTTCCGGTTACACTACTATCAGTTTTTCGCTTCCAGCCTCCATCATGGACTATAGGCGGTTGAGATGTTAAGGCCTCTGAGGTGTTTATGCTTGTGGCTATGGTTTTCTTACACATGTTCCTCATCTTGAACTGGTAGTGCATGGTTCCATCGCCTTGTTACTGAGTTGTGTGTGTGTGGGGAGGGGGGGGGGACACTGTGAGCTGTGAATGTCGTGTGGAGTGCTTTTACATCTGTGCGCGGTTGTTAGTAGCGTGAGTTGCATGTTCAGAAAAATGGCGGCCGGCTGATCGCTGAATTAATTGGATTTCCTTATGCAGTAATGTGTGGCTGCTGGTTTTCTGGTGACTGCCGCTTCCATCGACGATCAACTGTATTTTCGTGGCGGACTTTTGTGTTGGCATTCTGGCAGCGGCATTGTGCATAGTATACTTTTGTGGGCTGTTGGTTTGTCGAGACTCCTGTCTGTTCCACTGTTCACATAGGGCATTGAGGAGCATTTTGTGTTATATTTACTGGTCTGGAACTGAGCATAATGGGGCTGTAACATATTTGGTTCGTCCTTCGCCGATTTCCTGGAAAAGGAGAAAAAAGACGCTTCTTATATGGACGGGGTATGAATTCTAAAGGGAGCCAGAGCATTGGTTTGTTCGATTTCCGGCCAAAGCTTGCTAGAACCCGCCCGAACATTAGTTGTCACTTGCTCAGAAAATGTCAGCCTGACGAGTCCCTCTCGTTGTCTCGGGGAGGAAATTTCCAAAATGCCTAACTTAGCTCTCTAATGTCTCAGGTATGTTTATAAATTCATTGCGGATGCTATGACAGTGCTTTTAAATGAAAGGGAGTGCAAGTATAAGTGTTCTGTGCATGAATGGTGAGATTGAGAAATCAGAACTTCATTTAGAGGATAGCCTGATTTGCTCCCTTCTGCAGGCATGACCTGCATGTTCCACTGAGTTTTACCATGTTTAGTATTTCGTCCGATAATAGTAGTTGATGTATGCTTTGTGAATGTTATCACACTCTCACTGCATGTCTGCCTATTTTGTGTGCTGTAGGACTGTTCCCTACGGACGCACACCATTGCACATTCTTCCCCCAGATGTGGAAAGTTCTTGAGAGTCTGCATTTTACAACTCTTTTGTTTAGAATGTGTGATTGGACAAGTAATCTATATCATGAAGGGGCTGGGAGTATTTAAGTGAATGTCATGTTCTTTTGTGAGCTATACTCTCATGGGAGAAGTAAGAGGGACACACCATATGCAAAATGTGCACACTATGCCAGCATTGCACAAATGATTGCTGATGACTTGGCACAAGTTTATGTTCAGTGAATGGCCAGGGGCTTTCTTGGAAATTACCTAAATACTTTGCATTCCTGAAGTTAATTAATGCACGTATTATGTTTGCACCATTTGATCGGTTAGCATTAAGTGTTCACCAACCCCCTGCTTCCAAGAGTCAGGGTGAAAAAGGGACAGTGTGGTTTTGTGTTCTAATCTGGGTTGATGTTGGATGAATATCCATTGGATGGATCTTGGCTTATTTCGTGCTTTGATTATATATTTTGTTTTCCTGTGAATTTGATCATCATGTGCAGGCGATCTATTAATTATCACCATAACTGCTGGGGCAGGTGTTCAAAGTTCCCCAGGGGGTAAAGGGATTGTGAGTATGGAGGTGAACCGGGTCTTAACTGAGGAGAATAAAGCGAAGCGTTGTGTCATGGACGTTGGATGATAAACTATCATGCTGACCTTATTTCAACATGTCTTATCCCAGTATGCCTTTTGTCTTATCGTGATGCCTGTGTCTTAATTGGATGACATCGTCTCAACTGGATGCATCTCTCTCAACAGGAGGACCTTATCACAACCGGATACCTCTATCACAATCTGTCTTTGATACCACAACACTCTGTCATAACAGGACAATTTGGTCTTATCACTATGACCTTATCGTATTTTGCTGCCCTGGTCTTTCGTGAGTTATATTATTATGACATCATGACATTCATGGAGAACAAGAGTGATCCATATGCAAATGCTACTCACTCTACACTGGGGCTGGATTGAGCTCCACATCGAAACGTGATGGGTGACTTAGTAACATTCTCTCTTCTTCTCCACTTTTTCTTTTGTCTTGATGTGTGTGAGATTTTAATTATAATAACCTGTGGTTGTATTGCAATTCAGTATAGAGAGATTTTTGCATTTTTATATTGACAGGAACGATTGATGGTGGAGTGGCTTGGAATTCAGGAAATAAAGCTACTGAATTGCCAAAGTGGCAAATGAAAGGGTCGGAGCTTTAAACCTGATTTGTAGGGGGTCTTCAGTTACTTCATTCTCTACGTATTTATCCGGAAACCCGGCATTACCGTCTGAACGATTGCATGAAGAATGATTATACTCAGAAAGGAAACCCGCCTTATAGTCACTGTCACGGAAAATAAACTTGTTAGTTGCGATCGATGACAAACAAGACCCGACATTAGTCTGCAAAAACAACCAACCCTTTGATGTTGTACAGACTGATAAAAATACGTCGTTAAAACTGTCTACACACGATCGGCATTTCTAACTGAGAAACAAGATACGTCGCGTCAAAATGTCTACCCCTGGTCGGCGAATCTTTATGATGTGGGTTGTTCGAGAAACGAATAACAACACCAAACGTCTGCCAAGGCGGTAGTAGCCTTTAAAGTGCTAGACGGAAAGTCTGGACAGACGCGGGATGGATTCTGTGATGTGGGGAATTCTGTGGTTCACAGACAGACTGAACTATTGATGTACGAGACAAAACCAAATTCTGGACGGATCAGCGTCTAGACTTTTTGGTGACATCACTCCCCCCCATATAAAAAGCGTTGCGGTAAACAAGTGGAGTTAGTCGATCAAGATTTCTGAAGTGGGAAAGATCGGTGCAGTTTTCCGAGTTGTGCTCAATGAAAGATACTAGGGTGTCAAATTGTTGATATTTATCGGCGGACATAGATCCAGTCTGTGATTGCCTAGTTTCGATTAGCAACCGGAATAGGCATATGGTAGGCTATTAATCATATCTAACTTAGCGTATGATTAGGAATAGAGTACAGTACTGTGCGGTGATATAATGTATTATAGGTGTGGTGATATAATGTATTATAGGTGTGGTGATATAATGTATTATAGGTGCGGTGATATAATGTATTATATGTGTGGTGATATAATGTATTATGATTAGTGATAGAATGTTCTATAAGTGCGGTGCTAGAAAGTATCATAGGAGCGTCGGCACTAGTATTTTATTGTGTGGCTTCAACTAGCTTGTGTGATATATCATTTTACTCAGGGAGTTGAGGACAATGTAGTGGAGCAATAATTAGAGAGATTAAGGATGGTTGAGAGGGAGGAGAGGAATGTGAAAAGATAGGATCTTCCAGTAGGGCATCTGCTGGGTTTCTACCCGTTCCTTTATTCTTTCCTGGTGTTGCCATGTCTCAAATCATGTGATGAGTTATTTGGCCGTGTGGTATACTGACTCACAAGCCGTTACTAGCTGTCAAGATCTCCTCAAATTAAAACTAAATTGTACTAGAACGTAAACCACTGGTACCATTAAACTTGGGGGATAGTGGAAAATCGACACCGCCCCGTATTGGAAAACACACACTTCAGGAATCAAGAGCGGATATGGGGTAAAACTTCAACACGGAGAAAGCTGAGATATAAACAGCTACAATCGATTTCCGGCCTCATTTGTAACAACAAAACAGCGACTGGTCACAAACCAAGATGTGCCTGCAGAATGGTAGCTTTTTTTTTTTTTTTTTTTGGACACCCTTAACTTCTTGGTGATGTCAAATGTTGACACGTATTGTGAAGCTGTCGTGTTTTGATGAGGTGAATATAATTTAGTTTAAATCTTAGATTAAATGTGAGCCTATTTTTCCTAGAAGAAGATTTGGTAAGTAGACTCGGTGAACACGTGTGATGAATTCTTAAAGAGTTAATTTAATTGTTATAGTTTATAGATAAACTATTAATTAAGAATACCCATAATGAATTTAATTTCTCCCAGCTAAACAACTTAGTTAATGTATAAAACATTAGACACATGTTATATATTTTATTTCTTAAGCATGAAACTGAATCTACAATGAATTAGAGTGACTTAAGGAAATTCAGAATTCTTAGTACAGTGGTAAGGACATAATGTATATGGCCCACTGGTAAGATTAAAAACTAGTTTACAGGTGCCAGCACTAATAGAGAAGTTAGTGGAATGTGTATAGTCAAGTAGAATGAGCACATTAGTCAGTAGATTTATTCTTTTACATGAGCACATGGACAAAGAAATAGTTTTCTTATAATTCATGAACCCATGAGAACCAGATTCTACAGGTATCATAATTTTATGTGTTAAGGCACCCATGCAGTGAGTCAAATGTATTTTCAATGTTGTAAACATATGGCATTAATGTTTGTGCTACATCATAATAGTTCGTAACCAACCGCCATGCAACAGGTATTTTAATTCATAAGGCCTGAATGTGAATGGGATATATCAACTAATATGTATTTATTTTATGAGATCATGTGATAACTCCTGGATTTCATGTTGCTAAATCCTGGGTGAATTGCCTAAGTGTGTCTAATGATCACAATGATCACTATGGCATTGCTGATAGCATGTCTGTGAGAATTCATGTGTGATTTAATCATTGTTAAACAGATGTGAATGTATCATTTCATAAAACCCACCAGCATGCATGACTATAAGTTTGGTTGAAGGATGAGATTTAATTGTAATGTCATTCTTGTGAATCTGTGAATGTATTCTGGATAAAGCACCTACATATGCATGATTGTCATCCATACAGATATGATTGTCTGATGAATGGGTGAGATCTCATTGTGATGTCAATGGTGTTAACATTTAAGGTTATCATTGGAAAATCACATAAGTACCCACCTAACATGACAGTATGAAGGATGTGTGATGAATGATTCCTATATGATTCCCCATACCAATATGAATGTGTCTATGGACTGAGTGAAATTATCATCCATACATATGAATGATGTCAGAGAGAGTGAAGTGACCTCACATGCACAGAGGGATATGTCGACTGATGCATGAGGAAATTGAGTGAGTGAGTGAAGTTACATGCTTAGAGAGAGAGGGAGTATAAGCCAACAGTCAATCTCATGATAGCCGGCAACTTTGATGTGGAATGCCTATCACCAGAGAAATGCTTCGATGTAACCCATAAACTAAAAAATAATTTAGTACACTCCGGCGCATAACACCACTTTGTATAAAATATCATTCTTATTCCTATCATCTGGTTTTGTGCGCTAAGCACGACACAAACCATATCATACATTACGCATAGCACCAGAATCTGTGTTTGTAATTTAAGCCCAATCCAACTTTATAGTTCATGTTAACACACATGGTCTATTGTGCTGATAATAATGTTCTACAAAGTTAATGATGATGACTGTAATGTAATAAAAATGATATAACAATAATTATGATGATAATGTTAGAATAATGTAATGAATTCTAATGTCATAAGCATGATAATAATGATGATGATTGTAATGACAATGTAATAATTATGAAAATAATGATAATGATTGTAATTACAATGATTATAAAAACCATGATGATGATGATGATGATAATAATCAATATTACATCCATGAGAATGGAAGAAATCTTCTCACTTAAAGCATTTAATGAAGAATACACCTGAATGCTATACAAGAAGATACCATAATGTACTTATATTGCTTATAAACAAGCACTCATTACAATGGGAACTGATTTTAAAAGCCCTTAATGGATGAGAACCTTTTTCTTGAATAGGAAAAGATGAAGTAGAGAACAAAACTAGATACAGAAGTGAATGGTCAACATAATTATCAAATTCCCAATCACTCAAGGTATTACTTCTATAAACCTGAGGACAGGCATAGGTGATGATGAAACTGCACATCTGCTAGTTAAATCTTGAACACTTGATAGTGGAAGATTGGATTGAGAGCCAACAACTATGTTGGTGATAACTACATGAAAACACCATGACTATCTTTCTTCTATGTTTATTTTCTCTAAAGAACAGGATCCATTTTATTGTTTTCACTGGTTATGTTCTTAGGCTTTTACATGTAAATTCTAATGTCATATTTATGATATTATTAGAATTATGTGATTGATGGAATTTCAGGTAGTGGTCTTATTCATGTCAATCCAGACCTGACTTGGTGAAGTTTGAATGCAGCACCTGTTGAGTGAGTACATGGTTGTGTGATGCCCTTGATAGAGTAGCGCAGAACCTTATCTACCTGCAACCATTCCATTTGTCTCATAGGAGAGGTAAACTTAATTTAAACAATTACCTGCCAAAACAAAGGAAAACAAGAGCCAACTTATGTTCTACTACGCCCTGGAACACTAATACTACAATTGATGATATCCAGAGTGATTCCCAAAGCTGGAAGTGGAGAATCCTGATTGTAGACAGTTCTTTTTTTTCCAGATCATCCAGGCTAGTAAAAAATTAGCATTACATGGGACTGGGAAAAATATAACTGTTAATATCTACCTTATCATTGGCACATCAATTCTGTATAATTATGTATATGTATATGTCCTTATTTTATGACAGGAAATTGTAATTTTGAATGCAATTTACAAAATCCATATTTGTGTTTATTAAATCATAAAAACTGAGGTCATGTCATGTATTGATTGTATTTTACTTGTCATAGTCAAATTGTTTTAAATTACCCTAGATAGAATTAATTAGTTGGTAGAGGAGAGGCAAGGAACCACTTAAGGAATAAATTGGGTATAAAAGGGAGTACAACTTTTTCAGTATTTCCTAAAGGTATTCCTTGGTTCTCTAAAACTATTTCTGGTCTCAACAATTGAGTCAGTACAACTAAATTAATTAAACGGGCAGGATCACATTGGGAAAAATGATTTTTCATCATTTATCTCTGTGGGGTTGAGCCATCAATCACACCCGTATCCGACAGGCCGTATGACGGAGATCGGATCTCTGTTATAGATCTGAGTGCTGCTATTGGCCTACACTCACCTAATTCCGGCCAGGACTGAGTTGCCCTCACCATAGTATTCTCTATTCTACAGGTTCCATTTACAGGTCCACGTATGTGTGCTATGATTTTCAACAGTGAAGCTAACACATTTTAGAAGATGATGGCTCAGAATTTGAAGACAGAAGTTGCTGAGAGGCCGCTACATTGGGCATATACCCAAGTTGGTTTGTGGGAACCTGGCTTCTGCTGAGCAGGACATGCTGATGAGATTTATGTTTAGCAAGTGATAGTTGTATCACTGAACAGTCAGAACATTGTAGATATACACTACTGATACCAGGAACATTCATACAAAATTTATACTGATACCTAGAACATTCAGAGTGTGGTGTTAATATGGGGAATCTTTAAAACCAGTGAAACTAGATCCATTAAGATTTCCCCAGTAACAGTGACAATAGTATTAGAATTTTTTCTTATTAGCAATCAGTTAAGTAACAGAGGAAATTCATAGTGGGAATCAGATTGAAGACTCTCATTAGACAGTGTTTGTCGTGGGTGTCCAAGCATCCTAGTGGTTCAAGAGACAACGGAGGAAGTCTTCACGTGACCGGAGGAGTATCACCTTGGTGAGGTTGCTTGTCTGGAATACATGGTGCTAGTGTGTTCTCAGCACAGTGATGAGAATGACTATACTCCTGAACACTGATCTGAGTCTATAGACACTTTAGAGTACACGTCACACATTCTACACCTTATACACACACACACACACACACACACACACACACACACACACACACACACACTTCTCCTACATATACTCTTTGCTTTAATAAATTTCTTGTTTTTTGTTGTTGAAGCTAGAGTTGTCAAGTATGTTATGCTGGGGAAGAATGAGAGGGGGCATGATCCAGGGGTGAGTAAGAGTGAGAAGAAGGTGTCTTCAGATTGAGGGAGTGTTGTGGACGGAGTCTGCTGGATATCTCCAGGATAGAGATATTGAATTAAAACAAATGTGGGTGTTGATTCCCCTCATTCCAGGGACGACACTAAAGTGGTAAAGAAGAACAAATAACTACTACGACATTCATTCTTTACACTTACGACAGTCACACAGCATATTCAATGGCTGCCCAACATCTTTTCATCTGTCATAATTTTTACCTTTGGAGTACTGTCATGAGTTATCAGACCAACAGGTGGAATATGAGGTGTAACGATCAGATTCACTAAACTGAACTAAAAGGGACAGTGTACGCTATTCTATATGAGCTGAGAAATGCACCTTGTGCATCCCTCAAAAGTATTTTTCTGTACCAAGACTGCTTGCCCCGCCTCAACACCCTTAGGCTTGGTATACAAGGATAGGTATTCCCTAAGTGTTCAACTGTCAGTTTTCTATCAGCAAAGTCCTGGAAGATGAACAGTAGTTTATTAAAACCCCAGGAGGGTGATTACATCTTGTTCATTATACCAATGAACTATTAATGGGGAGAGAGGAGATTTATTTTCATTGTTTCTGAAGGATTTGTCTGCCATACTGACGGATTTATCGTTACTTCTGAAGGATTTATTGTTACTACTGAAGGATTTGTGTCGACCAGTATGGTCAGAGAATGGTATTAGCACTGTCTATGGTCTGCAGCTGAATTGCGTGGAGAGAGAGTTCCAGGATATAACTGAGTTGTGGGATGGCTTTGATGACATGAAACTGGTCTTGCTGAGGCGCCTTGTTGATGTGAGTTGAGTTTTTCCGGACCTTATGAACCGGAGTGCTGTAGGGTTGTCATCCTTTTCATCGTCCACGATGGATTGAGAAATTTACCTGCTGTCTAGTCTGAAGTGTAACTTCAATTTTGGGTGACTGACCTCTAGCCTAAGCTTCACTGGACCATACAGTGGACATATGTTTTCAGTCATGGTTAGGTCCACCCAGTATATCTCATTATGGAATTAAATAACAGGGTTGAGCCATGATTGTTGTCAGTGATGCTGAAGTTACATAAACCAACCCTTATTACAATGGGATGTGATACAGAAGAATGTTTTCCCATTGCAGATTGAAGGAACATATTCTGATCAGACTCAGTAGTGACTTATAAATGGAATACTGTTGCCACCATTAAGCAGATAGATTCGAAGATTTATTGAGTTAATGATCTGTGATTTGTTGGTTGGTTTTATGTTGGAGGAAAGCATATAGTATTATACACTGAATTTTGTCATTCATATGTTTGTAATAGATGGAGAGGTATATGATATCCACATGCCAGGTTAGAAATGTCCCTAACATCCAACATTTCTTTTAATATATTATTTTGTTGAAACATGGAGTTTGTGTCGATACATTTTTGACGTTTTGTTCAAGATTTGTTGTTCAAATTTGCTGTGTATTTCTGTGTTACATTTGGGTTGTGATCATCGGTGAAGAGGGATCCATATACACAGACACCTTGTATTAATGGAGGGAGATTTTTCCTCTTGTGTCTTTGGTAGATTTCGCTGATCATTTCGCCTTTCAAGGGAGGCCCTTTCTTTATAAAAATCGTGTAGGTCTATTCTTCACGTTGGGGTTTCAGAGCCATTCAATGGCTTCACAAAAAAGGGGTGAATAAAATGATAACCCATAATATCCGGGATACTTCTAGACAAACATCCACTATTATATATATATATTTATTAAAAACCTCACAGGGGCGACCCTTTGCTGTGAAGTTGGAACTAACTAAGTAAATTATATCAGTTTTCTCAATGTGGGTGCTTTCCAGCGCCAACATGTTGACATATACGAGTTTTTTTTTTTTATGTGTGTGTGAATATAGTTTGAACAAGTAAAGAGCAAATGCATCATTTTTCGATTAGTCACCACTGCGTTGAATGCAAGTCCTCCAACGGCGATAACGTGCTTGGATTCATGTAGAAAAAATTCTCTTGGTCGTATGTGTAACTACTCATGCACCATCCATTGTACATCCTCATAGATGTCACGCTGTTTTTAAACTTGCTACTCCACTCATACACTTGCTGGAGTGACAAGTATGCGTCATCATACTGGACTTTCATTCGCCGAAGAATTTCTACAGGTTTCACCCCTCGATTGATCAAAACACGGATAACAGAACGCAGCGCCTCTTTGGTGCATGTCATAAGTGGGCCAACCATTTTTAAACTGTCCTTGTGACGGCACCATGTTTGTATGCATCGTGATGCCACGTACTTAACACTCTTGGCATCCTTACCAACAATATTGACAGGTTACACGATAATGTCATGGTTATAGCAATTTCTATAACACATTTAAGGTTTTCATGTGAAGCCCCCTCGTATTATAGTGGTCCCATACCACTGTGATGAAGATACAACAAAGCCTGAATGACAAGTGACAGCACTACCGCGTAACATTAAACCCAACTGGATTACTCACCCGTTGGTGGTGATTCTAGTGACTCACACATCCCGCCTCCCATACACTCGCCAACACTCCATTCATGCACAGAGCTTTATACAGACAGCTGTTTCGTTTACTGTCCTGCATGCAGGCTATATTTTACTGTGCATCTTCAACTTATAGATTTGTCAAGGGTAATTAGAAAGCAAGGGGCAAACTGCTGAATAAACTGGGCTAGAAAATGAACATGGGGTTGAATGCAACTTCTTCTTCTTGTTCTTCTTCTTGTTTAACTTCTTGTTCTTCTTCTTGTTTAACTTCTTGTTCTTCTTCTTGTTTAACTTCTTGTTCTTCTTCTTGTTTAACTTCTTGTTCTTCTTCTTGTTTAACTTCTTGTTCTTCTTCTTGTTTAACTTCTTGTTCTTCTTCTTGTTTAACTTCTTGTTCTTCTTCTTGTTTAACTTATTGTTCTTCTTCTTGTTTAACTTCTTGTTCTTCTTCTTGTTTAACTTCTTGTTCTTCTTCTTGTTTAACTTATTGTTCTTCTTCTTGTTTAACTTCTTGTTCTTCTTCTTGTTTAACTTCTTGTTCTTCTTCTTGTTTAACTTATTGTTCTTCTTCTTGTTCTTCTTCTTGTTTAACTTCTTGTTCTTCTTCTTGTTTAACTTCTTGTTCTTCTTCTTGTTTAACTTCTTGTTTAACTTCTTGTTCTTCTTCTTGTTTAACTTCTTGTTCTTCTTCTTGTTTAACTTCTTGTTCTTCTTCTCGTGTAACTTCTTGTTCTTCTTCTTGTTTAATTTCTTGTTCTTCTTCTCGTGTAACTTCTTGTTCTTCTTCTCGTGTAACTTCTTGTTCTTCTTCTTGTTTAACTTCTTGTTCTTCTTCTTGTTTAACTTCTTGTTCTTCTTCTTGTTTAACTTCTTGTTCTTCTTCTTGTTTAACTTCTTGTTCTTCTTCTTGTTTAACTTCTTGTTCTTCTTCTTGTTTAACTTCTTGTTTAACTTCTTGTTTAACTTCTTGTTCTTTTTCTTGTTTAACTTCTTGTTTAACTTCTTGTTTAACTTCTTGTTTAACTTCTTGTTTAACTTCTTGTTCTTCTTCTTGTTTAACTTCTTGTTCTTCTTCTTGTTTAACTTCTTGTTCTTCTTCTTGTTTAACTTCTTGTTCTTCTTCTTGTTTAACTTCTTGCTCTTCTTCTTGTTTAACTTCTTGTTCTTCTTCTTGTTTAACTTCTTGTCCTTCTTCTTGTTTAACTTCTTGTTCTTCTTCTTGTTTAACTTCTTGTTTAAATTCTTGTTTAACTTCTTGTTCTTCTTCTTGTTTAACTTCTTGTTTAACCTCTTGTCCTTCTTCTTGTTTAACTTCTTGTTCTTCTTCTTGTTTAACTTCTTGTTTAACTTCTTGTTTAAATTCTTGTTTAACTTCTTGTCCTTCTTCTTGTTTAACTTCTTGTTCTTCTTCTTGTTTAACTTCTTGTTTAACTTCTTGTTCTTCTTCTTGTTTAACTTCTTGTTTAACTTCTTGTTTATAACTTCTTGTTCTTCTTCTTGTTTAACTTCTTGTTCTTCTTCTTGTTTAACTTCTTGTTCTTCTTCTTGTTTAACTTCTTGTTTAACTTCTTGTTCTTTTTCTTGTTTAACTTCTTGTTCTTCTTCTTGTTTAACTTCTTGTTCTTCTTCTTGTTTAACTTCTTGTTCTTCTTCTTGTTTAACTTCTTGTTCTTCTTCTTGTTTAACTTCTTGCTCTTCTTCTTGTTTAACTTCTTGTTCTTCTTCTTGTTTAACTTCTTGTTCTTCTTCTTGTTTAACTTCTTGTTCTTCTTCTTGTTTAACTTCTTGTTTAACTTCTTGTTCTTCTTCTTGTTTAACTTCTTGTTCTTCTTCTTGTTTAACTTCTTGTTTAACTTCTTGTTTAACTTCTTGTTCTTCTTCTTGTTTAATTTCTTGTTCTTCTTCTTGTTTAACTTCTTGTTCTTCTTCTTGTTTAACTTCTTGTTTAACTTCTTGTTTAACTTCTTGTTCTTCTTCTTGTTTAACTTCTTGTTTAACTTCTTGTTTAACTTCTTGTTCTTCTTCTTGTTTAACTTCTTGTTCTTCTTCTTGTTTAACTTCTTGTTTAACTTCTTG